>CM037088.1:68192562-68667465 GCA_020916435.1 Oxytropis ochrocephala
CGATGCTTCGTTCCGGTTACATGTGCTAAGCTTTGTCGAGTCTTGATCGCTCGCTTGCCACGGGCAATCTTGGCGGCAGTCATACATCCTTGCGAGAAAGTAAATAACATCATATTTCTAAAGTCGAGGCCTGCGTAAAAAAACCAGTGGGAAAAAGAAGCGCTGCTGCTTTTCATTCATAGGTGCGGTCATCATTACATTTTAAATCATTTGTTACATTCAAGCGTAATATTTCCTAAGTTTTTTACTTCTGCATTCCACGTTACGGGGATAGTCGCCCCATCCATGGTCTCTCTGGCTACGTGGCCCGCTTTTCGATCTTGTTGATGACCACATATGGACGCTTCGATTTGAGTGCGAGAACTTCCCTTGGCGTGCATTCTTATTTCCGTCGGCCGTCTTAGAAACGGTGGCTGGCGTAGAAAATTCTCTCTTTTGAACTTTCGAGAGCATTGTACAGGCTGCGACCTTCTGTTTGATCAATTGCTCTCTTAGTGAAGCTTGGGTGCGCTTGATTCTTGAAATTAGGTCGATTCTTCTCCGGATAGCTCGATCGTTTTCAACCCACGTAGGGGGTTTGAAGTCCTCGATTCGGCCTCGCCCATTTCTATGGGTATCCACCGGCTTGCTCGATTCGTACACCATCTGAAGAAGCGACTCCGATCGATGAATGAGGGGGTGGGTCCTGTGAAGCCGCAAACGAACTGCGGCCTCTTCGACCATTGAGTCCACTTTAACCCGTCGATCTTACGCTTTAAACCACGTAAGATAACTCTGTTGGCGCTTGGCAGCGCGTTAGTGCGAGTGCTCGGCAAAGTGAGCTTATTTGAAGCCCGTTTGACCCTAAGTCGGCCAACATTTCTCTGAATCTCTTGTCACGTAGGCTGGGTGCGGGTATGCATTATCAATTCTTTGCGGGATCCTGAAAGCGGGCTACGCGCACCCGTCGAAGAACTCTGCTGACTTTGGGCGTGTGATTGTCGCAAGCGGCTCGGACGCTCGATCAACAGTAAAAGTAATCGCCCACGATCAAGAACTTGAAGCGGCACAGGCCGGGTGGAAAGCGGGCCTAGAAGATCCATGCCCCACCGGGCGAATGGCGAGGTGAGGCAAGACTTTATGATGCGAGGAAGGTGCATTGTGGACATCGGCGTGTGCTTGGCATTTCTTACACTTACGAGCGAGCTTCTTAGCATCCCTGCGATCCATGGTGGCCAATAGTAGCCCGGCCACGAGAGCATGCGCTATGGAGCAGGCGCCCTGGTGACTCCTGAAACACCTTCGTGAGATGTCCCACTCGGCCGTGGTTGAACGACGGCGTGGAACTACGTAACAATGGAGAGGAGAATCCTCTACGTACAACTTTCATACATAGCGAAAGTACTTGAGTGCGCTCACGACGTCGACGACCCGCTTGCTTTGGATGGGTCGGCTCCTCCCATTCAACAGATGTACCTTAGGATGAGGCGATCCAATCAGTGAATCGTCTTTGATACCGCAGGCGGCCAGCATTGACTTGGCTTGGTTGAAGCATTTCGGCCGATTTAATGTTTCTTGAATCACACTCTATGATTCCTGGGTTTTGGTACTTGCTGACTTTGATAATATATCGGCTCGAACATTTTGATCAGAGGCCGGCATGTACCACTTGACTCGGTCGAGCTAGCGGCGATTCTCCACTTGCTGCTAGATAACTTTTCGTGGCGTCGTGCTTTAGCATCATATAATTCTTTGATCTGCGAGACTACGAGTAGAATCTGATCTAAGTTCAACCCGGTCGGCATTGAAATCTCTGCGGTAGTGAGGCCGACTATGCATGCCGTACTCGGCACGGTTGTTTGAAGTGTGGAATGCTGAGGTTAAAGAGACCCAGCGGCAAGGCCTTGAGTTTTCCAATATTAGAGCTGCTCCTCCCTTTGCTATTGGGCGACCCATCTGCATGCAAGATCGATTCGTCGGCTTGATCTTGGAGTAGGAGTCATTTCAACTATGAAGTCAATAACGACCTTTGCGCTTTGCAAGCGTCTGGATTCAAATTTAATGCCAAATTCAACAGCTCTACAGCCACTTTATCATTTCGTCGCTTGGTCTGGCGCGATCTGAGGACTTATCGATTGGTGATCGGTCCTTACCGCGACACAGTGGGCCACAAAGTAGGGTCTACGACCTTGACGTGTCCCGAGTCGCAAGGCAAACTTCTCTATTTTACGGTACCTCGGCTTCGGGACCCTTGTAGCCTTTACTAATGAAGTAGACGGATTACGCTTTGGATCGTTCTCTCACAACTATACTGACACTAAGAACTGTACATTGCGGCTGAAGGAAATGCAGATATAACGTCTACGCCGTGAGAACTTAGTCATGATCGCGG
Organism: Oxytropis ochrocephala; assembly: GCA_020916435.1. Classification (NCBI taxonomy): domain Eukaryota; kingdom Viridiplantae; phylum Streptophyta; class Magnoliopsida; order Fabales; family Fabaceae; genus Oxytropis; species Oxytropis ochrocephala. The sequence continues at coordinate 68,194,934 of CM037088.1, forward strand.
GCTAACCAAAGCTTGCTTTAATTCATCAATGCAATGCTGTGGCATTGTTGGTCCGGTCAAAGTCCACCTCTTTCTTTGCTTGATCCTAAGCGATGGGCGACTTGCGGGCGCTTTGGGGATGAACACGGATAGAAGGCGGCCACCATGCCATTTCGGTGTTGTATTTCTTTTCGGCGTGGCTGGCCTCATGCTCGGCGGCCCAGCCCTACACTTCCGGGGTTATACATCCATCCTCTTCGGTCGGTGGAAACCCGAGATCTGTGACCACTCACCCCCAAGGTACACTTTTGAGGATTTAGTCTAAGTGAGTTCCTCTAGCTTCTTCAAATATTTCACGAAGTGCGTTCCGCGTGATGCGGGTGATTCACTGCTTTTAATGATCATATCGTCAAATACACCTGCGAGATCGCGGCCGATCTGCCTCTTGAAAATTTTGTTCATCTCGTTCTGCTGGTAGGTCGCTCTAGAGCGTTCTTGGCCGAAAGGCATCACGCTATCTTGAAAAATTTCCCGATCGGTCATGAAGAGGTGTCTTATCTGCGTCGGGGCGGATACATCGTGATCTGATTGTATCGGAGTAAAGCGTCGAAAGGCGATGGTTGTGGCAGGAGGCCCCCGTCGACCCGGCTTATGCGATGTTGGAGTGCGAGGAAGGCATCCTTCGGGCATGCCTTATTTCGTCATTATAGTCCACATCCTCCATTTTCCCATTCTTCTTCTTAACCCGGCCGACATTGGATAGCCGGAGTGCGTGTATTTGATCTCTTATAAAATTGGCCTTTATGAGGTCCTCAAGCGGCTTTGCGGCGAGATTTTCCTCGTTACGAGTGCGTCTTAACGAAGCGTGGCCAAACGGCGCCGCTTCATCGGCGAAGTTGATGGCAAGCTCTACCGATAGGGATCATGGGCATGTCGATGCACGCCATGCGAATAGAGTCGCACATAGTCTCTCGAGCATTGCACCTAGATCTTGCTTCACTTGCTCGGGTAGGTCTCTGCAGAGGGCTTTACCAGTTTTGGATGGAGTGCGTCACCCGATTGAACATCTACCAACTCTCCGTGAGGCTCACGGTCTTTTCGGCTGTTTTTGGCTCGAGCCAAATCATCATCGTTGTCCTGCTGAATACATTTATGCGGATCATACGGCGTCCAAATCAGTGACATTGACTTGATGGCCTTCGCTAGCGCTCTGAGCGTTCGGACCACGATCTACCTCGTCACATATTTCTTGGTATAAAGCGTGGCTTCTTCTTGCCCCAGCGATTCGAAGTCGGACGCGGGGTGACCACTTGGTAAATCTTTCTTTGTAGAATTTCATTTTTAGATGCCGCCGTCGATGTGATGACCTCTAGCTTACCAAAGTCGGCCTACCCAATAATACATTGATAGCGAAGGATTTGAGGGGAGTACAAGAGAGCGTCGTCTGGCCAGATCACATGCAATCTTATCCCAGATGTCGTCACCAAGCGTGACTAGCGGCTCGGTCGTTCCCAGCGGGTAGGTGGTCGCCCCATTGAAACTGTTAGAGGGTAGGCTCGGCACAGAGAATTATCTCTCGCTCCGTCGGCCTTTATTTTGTCGATCAAGTCTTCAAACATAATATCGGTAGAACTACCTTGATCGACGAGTTCTGCGCACCTCTGTGTTTGCCATGGCGACTCGATTACCAATGGAACATAACTATTAGGCTTGCCGTCGTATAGATCCTTGTCACCGAGCAGAGATGGAAGTGCTCGAGGCCGGTGGTGGTCTTGAAGTGGATGCGACCATTAACGACTTCGTCCCGCTTTCTCTTGGTGGCTTTGTTAGATTCCTGCGATCCGGGGTTTCCGCGGCATGAATAACCATCGCAACATTACGGCCTTTAGTGCCCGAGGGTGTCACGATCCTCGGTCGGTCCTTGTTTTAGAGTGCTCTCTATGGCGAGAGGCCGCTCCTCACATGCAGGATTGGATCGCTTAACACAACCTGCCGGTCGTCGCGCTTCCTCGACCTCGCGTACTTTCGACTTGCACTTTTCTGAATAAGCTCTTCAATATCATCTTTGAGGCCATCTGATCGTTAATGCTCGTGCCCCTTACTCTTGTGGTAGCGGCGGTATCTTTTAGTCGGTCGTGCCCCCTTCTTGAGCCACGGAGAGTGGTTCGGTAAGCAACTCCGCCCAAACTCATTATTCGACACTTTCGGCATTTGTAGATGCAGCGATAGAGGTGTGAGTCGAAGTCGCGATGATCAAACTTTTTATCTCGAAAGTCGGGCCGATTATCGCGGCGACCTTCATGCCCTTTGGCGACCCTCTTTGCTTTCCTCTTTAGGTCGTGCGGGCGGCCTTTCTTGCTGCCAAGGTTTCTTCATCGCCATGTGGGCGTTAGCCTACCGTTAAGTAGGCGAGATCTTGGTAATGGTTAGAGTGAATTCTTCTGAGAACGGTGGTCGGTCGAATACCACGCAACCGAGATATTTTAGCTTGTCCTTATCGACAAGTCCGCGAGCGGACTTCGGCCTCGGTGTTCGCCCGGTCGATATCTTGCCTCGGCGTCTCATTATCTCCTTGAACAACGAGTCAGTATTCTTCATGCAGGTATTGGCGGTTTGCGATTGTAGTGAGGCGAGGGAATATTACGATCAGTCGTCCGGCGAGGAGATGGAATTGGGTGAGATTCCCACCATTCAATGCTCGGCCGTCGAGGCCGGGAAAAAGCTGCATTTCATGGTCGGTCCCTGACTCCTATCGCGGCGATAATTATTGGAAATGCGGAGATGCTTGTTAGGAGTCTCCTTGGGCGGCTGCGGAGAGTCTCGGAATTTTGCCAGCGCTGATCTCACACGGAGAGCGGGCGTGTTCGTGCAGAATGTCGTTCGACCCGAAGGGTTGCGTGCGAGCACGCCTCGTTGCGGCATTCCATAGAATCCTCCGGATGGGCGGTTAATTGGTGGGGCGAGAGGCGCTTACGGGTGCGCTTCGCTTTGGCCTCTCCTTGGCGATCGCGGCGTCCTAATTCTTCCATTTCGTAATCTTCCGGCTCTTCACGAGAATCCCAAGATCGCTTCTCGTAGCGTGGCCGGACGACTCATTGGAGGAGTACACGGTAGCGGCGGCCGTGTAACACCAGTTTCTACCGGTAATTTAAACCAAAAATCGGAGTATACAAAAATCATTTGGTCATCTTTTAGTTTAGTGTGTTATAAAATAGTGGGTGATTGACTATGGGATTACTCGGGTGGCGATACTACTTGCAGCGGTATTGACCACCCTTGCAAGGCTCTGCGGTGATACTTGTAAATACACGTGAAGAAATTCGACCTTAGTGGCGAACCACAATTTAGCCATAGTCATTACGACACACTAATAGTATAACATAAATCATTTTCACTAATGGAGTGTTACGCTCCTCTTTCAAAAACTCAACGATCGGTCGAAACATGCATAGATACATAACACCATACTGTGCATGTAGGAGGTAAAATCTCGAGTCAAAGCAATGGAAACAAACTACATCTCAAAGTAATACTCATCGAAACTCAAAACAAATACATATAAGGCTCGACATGAGCAAAACCCGAAATCTTGAGTCTAAACCCCAACCCACAGGTGCTACGTATCGAAGCGGTGATTAGGGAGTAGTGAAGGTAGAAAGCCCTCCTCCTGACGACTACATGGAAAATAACAACGAGAAAGGGTGAGTCTCGAACTATATAATAAAAGTGATAATAAGCAATATATAAGCATAGTTTCTGACATACTCAAAACCACGCCAAACATCGATCAACAATATTCATGCACTAATGGGAATGTATGCAATGTCGGTATGCACGTGGTACCATTGGCCCACCGGCGCCCTCGAGCTTCACAATCATCTTATAAGGCCCTCGGCCGCCCTCGAACTTCATGCGATCATTTTATAAGGCCCCGGCGCGCCTCGAACTTCACACATCATTTATAAACTCTGACGCAGCCCGATGTATGCATGAGACTCCATGTACATCATAAACTCCATGTACATCATTTATAGCCCTCCTGGCTTGGCCTCTCGGCCCATGCCCCCATGGCATGCTCGATCACCTCATTATAAACTCTCGACACCATTTAGTCCCAGGACTATTTCTCTCTAGGGTATTTTCGACCTCACCCGGGGACCTAAACCACCATTTAGGATCAAAACAATCATCCCCAGGGACCAAGCTGTCACCTAGGGACCAAAAGCAGACACCCTCTTAGGCACTTGCGGCACAGCGCCATTTTCCCCACGATGCAGCGCCCCACGGTGCAGCCTGACGCTAGGCGCGAGCTTCAGCGTTTTAGCGCCCGCAGCAACCGACCCGCAGGCGCCCGCTTTACTGCAATCTGGCGCCCCACAGGCAACACGAGACCTAGACACAAACTCGAGACCACGATTTGAGACACAAAGCTAAGACCACAGGCGGCCACGGTTTGGCGCCCCCTGTGACCAGCTCACCTGACACTTTCAAACCAAAAACCACCCGAGCTAAAATGTTTAAAAATGAATTTGGGCGAGTAAACACAAAATTTGTACGATGAAATATGCTTAGAAAAGTAAGTTTCACTCCCAGAGACTAAAACACACACAAAACAAGCCCAGCAGGACATTTTCAAAACCACTGCAGCGAGAAAACTACTCGAGGCAAAACACTTAAAAATGAAAGTTGGCGGTGAATACAAAATTTAGTACGAGGAAATATGTTGAGAAATACAAGTTTCACTCCCGGGCCCCAAAACACACACAAAACAAGCCCAGCAGGACATTTTCAAAATAACACACGCAGCGAGAAAACCACTCGAGCCAAAGCGTTTAAAATTGAAAGTTGGAAGGTGAATACAAAATTTGTACGGGAAAATGTGCCCGAAATGCAAGTTTCACTCCCGGGCTCCAAAATACCCACGTGCAGCGGCGCAGCGGCGACAACTCACTCACCCGAACGCTTTGCTACGGTGACACGAGCGCCGTGCGGGCACCACAGGGCGGCATTTGGCGCCCACATCAGCGCGGCACACACGCGCGACACACAAGCGATTACGCAGGCGCCATTTCCCCGGCAACTTGGCGCCTGGCGAGAACACACTGCACGAGAACACATTCCGGCACATGAGCGATTGCGCGGGCGCCATTTTCCGGCAATGTGGCGCCACAGCGTGCATTCTGCACAAACTCTCAATTCGGCTGCTGTGAGCGATTACGGGCGCGAATCCTAGCATCTTGGCGCCCCGAGCCCCCTAAAATCCCAATTTTCTCAAAATCTTCCAAACGATTCACTCGGTAATTGTTCTAACACTCCCTAATTGCATAATCAAACAACCAATTGCATGCTCGAATCATCAATCACATCAAAATCACAAAATCATATATTACAAAACCCTAACTCGAGCCACTAAATCAATTTTGCCAAGGAATTCATCAAATTCAAGAAATCAAATCATCATCTGATCATCAATTTAACATAAAAGCAATACATGCTATACATAAAACCCATTATCTCCTCTATTATAGAGTGAGACTCCCACTTACCTCAAATGCTTAGTAGAAGAAGCCAGGAGCAGTCACGAACAAAACCTTTGCAACAATCAAGCTTTCAAGTCACGAAATTGCTCTTCTCCTCCTCTTACTCCTAGGGTTTTATGGCAGTTCTCTTCTCTCCTTTCTCTCCTCTCCTTACATAACTTTCTTTCTTTCTTCACAAATGAAAGAAAATTCCACTACAGGTATATGTACATTGGGCCAAAAGCGCACCTTGGGCCCTTTTACACCACTTGTCCATTTCTTCCACCACCCCCTTTAATTAAAATAAATTACTAAATTATAAACACCATATTATAATTTAATAATTAAAAAATTAGTCTAACACCTAAACAATTTAATCAATTTCTTAATTAAATTATTTGGGGTGTTACAACTCTCCCAACAGGAGATTTCGTCCTCGAAATTCATGCACAGAGTCAAATAACTCGGATAGGACTCCGCATCTTGCTTTCCGGCTCCCGAGTCATACTCTCACCGGCGGCTCCCGACCACACTACCTTGACCAAGGCAATGTCTTTCCTCTCCGACACGCTTCACTTCTCTATCCTCGATCCTCAGCGGCATAGTCTCCACGGTGAGGTTCTCATATCACCTCCATCATCCATGTGAATCACATGGAGCGGATGTCTGGAATATACTTAGAAGGCGTGACCACGTGAAAAACATCGTGCAAGTTCGAAAGATTGGGTGGCAAGGCCACCACTATAAGCAACCTTTCAACCCTGCCGGTGATGCAGTGCGGTCACAATAAATAAACCTTGGAGTCAACTTCTTTGCCTTGAGCCGCATGACACAAGTCATGGCGTGACCCTCGAGAACACATGCTCACTGACTGAAACTCCAAGTCCTTCCTCCTCTTATCATGATAACTTTTACGCCGGCTCACGGGACTCTTTCATCTTCTCTCGATCATTTTCACCTTCTCGATGCGTCTCACTAACCAACTCGGTCCAAGAACAACACTCTCACCAGGACTCGTGCCAGCCTGAAAGGAGTTACGCACCTCCGCCCGTACGATTGCCTCAAAGGAGCCATCCCGATGCTCGAATGATAGATTTGTTATTATAGGTGAACTCAATCGGTGGAAGATGCGTGTCCCACGCACCTCCTGCTCTAGCACCAAGCTCTCGAAAAGATCCTCCAAAGGCTGGATGGTTCTCTGCATGCGACCATCGATCGAGGATGGTAGGTGAACTCGACCTCGGCTTGGACCCCCGAGCCTCTATGAAGCTTCCCCGAAAACTACGATGTAAACCGGCGGGTCTCTGTCAGGCACAATACTCTTGGAACCCCATGAAGTTTCACGATCACTGAATGTAAATTCTAGCCAACTTTGCTTGCGGGGAAGGTGATGTTGATAGGAATAAAGTGAAGCGAGACTTGGTCGACCTATCCCTGATCACCGAAATAGTGTCGAGACCCTCTCCACGATGTTGGCAATCCGGTCACAAAATCCATGGAAATCTTTGTCCCACTTCCATTCGGAATCTCGAAGGTTGCATCGACCCGCGAATACGGTGCACAATCTTTGACTTACGGCAAGTCAAACATCCATATACAAAGCTGCGTGACATCTCTCTTCATGCGAGGCCACCAAAATAGTTTCTTGGATCATGGTACATCTTAGTGGCTTTGGATGAATGCTCGACTACTCTATGACTCTCCTCAAGTATCATCTTCTTGACTCGGCATCATGCGGAACCACAGTTACGTCACGAATCTCAAAACACCACAGGAATCCAACTTTGTAATCCCCCTGCTGCGACTTGCTCACCCGCATGACGGCAAGTCTACCCGGCTTCACATCTAGTCTCTGGCGTCTACGATGCTAACCAGAATTCGTTCCCAATTCTCGGCATCCCCAATCGACACTGCTGGGGTGTCACCTCAGAACCGAACTCAAGTCACGGGGCGCTCAATCAATTCCAATTCTCTCACCATCATAAGGTGACATATGCAAAGTTTTAGGCTCGAAGCATCGGTACGACATTAGCTTTGTCGGGGTGATAGTTCAAGCCAGAAATCATAGTCCTTCAGCGGCTCACAACCAGCGCCTCTGTCTCATATTCGACTCATACGGTCAAACAAGTACTTGGACTCTTGTGGTCCTTTGAAACGCCGAATCTAGTACCATAGAGATAGTGCCTCCAAATTTTCAACACAAACACAATCGCGACCCAACTCTAAGTCATGAGTAGGATAGTTCTTCTCATGGGTCCTCAGTACAATCGGGACGCATAAGCAACCACCTTCCCGTCTGCATCGATACACCTCCCAAGCCCATCTTGGAAGCATCACGATTACTGACAAATGGTTGCTGCAGCGCAGCAACACTAACAACTTGGGGCGTGGTCGACTTCTCTTTAGCTCTTGGAAGCTCTCTTTGCACTTTGCATCCCACACAAATGCCTTTCCTTACTGGTCAATCGAGTCAATGGAAGGGCTGGCTTAGAAGAACCCTTGATGAACCTCGTGTAATAACGACCAACCCGAAACTCCGATCTCGATCGCGGACTTTGGGCTCTCCCAGCATGTAACTTTTGCATCTACCTTGGTTTTGGATCCACGGCTATACCATCACGAGAAATAATATGACCCAAAGCTCACCTCGTACAACTAGAACTCACACCCGACAACGGCATACAACTTCCTCTCTTTCCAAGACCTCTACAGCACCAACCTCGAAAGTGCTCTGCATGCTCTTCCTCAGTTTTGAGTACACACGAATATCATCGATGAAGACCACCACAAGCCAGATCCGGATAGCTATGGAAAATTCGGTTCATGTACTCCATAAACACCCACTGGTGCATTTGTGACACCAAGCGGCATTACAGTACTCATAATGCCCGTACCTTGTTACGAATCTTTGTCTTACGGATATCCTCATCCTTCACCTTAATGTCGGTGATACCGGACCTCAAGTCAATCTTCTAAAAACACTTTAGCACCCACGGTGATCCATCAGAATCATCATCCTCGGGAGAGGATACTTATTCTTGATAGTCACTTTATTCAAGCCCATGCGTAGTCTCGCCTGAGCGCATACTCCAAATCCTTCTTCTTTACCAACAAAGCGGAGCTCCCCGTGGTGATACACTAGGCCTCACAAACTTCTTCTCGAAGCTCCTCTGGCTTCTTGATTCGACTGACTCGGAAGTGACATCAGGTAAGGTGCCATAGACACGGGGCCTAGTGCGGGCCACAAGCTCAATCCGAACTCAACTTCCCTGCAGGGGGCACACTAGGAATCTCATCGGAAACGCCCGGGAACTCACACCACTGTAACCCGTCAATCACGGCTCTGTTCGGCGAGACATAGAAGCGCCATCAAAGCAAACAAGCGACCACCCTTTCATTACCTGCGCAATTGCTCGTGACGTGAGCGAACTCTTCCTCTTCGGAAGGAAGGAAAACTAATAGACTTATCGAGCGGTTGATGTACGCGTGGTTTATCTACTTACGATCCATGCCGAGAATCCACATCTAACCCACCGAAGGCAAACAAATCGGAATCGACGGAAAATCTGCGAGGAAGTAGCGAGAGGACACCTGCTTACGCATCAGTAGTTCTGGGACCGCCATTTGGAGTGTCGATAACCATCCCTCTCTCCATAGTAGACAATACTAAATTTAACTTTTCGGCACAAACATATGCAATAAAAGAGTGCGTAGCACCATTGTCAACAATAGCAACTAAAGGTGTACGAGAGATGAAACATGTACCTCGGATATCATTAGGTCCTACAGAACACCGCCGTAAACAAACACCACTCGATAGATCTTTCCTTCTTAGGCTTGGGACACTTGAAGCTAATGTGACCGGCTTCACCTGATTGAAACATCTGACTTCCTTGCGATCACACTCGGATGCCATGTGACCACTCTTTCCACCTAAAACATCTCTTCACTTCCATCTACAGTCAAAGCTCTTGTGACACAGCTTGTCACACTTGAAACACACAATATCGGATGGGGTGTCTCCCAGCAACTTCTTGCCCTCATGGTGCCTGCACCCGGCCAGACTGTTTCCACCATTATACTGTTACCACCCGAATACCTTTGTTTCCCCTTGTCGTCATCGTCTCATAAGGCTTACCTGCGTGATGAAATTTCCCCCTCACGGTCTCTCGTGACCTAGGCGGGCATTCTTTGTCTTCCTCATATATCTGCGGCCAATCTACGGATCGGTAAATACTCTAATTTTACGATACCCCACGGCCTTCTTGATATCGGCTCTCGGTCCATTCTCAAACTTGATGCACTTTGAGAATTCAGCCCGACCTCGGCATAGTGTGGATAGAACTTGGCAACTCAGTGAACTTGGCGGCATATTCGATACTTGATCATACTTCCTGCCTCGGTTCAAGGAATTCCGGCTCTTTCTTACCTCTCCCCGTCCTCAGGAAATACTTTCTCAAGAATTCCCTTGAACCACGGCCCAGTGATCTCTTCCGTGCGGCACCCGATCTCTCAGCAGTCTCTAGCCACGGTCGCCGGCCTCTTGAGATAAAGTATGAGTCACAGTGCACGACTTTACGCTCATCGGTCGCGACCCGATCACCACGAAGATCCTCTCGATCTCCTTGGCCAAGTCAAGGCACCATCGGGTTGTACCTCCGCCCGAAGGTAGGGGTTCTCTGCAGGCGTTGCGGTGCGGGTCTCATTATACTGTTTAGGTACCCACGATCTGCGCTATAACTGCGCAAGGCCTCGAGAAAAAAGCGATGTCGATCCTTACGGCCATATCAACCTAACAACTGCGGCATAAACAACCGATTCGAGAATTACTTTAAGACACCTAGTTGTCATACACACTATAATGATGACACACTTGGCGAGACAGGCCAGAACTTTTGCTCACGATACCACTAATGTAACACCCATTTCTACCCGGTAATTTAAACCAAAAATCGAGTATACAAAAATCATTTGAGTCATCTTTTAGTTTAGTGTGTTATAAAATAGTGGGTGGTTGACTATGGGATTACTCGAAGTAGTGATACTACTTGCAGCGGTATTGACCACCGCGCAAGGCTGCCGGTGATGCCGCTTGTAAATACACGTGAAAGAAATTACGACCTTAGTGGCGAACCACAATTTAGCCATAGTCATTGACACACTAATAGTATAACATAAATCATTTTCACTAATGGAGTGTTCGCTCCTCTTTCAAAAACTCAACGATCGGATCGAAACATGCATAGATACATAACACCATCGGCACATGGGGTAAAATCTCGAGTCAAGCAGCGGAAACAAACTACATCTCAAAGTAATACTCATGAACTCAAAACAAATACATATAAGGCTCAGCATAGGCAAAACCCGAAAATACGATCTAAACTGACCCACCAGGTGCTACGTATCGAGGCGGTGACTGGGGAGTAGTGAAGGTAGAAAGCCCTCAATCACGACTACGTGGTAAATAACAACGAAAGGGTGAGTCTCGAACTATATAATAAAAGTGATAATAAGCAATATATAAGCATAGTTTCTGACATACTCAAACCACGCTGAACATCGATCAACAATATTCATGCACTAATGGGAATGTATGCAATGTCGGTATGCATGTGGTACCATTGGCCGGCGCGCCCTCGAGCTTCACAATCATCTTATAAGGCCCTCAGGCGCCTCGAACTTCCTGATCATTTTATAAGGCCCCCAGGCGCCTCGAACTTCACACATCATTTATAAACTCTGACGTATGACCCGATGTATGCATGAGACTCCATGTACATCATAAACACCTTTTCAAGCATACTCAATACACCCATTAATTCTTACCTCGGTGTTAATCTCATTTTATAGCCCTCACGGCAGCCTCGACCCGTGCCCCCATGGCATGCTCAATCACCTCATTATAAACTCTCGACACCATTTAGTCCCACCGGACTATTCTCTCTCAAGTACTCAACCTCACCCGGGGACCTAAACCACCATTTAGGATCAAAACAATCATCCAGGACCAAGCTGTCACCTAGGGACCAAAGCAGACACCCTCTTAGGCACTTGCGGCACGGGCGCCATTTTCCCCACGATACAGCGCCCCCACGGTGCAGCACGGCACTAGCGCCCGAGCTTCAGCGTTTTAGCGCCCCTGGCAGCAACACGACCCTTTGGCGCCGCTTTCTGCTGTCTGGCGCCCCACAGGCAACACGGACCTAGACACAAACTCGAACCACGATTTGAGACACAAACTAAGACCACAGCGTACACGGTTTGGCGCCCTGCTGTGACCAGCTCACCCAACACTTTCAAACCAAAAACCACAGAGAGCTAAAATGTTTAAAAATGAATTTGGGCGAGTAAACACAAAATTTGTACATGATGAAATATGCTTAGAAAAGTAACTTTCACTCCCAGACCCCAAAACACACACAAAACAAGCCCCAGGGACATTTTCAAAACCACACTGCAACCAGAAAACTACTCGAGCCAAAACACTTAAAAATGAAAGTTGGCGGTGAATACAAAATTTGTACGAGGAAATATGTTCGAGAAATACAAGTTTCACTCCCGGGCCAAAACACACACAAAACAAGCCCCAGGACATTTTCAAATAACACTGCAGCAGAAAACCACTCGAGCCAAAAGCGTTTAAAATTGAAAGTTGGAAGGTGAATACAAAAAATTTGTGCGGGAAAATGTGCCCGAAATGCAAGTTTCACTCCCGGGCTCCAAAATACCCACATTGCAGCGCGAGCGGACAACTCACTCACCCGGACCTTTGCTCTGGTGACACGAGCGCCATTGCAGGCACCACAGAGGCGGCATTTGGCGCCCACATCCCGCTGCACACACGCACCCGACACACAAGCGATTGCCGAGCGCCATTTCCCCGGCAACTTGGCATACTGGCGAACACACGCACCAGAACACATTCCGGCACATGAGCGATTACGCAGGCGCCATTTTCCCGGCAATGTGGCGCCACTGGCGTGCGCATTCTGCACAAACTCTCAATTGAGCACGTGAGCGATTACGGGCGCGCGAATCCTAGCATCTTGGCGCCCGAACTAAAATCCCAATTTTCTCAAAATCTTCCAAACGATTCACTCGATAATTGTTCTAACACTCCTAATTGCATAATCAAACAACCAATTGCATGCTCAAATCATCAATCACATCAAAATCACAAAATCATATATTCAAAACCCTAACTTTCGAGCCACTAAATCAATTTTGCCACGGAATTCATCAAATTCAAGAAATCAATCATCATCTGATCATCGATTTAACATAAAAGCATTACTATGCTATACATAAAACCCATTATCTCCTCTATTATAGAGTGAGACTCCTTACCTCAAATTAGCAGTGAGAAGAGCCGGAGCAGTCACGAACAAAACCACTGCAACAATCAAGCTTTCAAGTCACGAAATTGCTCTTCTCCTCCTCTTACTCCTAGGGTTTTTGTAGTTCTCTTCTCTCCTTTCTCTCCTCTCCTACATAACTTTCTTTCTTTCTTCACAAATGAAAGAAAATTCCACTTTAGGTATATGTACATTGGGCAGCGCACCTTGGGCCCTTTTACACCACTTGTCCATTTCTTCCACCACCCCCTTTAATTAAAATAAATTACTAAATTATAAACACCATATTATAATTTAATAATTAAAAATTAGTGCAACACCTAAACAATTTAATCAATTTCTTAATTAAATTATTTGGGGTGTTACAACAGTGATGTCGGGACGGTAGCTAGAATCTTCATAATCATAGGACATCGAGCGGCGTCTACGCTCGTTCTGCAGAGAGCGTCTGTGTGCCTGCTTCTTCTTCTTGGGAGGCGATGAGTAGTGCTCTCTCGAAATGCTCTTCGAGGAGGAGGCGGTGTCTTGGCGCCGGTCGTGGCGGCGAAGGTTCTCGTCTTCGCGAGTGGCGCCACTGAGCGAACTCTCTCGTCTTGAACGCCCGTGGGAGGTGATGGAATACCGCCGGTGGTGGTGAAATACCCGGCGGGGTGGTGAGGTGAATATGGATCCACATGCATGTTGCATACATGCATATAATCATACATTCCACTATTTGTTTGTTAATGTCAATTAATTTGTTATGGTTGCTTGCGTGATATCTCATGTGAATGATAAATGCCTTGATACGTGAATCTCTGTTGTTAGCTAGTTCTTACTATATGGCTTATTTTACTGTTATTATTTATGTAAAGAGAGTCACCCTAGCATTTCTTGTTGCTGCTCGTGGCGACAAGCGGGTGATTCAAGTGATGGTCTTTGTGCCTGCAGGGGTTTTATTGAGTCGGCTCGATAGTAAACAGGGGTTGGGGTCTTAGTATTATTTATGGTTATGTATTAAACTCATTTTGAACCTATGTATTGAGTATGTGAACTCAATTTTATTTCATTTGTGTTGCAAACTATTGGATGGATTCTTGTAAGCGCTTAAGCGAGGTTATTTTGAGGATTGTAACCACTTGACTATGTTATGCATGATACAGCGTTGATGCGTTTGGATTTTAATTATGTTTTGATGATGTTTTATTTGAAATGTACCACCCTCTTGAGTGCGTGGAAAAAATTTGAAAAACTACGATTTTAATTAATTGAATTAGCTTTAAATATAAGGGGGTGTTACATTAGTGGTATCAGGCGGTTCGGTGTGTCAGGCCAAGTGTACTGTCATAGTATCTGTGACAACTAGGTAGTGTTAATTGTTTCTTAGCGAATGTTAATCTTTGCGATGTTAGGTTGAGAATGGCGGAAGGATTGATCTTTGCTCTAGCGAGGCTCTGCAAGCCATAGCACGAGCTATGGGGAGGCGGAGGAGCGGTAGAAGAAGGCGGAGGGCCGTAAGCTAGCCACTTTTAGTGAGAGAACCCGCCTACCTTCAAGGGGGTAGGTATGACCGAGACGAGACTCGACTTGGCTAAGGGAGATTGGCGTATTTTAGGTGTGATGGCATGCCTTTCGAACACGAGAAAGTGAGGTTTGGGACACACATCTTTGAAGGAAGAGAGCGGATGATTGGTGGTTGAGAAAGAAACAAAGACTAGAAGGCTGCTTGAGGAAGAAATCACTTGGGAAGTTTTCAAGGAAGAGTTCACTAGAAAGTATTATCAGGAGGGCGTGAGGGCTAAAGGAGGTGGAATTTCTTGAGCTGAAGCAAGGCAACAAATCGGTGGGTGAGTATGCGGCCAAATTTGAAGAAACTAGTCAAGTTTTGTCCCTATTATGAAAATGATTGCAATTCTGAATTCTCCAAGTGTGTGAAGTTTGAAAATGGGGTGCATCCAGGCATTAAGAAGGCCATTGGATACCCGGGAGATTCGAGACTTTGCCAAGCTAGTGGACAAATCACGAGAATTTATGAAGAAAGCAGTCTTTGCGACCTACTGAAGATGGTAAGAGAGAAAAAGAATGCTCAATTAGGGGAAACCATATGATGTGAGTGGAGGCAAGGGAAATGGAAGGCAAGCGAAGGTAAGAGTTCTAGTGGGAGTGGGAGCTGCTGGTATTGTGTGTTACAAATGCAAGAAAGCAGGGCCACTGAAATCTTGAATGCTTGAGGTCATTTGTTTGAAGTGTGGGAGGAGGGGGCCACAAGTCTAATGAATGTAAAGAGAAAGAAGGCATTTGTTACAATTTGTCGTGAAGCGGGGCATATGAGCAACAAATGTCCCAAACCCAAGAGGAAGCGGCGGCTAGAGGAAAAGTGTTTGCTTTAGCGGGATCAGGGGACAACGATATTAGAGGTACATGTTTCATAAATGGTACTCCTTTAATAGCTATTGTGAATCTTTGGTGCAACACATTCATTCATTCTTTGCTTTATGTGCAGAAAAGCGGGTCTTGTTATGTCTACTATGAGAAGGGACATGGTTATTGATACGGCCAAAGGTTCGGTAACTACTTCACGATGTGTGCTAGATGTCCTCATCGGCTTTTGAGAGAAGTTTCTTGTTGATCTCATTTGTTTGCCATTAGGAGGTTTGGGCGTCATCCTTGGTATGGGTGGTTAGTTGATAACCATGTGCATATCAATTGTGCTAATAGATCCGTGAGTTTTCTAATTCACGGGAGGAAGAATCTGTTATGTTGCATTACAGTGATTGCATAAGGCCATGAAGGGAAGCCAAGTTGTTTACCTTGTGGCGTCTTTATCGATTGAGTCAAGCCAAGATTGAAGAAGCTGCCGTAGTTCGTGAATTTCTTGAAGTATTTCAGATGAAATCCAGTGTGCACCGCGCTGAAAGAGAAGTTGAGTTTAGTATTGATCTAGCACAGTACCCGGACGAGTGTCTATGGCACCATACGAGAATGTCGCATCGAATTATGCGAGTTGAAGAGTCAACTAGAAGATTTGCTTGAGAAGAAATTTATAAGACCTAGTGTGTCACCACAGGAAGCGCCCGATACTTTTGGTGAAGAAGAAAGATGGAAGTATGCGACTTTGCATTGACTATAGGCAAGTGAACAAAGTAACAATCAAGAACAAGTATCCACTTAGAGAATTGTGATTTGATGGACCAACTAGTTGGTGCTAAGGTGTTTAACAAAATTGATTTGAGATCGGGCTATCATCAGTTAAAGTAAAAGATGAGGATATTCAAAAACTGACATTCGGGGCGAGGTATGGACATTATGAGTGATACATGTAATGCCGTTTGGTGTCACTAATGCACGGGGTATTTATGGAGTACATGAGCAAGTATTTTCCATGACTACTTGGATCGATTTGTGGTGGTTTTCATAGATGATATTTTGGTGTACTCAAGTCAGAAGAAGATCATGCGAGCATCCCGAAGTTAGTGCTAGAAGTATTGAGAGAGAAAAAGTTGTATGCTAAAGCTGTCAAAGTGTGACTTTTGGTTGAAGAAAGTTAGTTTCCTTGGTCATATTATTTACAGCGATGGGATTGCGGTAGACCCATCTAAGGTTGAAGCGGTGATGCGTTGGGAGGCTCCTAAGTCGATTCTTGAGATTAGAAGTTTCCTTGGACTAGCGAGGATATTATAGAAGGTTTATTGAGGGTTTTCAAAGTTGGCACTTCCATTAACTCAATTGACTTGCAAAGGAAGAGGCGTTTGTGTGGGATTCCAAATGTGAAGAAAGTTTTCAAGAATTGAAGAGGAGATTGACAACTTCACTGTTTTGACATTGCCTAAGTCAGGAGAGCCTTTTGTAGTATATTGTGATGCATCTAAAATGGGGCTAGGAGGTGTTTTAATGCGAGAATGGTAAGGTTGTGGCCTATGCCTCAAGGCAGGTTGAGAATTCATGAGGAAGAATTATCCTACACATGATCACAGAGCTTGCAGTGATTGTTTTGCTTTGAAGATTTGGAACACTACTTGTATGGTTCTAAATTTGAAGTATTCGATGATCACTGAGGGATTGCGGTACTTGTTTGACCAAAAAGAATTGAATATGAGGCAAAGAAGATGGTTAGAATTGTTGAAGGACTATGACTTTAGCTTGAATTATCACCACAGGAAAGCCAATGTAGTGGTGCGCCTTGAGTAGGAAATCTTTGCATGTTTACGCAATGATGGTGAAGGAGCTTGAATTGATTGAGCGATTAGAGATTTGAGTCTAGTCTGCGAGGTGACACCTAAGAGTGTGAGTTTGGGTGTGTTGAGGATTCTGATGACTTCTTGAATGTTATTCGGGAAGCTCGAAAGAAGGATATTAAAGCTGGTTGAGATTGCGGTTGGGATTGACCACTCGGAGTGGAGATTATGTGATAGATGAGCATGATGTGTTAAGGTGCAGTGGGAGGATTTGTGTTCTAGTGATGATGAAATTAAAAGGCAATTCTAGAAGAGGTCATCGTAGTAAGTTGAGTATTCACCGGGAGCTACGAAAATGTACCAAGATCTGAAGAAGTTGTTTTGGTGGCTTTGGTATGAGCGTGATGTGGCTCGGTTGTGTATGCACATGACATGTCGAGAAATCTAAGGTAGAACATCAAAAGCGGCGGGGTTGATCACAACCATTAGGCGTTCTGAATGGAAGTGGGATTGTATCTCCATGGATTTTGTGGTGGTTTGCCGAGCTGGTGAGGGTTTGATACCATATGGGTGGTTGTTGATAGGTTGACTAAATCTGCGCACTTTCTACCAATTAATATTACTTATCGATTCAGAGGTTAGCGGATATCTATGTCGAGACAATTGTGAAGTGCATGGTGTGCCTGAGTATTGTATGCGATAGAGATCCTAGAGTTCTCCAGAGTTTTGGAGAAGTTTGCAGAGGCTTTGGGTTCCAAATTGAGATTGAGTTGACATATCATCCCAGAGACGGATAGAAGCGAGGCAGAGAGGACAATTCAATCACTTGAGGATTTGTTAAGAGCATGCGTTCTTGGCGGGGAGGTTCATGGGATTCTCATTTTGCCGTTGATTGAATTTACTTACAATATGATTTTCATTCAAGTATCGGAATGGCGCCTTTTGAGGCATTATGCGGGAGGAGGTGTAGGACTCCATTGTGTTGGTCTGGCCCGGAGAGAGTGCGGTGCTAGGTCACGAGTTAGTGCGTGAGACCACGAGAAAGTGAAGATGATTAGAGAGAAGATGAAGGCTTCCGCAGTAGAAGAGAGAAGAGTTACCATGATAAGAGAAGGAAGGATCTAGAATTTGGCGGGTGATCATGTATTTCTAAGAGTTACTCAGACGGCAGCGAGTGTAGTAGAGTGCGTTGAAGTCTAGAGAAGTTAACCCCGCGTTTTATTGGACCATATCAGTTTGAGAGAGAGTTGGGAAAGTTGCTTATCGGGTGGCCTTGCCACTAACCTTACTAATCTACATGATGTATTCCCGTGTCTCGATTGCGGAAGTATGTGCGGACCCGTCTCATGTAGTGCGGATGGGCGATGTGGAGGTGAGAGATAACCTTACGGTGGAGACAATGCCGGTTAAATTGAGGATCGTGAGGTGAAGGTCTTAAGAGGCAAAGAGATCAATTTGGTGAAGGTAGTTTGGCTAGGAGGATTGTGGGGAAAGCACGACTTGGGAGTTGGAAAGCAAGATGAAGGAGGCTTATCGAGTTGTTGATTCGGGTAATTTCGAGGGCGAAATTCTTTAAGTGGGGAAGAGTTATGCGCCCAAAATAATTTAATTATTTAATTAATTAAGTTATTTAAGGCTTACAACAACATAATTAAATTAATTCATTAAGTTGGGTTTATTTTAACTAAGAAGGGTCTAATTTATTTTAAATAAGTACTAAGTTGGATTTATTTTATTTGCGAGGAGGTGGGAGAAATTAATAAGTGGGGGTGGGAATAAGGCCCGAGGGCCATTATTTAGGCCCAATAGTAGTCATAAAGGGTAGGGGTCTAAGGAGAGGTAGCAAGAAACCCTTATTTTGAAAGAAAGAAAAATTAGAAGTAGAGAGGAGAGAAGAAAGTCGACGGTGAAGAGGAGAGAGGAGGAGAAGGTGGAAGCTTGGCTTTGATTCTTGGTGGTAAGTCACATTCTTGTTCTCAATCTTCACCATTTCTCTTCCTTGTCCCATTCCTTTAAGTTCCTTAAGCTTATTCCTTCCTTTTGAAATTTTCCATGGCTGCCGAAGAAGAAGCTCACGTTTTGACATTGAGGAGGAGAAAGGAGGAAACTTTTCTCAAGTTTTGTGTTGGTAAGTGAAAACCTTGGTTCTAATCACCCTCATTACCTTTGCATGTCCCATTTCCATGAGTCCCATGGACCCATTCTCATTATTTTGAATTTCCATTTGTCACCAAGCAAAGTTATTTTCGTTGGAAGTGGAAATCGATTTTGGAGGCCTCGTTTGGTTGTTTTCTTGGTGGTTGATTGAAGCTTTAGCTCACCCGAGGTTAGGGGATTCTCCATACATCTTTTATAGCTTGTAGGATGTGTATTATAGTGAGAATAGCTCTAGGAATGATTGGGTTGATTGTATGTTGATTGCATGTTGATTGTATGTTGATTGTATGATTAATGTTTAAATGCTTGAATTTGGTCATAGCATGTTGATTGTTGTTTTGGAAGCATGAGTTGTGACATATGCATAGTGTATGTTTGATGATTTGGTCATATGAGCATGAAGAAGTAAATATGATGATTAGCATTAATAATTCATTGACTATGTTGGTGTGGTTATGTGAGAATTAATTTGTTTGGAAGAAATTAGGTTTTGAAGTGTGTTGGGTGTAGGTTGGGAGGAGGCGCCAAATGCTAGGCATCTTGGCGCGAGCTCTTGTTCTCCTTTTATGCGTGCGTGTTGTGTTGAAAGGAAGGGCGCGATTGTTAAGCAATCTGGCGCGAGATTCTGTGTCTCGAGTGTGAGCAGTGCAGGCGCCATTTCAGCTGAGAAATTGGCGCTGAGTGGAGTGTTTAGAGTGGCGTGAGGGTAGTCTTTGGGTAGGCGCCATTTGCTAGGCAAATAAGCGCCGGGGGAGTCTGTTTTGAAATTTGTGGTGTTCGGTTTGGGGGTTTGGCAAGAGGCGCCGATTCCACAGAATCTGGCGCCTGTGGCGATGTGAGTTGTGCGAGGCGCGATTCTTTGGGCAACTTGGCGCTGTGTCTGAAATGGTGTCTTTGCGCGCCATCTTGCCTTGTAGCGTCCTGCGCGTAACCTCGCGCGCACCTCTCTTTGAAGAATGGCTTTTGAGAGTTAGAAGCGACTACCGCGCGCCTTCTTGCGCGCCTCTCTTCTGCGCGCCCGGTGTGCGCGCCTCGGTGGGGATTTTCCAAAACCTTGTCTTTGTTGAATTCCTAAGTTCTCTAAATTAATTATTGGTGTGTCGAGAATGGTCCTATAGTGAGGAGAAAACCCACATGGGGTGGTGTTAGTTCTTAGGTGAGAATTAATAAATATTTGGTGAGGTGATGCTAATTGATCGGTGAGGTGGTATTGATAATTAATGATGTGCTAATTAATAATTGAGGTGGTGTGCTTGGTGTGGAGTGATGCATTGTCATAAAGTCGCATGAATCATATGCATGGCCCGGCCAGACGGTGATGGAATACCCGCCGGGGAGGTGATGGAATACCGCCGGGGTGGTGATGAAATACGGCGGGGTGGTGAGGTGAATATGGATCCACATGCATGTTGCATACATGCATATAATCATACATTCCTAATTTGTTTGTTAATGTCAATTAATTTGTTATGGTTGCTTGCGTGATATCTCATGTGAATGATAAATGCCTTGTTACTGTGAATCTACATTTGTTAGCTAGTTCTTACTATATGGCTTATTTTACTGTTATTATTTATGTAAAGAGACTCACCTAGCATTTCTTGTTGCTGCTCTCGTGGCGACAAGCAGGTGATTCAAGTGATGGTCTTTGTGCCTGCAGGGTTTTATTGAGTCGGCTCTGATAGTAACAGGGTTGGGGTCTTAGTATTATTTATGGTTATGTATTAAACTCATTTTGAACCTATGTATTGAGTATGTGAACTCAATTTTATTTCCATTTGTGTTGCAAACTATTGGATGGATTCTTTATGCGCTAAGCGAGGTTATTTTGAGGATTGTAACCACTTGACTATGTTATGCATGATGCGCGTTGATGCGTTTGGATTTTAATTATGTTTTGATGATGTTTTATTTGAAATGTACCACCTCTTGAGGTGCGTGGAAAAAATTTGAAAAACTACGAT
Source organism: Oxytropis ochrocephala (assembly GCA_020916435.1). Taxonomy (NCBI): domain Eukaryota; kingdom Viridiplantae; phylum Streptophyta; class Magnoliopsida; order Fabales; family Fabaceae; genus Oxytropis; species Oxytropis ochrocephala. The sequence goes on from CM037088.1 coordinate 68,216,065, forward strand.
TTTAATTAATTGAATTAGCTTTAAATATAAGGGTGTTACACACGAGGTTAGGAGCGTGCACGATGCCATATGCGAATGGCGTATATATATGCTGCGAGTCCGGCCGTTAGCGAGATTTTTTTCGGCGGCGAAGTGCGCTCAAGCGGCGTGTTTGGGCGTCGAGTTGTTGGTGAGCGCGAGTCCAATTCTTGCATTGGCGATTTCGTATTCTTTGATACACCCGAGGAGCGATAATGAGCGACTATCGATGAATGAAAAAGCGGTGGCGCTCTTTTTCCCATTAGGTTTTTCACGAGGCTGACCTTTGAAATTTGCTTTGTACTTTACTTTTTGCAAAGGATGTATGCGGTCGCTCGACATGCAGTGGCGAAGCGGCAGAAGGGTTGTCGAGCGAGCATAAGGTGCCATCGAAATGGCCCGAGGGTTGAATAATGACCCTACATCGGTATCATCGAAATGGCCCGAGGTTGAGTAACAACCCACAAAATAATGGAGTCGTCGAAGCGATCTACATTGGCGCTCATCGAAGTGGCCCGATCGGCGCCATCGGTGGCCCGATCAATCGAGGGCAATCAATATGGTCGATCGAGTGCCATCGAAGTGGCCCGATCGGCGCCGCGAGGCTGGCCCAATCAATCGAGGGCCATCAATATGGCCTGATCGAGTGCCATCGATATGGCCCGATCGGCGCCATCGAAATGGCCTTGTCGAGTGCCACCGATATGGCTTGATCGAGTGCCATCGAAATAAGCGCCATCATTGTTCAAGGGTTAAGTGATAATCCGAGAACAAGTATGAGAAGCGAGTGACTTACAGCGAATGCCTTGAAATGGCGCGATCGATCCATGTCGACCCGATATGAAAGCGATCGTAAAGCCACTAAATAGCGGCCTAAGCCCGGCCTAAGCGATCGAAAACCTTAGAAAAGTGTTAATAGAAAAGCGAGTAAGCCCAAACAAGCGGGCAAGATAAAATAAGCAGAAAAATCAAATTGTCATTACAAACCAGGGCGCGTGAAGCGGCGCCCAAATATCACACACACGAAAGCGAGTCAATGAAATTGTTATGCGGCGATTAGAAAGTTACAAAAATTTACTCGCTCGCGGCGAGCTTGAGAAAATAGTGGCGGGGCGGGTGGTGTTTGCCGTGTTAGTCGAATGCCTCGGGCATACGATCTCGTTCTCTTCCACAAAGCTTCGGGCCTTATCACGCTCTCATCAAAATTGACATTAGCTCGAGTTGAGAACTACTTTGGTCAGGCGTTAGAAATTGGTAGACCATTGCTTCCTGCGCAAGCCGCCCACCTGCGTACACGAACCTCAAGCTCGGCCCTCTTGGTTTCGGATCGGCCTTCTCCTTCTCGTCGCATCGGACATCGGTCTTGAGCTCTTTACTTGGCGGCAAGTTCTTTGTTCTTTTGACTAACTTGGCGGTCCTCCTCGGCTTTCTTTGTAGCGCCTCTTTCTTGGACTTAATCGCCTTCTCGGTTTGGCGAGCGGCATCCTTTTCAGCAGAGCATACGCAGAAAAAGCGATGGTCGATCAGCGGCCGTCGTAAACAAAAGCGAGGCGGGCGGAAGTTTAGAATACCTTGAAGTTCGTTTGACATCTCTGCATGGCTTTACCAGCGCCCATGCGAGGAGCGTAAACCACCATCGACTCCTTCTTAAAGCGCTCGAAAGTGCGCATTTGAGCCACAGGTGAGAAGGCGGAAAATCCCCTCGGGAATTTCGCGGACCGCTCGAGAACTACTGCCGTTTGGGAGAAGCGAGTGTCTGGCGGCGGCCAGAACTGGAGGCGATTTCTTCCCTTGGCTCCTTGGGAAGTGTGGCACCACTGGCCCGGCCGCTTCGGTCGACCACTGGGCGGGAGGAGCGGCGAAAGCGCCGGGGAATGAAGAAGGGGTTCAAGGCGCTACAGCTTCGGCCCAGACTTTCCGACCATTTTCTGCCAAAATAGAGCGAGCCAAAGCTTAGATGGAGCGTTCAACGGCCAAAATAAAAGATAAGTTTGGCGAACCAATCTCGGCGTCAATGGCACGGCCCACAGCCGAGTAAAGGGCGGCAAGGTATGTCGCCTTTAGGGTTTGGGGGCATAAGGCTCGACAGCGTCTTGATCATCTGTGAGAGATTCAGTCGACCTCGCTTGAGTCCTTGGTGGTGTAAATGTAATCACCGGGCCGCCAAAAGAAGTGAGCCTCATTCCACATAATGGGAAAGAAGGGTTCACCAGGCCGTCCCATCGGGGTTGGTCTCGGCTATAGCTCGCCCGGCCTCCTTGAGTCGGGACTGACCGAAAATCTGGCTCTTCCATGCGGCGCCCGATGATTCTGGAGCGGCGGAAATACCGATCTTTGAGTCTTACGAGTCTTAAAGGAGACTGCTCCCCGCTTCTCCTTGTTGGCCTTCTCCTCGGCCGGCTCGGCTCGAAAATAGTGAAGAACAATTGCATCGAAGCCCGGACGACCAAGCGGGTTAAAAAGTACTTCAAAGGTCTTGAAGCGCCCATGCGTTCGGGTGCAGTGAGATAGGGCGACCGATGTAGCGCGAGCGTCGTGAAACTCCGTGAAGGGTGGAGCGATATTCATCTTCTCGAACACGATCAGATGCATCGTGAACTTCAAATTACCGAGAATAGGTCGCGATGTCCTCTCCTTCCTTCATACCTCTCACCGCCCGGCCGGTAGGCGTTTGAAAGAGAGTTGTAAGGCAGGCGGTGCCGATGGCGGCTGTAATTATGCTCTGTTGGGCGAAGGGTTCGAATACCGGGGCCAGTCGGACCGGTCTCGGACGGTCCGGTAAGGCGTCTTCTCCTCGAAGGCTCTCCTCGGCATTAACCCCAGATTGGAGGAACTTTTGGCGGGGCGATCAACATTCCGGTCGGCCGCGGCTTGATCTCGGTCGGCCTCCTCATTGATCGATACTTCTTCATGGACTGCGCGGCTTCACAGTACCTCCTCAGCGTCCATGTCCATATTCACCAGCGAGTCGCGAGCGGCGGTTGAAAGCCGTCGAAACTTTTAGGCCCGGGCGGGCTTCGCGTCGGTCTTTGCTTTCGAAAGGCTGGAACTTCGAGCTTATCTTGCTCGAAGGCGACCTAGGGTCTTCAACCGTGGCGCTCTCGGATGGCCTCGACATGTGCTCGGCAAAAAATTGTGATGGGCCTCGGGATATGGCCGTTTGTTTCACGAAGTGGCATACTGCTTTTTGTGATGATGGGAATCGAGTCGGTCGGTCGAGTAGTGCACTCATGAAGAGGCGACACAGTGAGATCCCTGGACTGACACCCCTATCCTGTAGCGGAATTTTGCAATCAAGAAAAACTATAGAAATTAAAAGCGAGATCGACCCATACCTTAAAGATGCCTCAAATCGGTCGAGAAGGTTGAAAGGTTCGGACGAAAGAGAGTGTCTCGGGATGCGGTCGTGGCGGATAAGTCGGTCGGCGTGGAGCAATTCGTAATGCGTGAGAATAGTTCCCATCGAAGGCGTATTTATAGTAAAGGCCCAAAGTGTAGAAAGGCAGGGAGGCGAAGCGTCCTGCGCTTCATCTTCTCATTGAAAATTTGTCATTGAATGACCTCGGGATCACCAAACCGTGTCTTAAAGGTCGACCAAAATCCAACGCCGTGTCGGCCGCGGTCGAGACCGAATCCCATCGAAGCGGTGGCGCGGCGCCTCACGACCTAAGGTGCATTAAAGCGGCTTAACCGGAAGCGAGAACACGATAAGCGACTACCACACTTCATTGATCTAAGGTACGATCACTAACGGTGCTACCTTAGGTTCATTTTCTGAAAAAAAATCAAGTGACTATGCGTTCCAAGAGGAGGACCATGGGCGACCTGGAGCTTGGGATGATTCATAGATTGAGGAGGACCGTGTCTCTTGTTCCCGAGGGTCGCATCAAGATCAAGAAGAGAGTTGATGCTAGGGGCGATCGCCAAATCAGGGCCGCCCTTGGTGGGTGGTCGTTCATCTCTTTTATTTCAAAGTCTTTACTCTTTTACTTCAAGGCTTGTTTCATTTATCGCGTTAACTGTTTCTAACGTTTGTCTTGTTCGTGTAGTTGAAATGACCGACATGCAAGATTGGAGCGTCCTGGAGGCGTGGGCCGCTGAGGATGTGGAGGATGTTCAAGGTTCTCAGGTCCCAACTCCTATTGGCAATGAAGATGCTGGCCATGATACTCAGTCCGGTCGCAACACTCAGCCCGCTATTTCTGCAGAGCGTGTTATACCTCAAAACAACCTTGTTCAAGTCCACCAAAGTGGTGCTTCCAAGAGAGGCTGAGTGCGGGCGATCGATGGCCAGTGAGTCGTCCGTCAGCCCGATGAAGGAAGAAGAAGAGTAAAAGCAACAAAAGGCCTGGTCAGAATAGGTCTCCTAAGATGGACCTTCTTGGCTTGGGCGACTCAAACTGTGCCCGCTTCAAAGATGAACCCTTCGAGGTTATGGCAGAGGCAATGAAGGCGCTAGCGCCTTGTTCAAAAAATACCAGGAGGAAGAGGCCGACCGCTTGGAAGGTAGGCGACTTCTCTACCAGCACTCATGGTTAGAAGACAAACTTGTCGATAGAAATTTTAAACTAAATTCTGCCCTTTCTTTGCTCTCAGATATAAGGACCGAGCGAGATGCGGGGCTCAAAAAGTTGAAGGAGCTTCAACCAAAGATTTAATCACTTGCTGAGAATGAGAAAAAGCGCAAGATCGCGTCAGGTCTTGTTCTTTGCTTGTGAATGCTCTGCAGCGAGGTTGAGTCGCTCGAAGGCGATTGTGGCGACCAAAGTCAAGTCGTGCAAGAAAAGGTTAGGTTCGCCTCAAGGAATCAAGAGCTTTTAGGCCAAGTCAACACTTTGAAGGCCGACCTGAACAAGCAGGAAAAAGCGAGTTTACGGAAAACCCGAGCAAAGGACACGGTCAAGAGAGCCGCTAGAGTGGCTGAATATCAATTTGAAAATGCTGTCAAGCAAGTCAAACTGCTCAATCCTGGTCTGGAATTTGATGAGAAAATGTTGAGCAGCCCTCTTGCGTTTTGGGTCAAGAAATTGTCATACGAGAAGGTTGACAAAGAGGGAAGGTCACTCAGGAGCGACTAGTGATCTACAGTGCCGCTCCTCCTTTGTACACTTGTAATTTTCTATTTTGATATAATATTGGCCCGCCTGCGTGCGGTTGATTTTTGGGTGCCCAGTTTTGACCAAGGTGGCCACTTTTTGTACTTGGAACAAATTTTCTTTTGAATGCATTTTGATTTTGCTTCTAGTTCAATCGTAATTGTCCCTTGCATGTTTATTAGCTCGCTCGCAACTTTAGTCTTATTTGTTAGCTCGGTCGCTTTACTAGGCCGTCGAGGGCCAATTGCCTTGTACTTACTTAGCGAAGTATTTCGTTGAAGTTGCCACGGCTGCTTATTGAAATCGTATCAGATAGAGCTCGGTTGTGGGCATCGATGGGTCGCAAGCTTAGCAGCCTCGTTGGACGCTTAACATTTGTTCGATCTTGAACTCGGGAGTATACCCTGTTTGAAGAGTAGTATGGATTCCGCTTCTCGGAGCTTATCGCTAGTTCTCGTAACTGGGAAGATGTACTCGATCGTACGAATGCGCTTGCGGCCCACGTCGGGTGGGGGTGTACCTGCAGACACTCTGATGCCTAAGTCAGTGAGAAAATAGGCGAGAGATGCCAGAATGAGAGCGTGTATCTCCAGCGCCTCTATTTATAGGCGAAGTAGCTTGGACTTCATCTTTAGATCTGAGCGCGTGATCCTGGTCGTCGGCTTTGATCGTCTGAGCGAGACATGCCGCGCCTGGTACTTTTGGCATACTTGGGCCATGTTTGTGCAAAGATATTGGGCCTGGCCCAATGTCCAATGGGGCTTTTGGCCGAGACTGGAACAACATTCGTTGGCAATCGGTTTACTAGATTCGATCTACACTTAGCCCTTATTGTGTGTGGCGTGGTCGGTCGATGGTGGCCACTTCATTATTGGCCAATCATTGGTCGGATACGGTCACTCTTCTATTGTTCGCAAAGCGATAGACCGAGCATACATTTGAGCATACAAAATAGAACACAAGTAAATTTTTAAAGGTCGAGCCTCAGTAAAAAACCCATGAGGGAAAAAGAGCGCTCTCCTGTAATTCATTGACTGATCAGTTGTCTTTACATACTTGAAACACTAAACATAGTATTTCCTGAGCTTGTCAGCATTCCAAGTTCTAGGGATGGTCGCTCCACCCATGGTTTCCAACTCATACGCTCCTTTTCCAATCTTGGATATAATACATAGGGTCCTTCCAAATTTGGGACGAGTTTGACTTTCCTTGGTGTTCATGTTTCCCCACGTCGGCTCGCCCATAAGGCGAGTTGCCCAATTGAAGTTTCTTTTACGCACTTGCGGCGTTGTATCTTCTGACCACCTATACGCTTGATGAGATGCTCTCTGAGTGACGCATTGGTGAGCAGTTCTTCAACCAAGTCTAATTCTTCTCTCGTCGCTCGCTCGTTGACATCTGGTGGCAACGGATTGGCCGTCCGCCAATTAAGCTCGCCCATTTCTATCGGGATCTGTCCCGTAGAAGTCTAAAGGAGATTCTCTGTGGAGAGAGTGTGGGAGTCGTTCTATCGCCCATGGGGCCGGCTGCAACTCCTGCGCTTGATTGCCTTTAGCCTCGTCCGGTCTTAGCACCGAGGGCGCATAACACGACTTTGTTTGCAGCTTCTGCTTTCCCGTTAGTCTGAGGGTGCTCGACCGAGTTGAAGCGCCAATTAACCCCTAGACCGACCAACATTTCCCTGACCTTGTTGTCGACAAACTGAGTGCCATTATCGGTCACCAATTTCTCGGGCACTCCAAAGCGGGCGAGCACATTCTTGCTGAATAACTTGATCACTATCGCTGAAGTGATGGTGGCCAGTGGTTCTGCTTCGATCCACTTGGTGAAGTAGTCCATTGCGACGATCAAGAATTTGAATTGTCCAGGAGCGGGCGGAAAGGGGCCGAGTAGGTCCATCCCCCACAATGCAAACGGCCAAGGTGGAGTAAGGGTGTTCAGCTTGGTCGGTGTAGCCACATGCACGTCTGCATCAATCTGACACTTCCTTGCATCTTCTTCCATTATAGGCTAATAATAGCGACCCTCAATTCCTTCTTGGCAGCGCCGGCCACCTTGGTGGTTTCCACATATGCCTTCATGGATATCCTAAGTGATGCCTTTGTGACTTTCGGGCATTTGAGTAGTGGAGTTGAGAATCTTCTTACGAATAACTTCCACTTACATATGAGTATTTGGTGCCCGCTTTCTCAGTAGTTTTCCCTCCTTTGGGTCGTGATCGTACTTGGATTAACAAGTGTTTGTAGTTATGGTGTCTGACCCGGTCATTGGTGGCTGGCGAGGACCAGGTTCTTGATCAAACGTGGGTGGTACCTGCAATAGCACTCGGCGCTCGGAAGTCGATCGTGTGTGGTGGCGGTGTTTTATCACGCCTGCGGTGGCGCCCTAGGCATGTGCGAATATGCGGCGAGGCGAGTTTGCTTGCAAGTCTGCGTTTGGGCAATGTTGGGCCCGCTGCGTTAAGTTGGGCCTTGGCCCCTCCTCGAACACTTGCCCCCAAGCTGCTGGGTACTTTGAGGCGGGCTAAAGCTTAGTCGTTGCTCTCGGTGGAGCCATGTGTGAGTCGATCACGAAGTGGCGACGATCGCGATGAGGCAACGTTTTGATGCAACTTGTCATAAATGACGTTACGGCTGATTGATGGTTGCGCTTCTCGAGGCAACTCTTGGAGTTCTCCAGACATGACTCCCGATCGAACCGTTTGGTGAAGTTATGGGGAATTTGGAAGGTCACGTTGTTTCGTCTTTGGCCCAACAAGCGTGTTGGGCCTTCTATAAATACAAATAAACCCTCATTCTTCACTTTCTCTCCAAAATCTCCGCAAAGAAGCGACTCAGTTGCCCGCTCCAGAGTTGTCAGGTCGCTCGCTTAGCAGTCGCTGTTCTTTTAGTTGCAGGTCGGTTGTCAAGTTTCTTTCCAGGTATTTGTCAACCCTTGTTCTTTTATTGTTTAATACTTGTGATCCACGCCTTGCGAAGGGGGTGTCAGGTCTGGGGACGACCACGTCGCCCCCTTCCCATGAGTGAGCATACTCGGTCCTGACATCTATTGTTCCTTCGCAGGTGGACCTGGCGCGGACGAAGCAAAGTCGTCGTGTTTAGGGGCTCCGCCGCGATCTATTACAATGAATGGCTTCGCCCAAGTCAATCGCCGATGGGCCGATCTAGGTCTAAGTCGTCTTGGCGACTTCGAAATCGGCGACTCAGGAAGTTCTACTTCAAGTGGGAGCTCTACCCAATCCATCAACACTGCATCCTCTGTTCAGCTAAGTCGGTCGTGCGAGGAAACACGGTCGCCGGTTACATCTTCTCGGGAACAAGATGAGTAAATGGCGGAGAGTCCCATGGTGGGGCGGCATCGCTTAGGTGGAGGAGGAGGTCGAGATTGAGAATATGGATGACGCTCGTGAGGAGGTGGTTGATGACGACCGGCTGCTCGTAATGTTGAAGAGAATGCAGGGATGGTCGTTGTCGGTGGGGCGTTCATGAGGGGAAGTCGCGAAGATCAGCAGATAATGGAAGAATCGGTCGCCCGTTGTCGATCGAGCTCCATCGGACATGTCTTGGGTTTTACGAAAGACTTAGGTCCAACGGGAGTATCATCGCTCGGTGGTTACATTCTAGACCTCCTCAGCGTTCAGCCTTCAAGAACCAACCGGGTGGGCGGCCTACGGCATGAAGCAGGCGAAGACATAGCGACCGCACCGCTGACTTAAATTTACCATGTATAGGGTCGTTTTGAGAAGATGATAATCATTCCACCATTCGAGTTCCAACGAGGCGTGTTGAGGTATATTGTGAGTCAGCTCCTTCCATTTACACCCAAATGCTTGGCCTTTCATGAAGTGTTTTGAAGTCTTCTTTGAAGAGGCTACATGAGCCAGGTCTCTGTCGAGTTTTCTTTACCTTAATTGAACTTAGTTGGCTTGGGGAGTATCAAACCAACATGGCCAGAAAAGAGCAGGTATCTTTTAAGAATACTCGTGTTGTTTAGAGGCCGGGCGCTTTTGGCCGAGCTTGGTTTGTTTACCTCGTTTACTTTTTCTTTATCATTCTATTTTGGTCTGTTGACTAACCTTTCTATGCATATTGCAGGTAAGATGGCAGAAGCTGAATGGGACGCCCTTGAAGAGATTGCTACGAATTTAGCAGGAGTGACCGGTCGACAGAAAACAATCGACGTTGATGCCCCCAACAATTCTCCTCTTCACAAGCCTTCCCCCGAAACCAACGAAGTATCAGTGTGGGGGTTCACGGTAGGACGCTAAGAGAGGAGACCGATCGTCCGCCAAAGCGTCTGAAGAGAAGCGATCCGGTGAAAAGTCGGCGAATCTCAGCTCAGACTTGAGGACCTGAGTGAAGCTTGTTTTGACCGGTTCAAAGATGAGCCTTTGGAGATGTGTGCATATGTGTGTAGGGCCGCAGCAGGCCTGATTAAGAAATTAAAAGCGGAGGATGACCAGCGACTAGCAGGTAAGTACCTTGTAAAGAGAATCTTTTGGCTTGAGGACAATCTTGTTGACAAAAACCACAAGCTCAAAGTTGCGCTGACTTGTGTTTAATCCGGTTTGAGGAGGGCTGCGCCCTCCAAAAGACTAGAGGAGCTTGAACCCCAATTTACGCTTTGGGTGAGAACAAAAGAAAGTGAAGGAGAGTCGTGTCGCGAGGCCCCTTGTCGAGAAGCCAAGACTCGGGCCGAAGCGAGGACAAGGCCAAATTCCGGTGAAGTCACGAAGGCGAAGTGGCAAAATTGGAGAATGATAAGGCGACCTTGAACGATAAGGTGGAAGAGGTGGCCGGCCTGGCGAAAGGTGCAGCAACATTTAAATTTCGGGGCCTTCTATCGGGGAGATGAGAGTGTACTTATTTGAGATGGCCGTTAAGGTTGATGTCGAGTCTTGAGGCGAGCACGCGCATTGAAGGTGACGAAATTGTGTTGCCCTTGAAGAAGGACAAGGATGGAGAAGTCATCCACCAGCTGGTCGGTGGAAATAGCTTACACTTCATTATCTTGTGGGAAGCTTAAACTTCATTATTTTGTGGGAATAGCTTACACTTTGGATGCAGAGTTTCCCACCATTCCAAGCGCGCAGCTCATCGGCATTTGTGGGAATAACACACTTCATTATCTTGTTCACCTCTCTGTATCTGCAGTAGTTATTGAAGTACCTCAAGTGTTTGTTCGAATCTCCGCGGTCGGTAAATAACTTCAAGTTGTGAGGTTTCCTCAGCTCCCTGGGGACATTATAGCGACTGATCTCCCTTGTGAAGTGACCTTCGTCATTCGTGTTGTGGATAGGTGCACCTTGTTGATACAGATGGAGAAGGGTATTAACAAGAAAATTCATATAATTAGAAATCATATTGAAGCGAGAGATGAAGGAGATATTGAATATTGGCAAAATAGCACGAGGTCCTTAACTTATTTTCTATTTTCGCTTAGGTCCCTTAACTTTTAAAGCTTACGTTTAGGTCCCTTAACTTTTTAAAACGTTTCACTAAAGTCCTATTTAACGTTTTAAATTTAACACGGTTAACTGAGTATTACGTGGCTTTTAGAGTGCTCATTGGGAACGCCACGTCAAAATTCATCTTCCTCTTAAGGGACTAATTTGTGACTCTTATAAAACTTAAGGGACTAATTTGTGACTCATATAAAACTTAAGGGACCTAAGTGAAAAAAACGAAGAACACAGAACACAGAACTCATATAAAACTTTAATATTTTTATATAACGAGACATATTTTGATAAAATAAGTGTAGTGGAAAAATTGTCTATTTTTTTCCTCTGAATTGTACTACACTTATATATGTGCAATTGAAGCACATGTTATTGTAACAGAAGTTTACACATCATAATAATTTAGTTGTTGGCAAGATCGGTTGGGCCATCCCGAGTATACTATGATGCGAATAATAAATTTCTATATGAACTTGTATTGAAGAGCCAGTAGTTTCTTCAATCTACTAATTTTTGTGTTCACTAATTCCCAAAAGAAATTGGCAATTTGAGAATAATTAGTGTCTCATATTTCTAGAAATGATATAAGGTGATATTTGTAAACAAGTACACTAATCATGTGGACCATTTAGATATTTGTGGTTTTAATTGATGCATCAACTAGATGGCCACATATATATTATTTATATTTGTCGTCATATCACAACCGGAAGTTTGTGAGATTGTTTGCTCAACCAATTTAAGTAAGAGGTCATTATGAGAATTACCTTGAAAGCATATGATAAGTATTGTATGTCTATTAGAATTGATATTGGATATCACACGTCATACGTTCATTCATAAAATGGTCTTGAAGAACCATTCTTTTGATGTCTAAAGTTAATTACATGACCAATACTTATGAGATAAGAAGTTCTAATTTCTACTTGGGAACATGCAATTTTACATGTTGTAATATTGATTCGCATCAAGCCAACAAGTTATCACAACTCTTCCCCTTTACATTTGGTTTTTGGTCACAAACTTAATATTTCCCATCTTAGAATTTTTGGATGTGCAATGCACTATGATGGGTCCTAAAAGAATTTTGGAAATATATATTGGATATTGTTCGATAGCTGGACTTTGGACTCGCTCACGATATCAGAAGGTACTTGAGGATTGAGATCCTCAAGAGAGGAAGGCTTTAGGGATTGAAGATGTTGCTCGGTCGGCAGGGTTGCTTGAAAGATTCAGTCGGGGGTACACTGCAAGACTCTCGGCGCTCAGTCGATATGTGGCCAGGGATAAAGGAGAAGGCGAGAGAGAATGAGAGAGTTAGAGCGAAGTGTCGGGTACATCACGAGGAAAAGAGCGTGCCGTGATAGTAGGGTGGCACCTCTATTTAAAGAGGAAGTGGGCGTGTGCGCCCCAAAATAATTTAATAAATTATTTAATTAAGTTATTAAAGGCTTGCAACATTTATTTAAGTCAAATAATTAATTTAGAGTTTTATTTTATTTATGAGATGTTATAGTGATTAGTTATATTAAAAATAGAGTATTTAATATAACTAAGAGGTGTTGGGTAGTAAATAAGGGAGTGGGGAATTAATTAAAATAAGGAGTGGTTGAAGTAGCTAGGGGGTGTAAATAAGGGGTCCAAGCCCACTAAATAGGCCCAAAGTCAAGAGTTAAACTAGGGGTAGGGTTTTGGTTCCATTAGAAGAAAGAAAACAAAAAAAAAAAAAAAGGAGAGAGGAGAGGAGAGGGCTGGAAAGTCACTTTTGCAGCCATAGGGGAGGGAGGAAGAGGAGCATTTTTCATTTCTTGATTGGGTAAGTTGGTTTTGGTACCCATCTTCCCCATTTTTCTTTCTCTATCTTTTAGTATAAGTTTTAACCATTATTTCCCCTCCATTTCCTCTTTTCCATGGATGGGTTTGAAGCTCAAGTGTTTGAGAAAGCTATTAAATTGGTGGTTCTTGGGTTGTTGGAGGAGAGTTTTATTGGGTTTCCAATTTTGAGGTAAAGGGCTCTCTTTCATACATAATAGTTTGTAAGATGAGTAATTATGTGTGGGTTAGGTGTTTAGGGTAATTAATTGTTGTTTGTGTGTTGTTTGAATTAATTGATTGTTTATGTGTTGTTTGAATTAATGGTTGTTATGCTTGAATTAGAAATTGATGAACTCATGCTAATTGTTGTTAAGATGAACATGATATGAACTATGCATGCAAGGTGTTTGATGTATTGCCTCAATGAAATTGAGTATGAAAATATGATGATTGTAAGGTGTTTGATATCTTGCCTAAATGAATTGGTGTTGAAATTGATGTGTGAGGCATTGTGCAGTGATTGTAGTTAGTTTGGGTGATTGATCATGATGAGTTTTACTTGCTTATGGGTTTGTGCGTTTTTGGACACTGTTTCGGTCTTTTTAAAACTGGTACTGTTTGGTCGATTCAAAAATTATGTGGCTGAGTGTTTTGAAAATAGACTTAAAGCGGTCCTTTTGGCACTGGTTTCGTTAAATTCGGAGTTGTGTAGCTCGAGTTATGAGTCTCCAAAATCGGGTCAAAATTCTAGAGTCAAACTGTGGGTATGTTCGGTTTTTGCAAGTTTTAGGTCTCCAAATGAACTCCGTTTTGAACGATTCTTTTTCCATTATAAACTATACTCAAATTGCTTTTGTTCGGCCTAAGGTTTTGTCCCATTTGGTCAAGTTTAAGTCAGTTTAGAGTAAAATGAAGTGGGAGGACAGAATCTGTCCAGTCTGGGAACAGTTCGGGTTGTTTATAAAAACTGTACTAATTGGCTCACTGTTTTGAAAATATAAATACATATCCAGAAACTACACATCCGTGGCTTTCCGACGAGTGATCTTTTGTAATTTTTGGATGTCGTTTGCTATTTTAAATACTCCGCCGAAGTAGGTGTATTGTTGTAGGAACCCATCATTTTGTGCGGGTGTTGCCAATGTTGCCCGAAGTGTCAAAAATGCCATTTTGATCCTTTGAACCTTTTTAGTCCTTAAAAATGTTATTTTGGTCCCTATGCACTGTTGACTTTTCAAAAATGCTGTTTTGGTCCCTATGTATTTGTTTAGTCCCTTAGGTGACCGTTTAGTCTGAGGAGTGTTAGTGCAGTCCACTAGATGTGAGTTGGTCCTTGACCTTGGTGGTAGCCCTAGACTTAGTGGTTGATGATGGTCTTAGACAACTTAAGTGGTTGTTTGATGAATTTAAGGTGATGTGTAATAATTTGAGGTGGTTGTCTAAGATGGTTGTTCAAGATGATTGTTTAAAATGAGGTGTGTTGTATTGCGGTGATGATTAAGCGATGTGTGAAGCCGGCCAAGCGATGTGTGCCCCAAGGCTTATATTGTGATTGAAGTTGAGTTGCGAAGTGAAAAGTGATGAGTTAATGATTGTTGTGGTAGATGTATTGTGTTGTGGTGCATTGTCATGGTGTCACATAAATCATGCATATTCAGCGAGATGTAGGCCGGCCAAAGCGGCGATGGGCTTGGCCAAGCGATGTGTGGGCTTCCGGCCAAGCGATGTGTGCCCTCAAGGCTTATTGCGATGATGATGGATCCACATGCATACTTGCACTCATGCATACATTCATATGTTTGGTGTTGCCTTGATGATGATTGTGAGTTGATGTGCCATACTTAATGCTAGATGCTAAATGTGATTTACGTTAGTTGCCTTCCTAATATAATGCTTATCCTATTTGCTATTATTTATGTAAAGAGACTAACCCTCTTTGCGTCGTGTTGCTACGTATGTCGGCGGCACTGCGGTGATAGCAAATGAAGTAGTCTAGTGATGGTCATGCTACGATATGTATGCCGGTGTAACACCCGATTTTTAAGTGTGTCGAGTTCTTTTAATATGTATTTGTTTTATGAACTATTTTATATTGATAAGATTAAACTATTTTAAGTTATAGTGGTTTGAGTTTGAAATTTAGTTGAAATCACGTTAAATTATATCTTAATACGCTATTGGTAATATATGATTATTATCATTATATATATATTTATTTATTTTATTTTTATAAAATATTAGTGTTTGAGATATTATTTCTTTAGAAAATTATTTTGGTCTATTGAGGTGGTGTTAAAATAATAGTTATAGTGAGATTGAGCTTTAAAAGTATTTAAAATGGATTTTTATTTGTTTTACTCGCATACACCCCCTGTTGCTGCTAGGCCTTTACTTTGCAAATCACTTAAGCCCCACTTGCGCAGCCCATGAACCGCGCGACCCGGAACCCGCCAGCGCGAGCTTCTTCTCCCTCGCGTGGCATTGCGTGAAAGCAATGGCAACCTCGCGCCGTTCCTTCTCTCTCGATCCACGATCTCCACCTTGACCACGGTTGGGCCGAAACTACACCCCTTCCACTCGAAATCTCCCTCACGAACTTCGATTTTAGCATCATTTCCATCGATTCTGACCTTCATCTATGCCAAGCTAATCCCTCCCTCAATTCGCGTTTCTGACAAACCACCACGGCCTCACCACCATGAGTCGACCCTTTCCCAGATCGCGGCCTTCCTTGCTTGGGTTTTGTCGACCATCATCATCTTGAGCTAGTCATGGGTCAAATCGAAAATCCACCATGGATTCAACTCCAAACACATCACATATTCACGTTTTGATGCTGTAAGGACTTTTGAGCGAAGTGATTACGGTATCCTCACCATCCTCGGTGAATTCGGCCCCTGCGTATGGCGTTCAAATCCATACCTTCAGCTGTTGTCATTTGTGTTGTCCTTAGGGTACTTTCAGATAGGTACTCCTTTTTCCAAACATTAGTTAATAATTTGTAAGCGAGCGATTTACGTATTTCCAATAAAGCGTGATTGGGTAATAAATTGATTTGTTCTTGTGTTTAATTGTATGTGCTTGAGTCAAGCGTTTTGCCGTTGAAATTAGATCAGCTCGAGAGTTCGTGACTCGTCTTTGCTTTGTGTCAAAAGGAAGAAAGAAGGAAGGGAGGAGCTCGATTCTTTGTGGTTACTTTGGTGACTCAGTAGAGAGCTCTGTTTTCGGTTTATTCGAGGTATGGGGGCTCTTTCTATACCTATAATAACCCTTAGGATTTGTATTATATGTAGGCTAGGTGTTGGGAGTGTGAGTGATTGATTGTTGTTGTGTTTTTATGCCTAATTGGAGTGCTATGTTTTCTTGATGATTGGAAATGTGTTTGTGGTTGAATTGTGCATGCTAATTGTTTGTGAAAATCCTCGATTAAGTGAAAAATGAGATATATTAGTTGTGAGATGTTTGATGAAATGCTCGATGATTATTATTGGAATGGTGTGGATTAAGTGTGAAAGATGTTGGGTAATTGGTGTTGTTGAGGTGCTAGAAGCATTGTGGAGGTGTGAGAAAATGTGCTCTGGCTGGCGCCAATTACTGCAATCTGGCGCCGTGTCGGTGTGTGCGTGGGCCCCAGTGCGTGCGTGTCTTTGGAAGCGGCGCGAGTGGCTGCCTGCGTGTGAGAAGTGTGAGTGTCTTGCAGGGAGGCGCCAAAATGTGGCTGCCCTGCGTGTGTCGTGTATGCGTGGTGGCAAACCACGAGCGCCAAGCCAGGCGACCTAGTCTGCAGTGGAGTGCGTGCGAGCGGGGCGCGAATCGGCGGCCTGTGCGCTGTGTCTAAGTTTGTGTTGCGGTGCGTGCGGTGGGCGCCAAAGTGGCTGCCCATGGCGCTGTGTGGGCTAGTGGTGTCTAGAGTCTTTGTTTTGGTCCCATGAGTCAATTTAGCCCTTATGGGGCGGTTTTGGTCACTGTGTGTTAACTTAGTCCCGGTGTGGTAAGTTGGTCCTTGGGGTATTTGTTTAGTCCAATAAATGCGGGTTAGTGTGATTGTTGAGTTAAGCGACTAATCTAAAGGTACCAGCGGAGTTGTAATTAAGCGGAGATGTAAAGCGGTGAGTTTAATAATTGTTGTGTAGTATAATAAATTAAAGGCGGTGAGTTTAATTATATGTTAATAATTGTTGATGTAAAAGCGGTGTGGGACCTCGGTCCAAGCGGTGTGTAGCCATGAAGGCTTAAATTGTTGGTGAGTTGAGTTGAGAAAATAATTAAAGTGGTGAGCCTAATAAATATTGTGGCATTGTGTTGTTGTTGTGGTGCATTGACATAGAGTCACATATTGCATGTGCATAAAGCGGTGTGTAAGCCGGCCAAGCGGTGTGGGACTCAGGTCCAAAGCGGTGGGTGCCCTCAAGGCAAGTGCGGTGATGATGGATCCTCATGCATGTTGCATACATGCATAAACCCATACATATGTCAATGAATTTAATGTTGATGTCTTTGCTAATGTGGTGAAATAGATGTTCTTGATGCCTTACCAACATATAATGCTTATTCTAATTATTATTATTTGTATAAAAGACTCACCTCTTTGCGTCGTGTTGCCGTATGTCGGCAACTGCGGTACCAGCAGTGAGGGCATTCTTATGCCTTTCTTCTAGTATGGTGAGTCGGCTCGATATGTAGCACCGGGGAGTGGCTTAGTCGTCTTTTATTTGTTATTTTGATGTTTTTAGTTGTATTATTGGTGAGGTACTAAGTATAATGTTAAACTTAGTGATTCTTCATTTGTGTTGGAGGCGTTTATTTTATTTTGGTCTTTGTAAACTAAAGCAGTGTTTGTGGGCCCGTCACTAGCGTAAGTGCTATATATCATGCTTGATTTATTGACTTTATGTCGCTTGAATTATAAGTTAGTGGTTTTTATAAAGCGGTGAAATGTGACACTTTCTTCCGAAATTTTTTTAATTTGAGAACTACGATAATATAAATATTAAATAATAGTTGTTTAGAAAGGGGTTGTTACAATAGGGAAGCGGGGAAGTCTTAGATATTTAATAATTTATTTTGATGTATTGATCGATATAGGATGTTGTATTAAATACTTTGAGGTAGTCGATGTTACTCTTTGTCTTTGGTGATTTATAATCGAGGATGTTGTAAATAACTAAATAAGTGTTTTTGAGGTTCGCCCCATTTTGGCGTGCTATGTATCACACAGGTTGTTTTATGAAAATTCAATTAAGTCGTTTTATGTCATTGAAGAAATGTAACACTCTCTTGGAAGTGCGTGGAATATTTTTGAAAACTACGATTTTAAAATTGACTAAATAGTAATTTAAGAAAGGGGGTGTTACAGGGCGTACCGTGAGCGTCGGATGCCGGGGAAGAATCTTGGTCGTTGAAGGACTGGACGTGTTGCGTGTCGCTCCTTTGGGCCGAGCTTTGCGTGTGGACTAGACCAGGCCCAGTTCAATAGGGACTTTAAGTCTGGCGGAGCGATGGTCCCAGTCGAAGTCGGCGGCGAGTCGGCCTCGACTTGAAGTTACTGCGGTTGGTAGGAGAGTCATGATGACGATGCCACGTGTTAACTGTTGAGCAAAGCGACATTGACGTGACGGTTGGGTGTCTCGAGGCAACACTTCACAGACCTACAGTAATGATGTCGAGCAGATGCACTGAACATGGGTGTCACTTCGTCTTCAAACCTGTTGGGAGGGTATATAAAGTGAAGTGCCACCTTCATTTGCCACTTTGTTGATATTTGTGAGAGACCGTTCTTCCAGAGCTTTTGAGAGAAAAAGATTCCGAACACCGTGCGAGATCAGCTCCGCCGCAGGAGTTCGTTCATCCACTGCTCCGAGATCAACATTCATCCCAGATTCAGACTTTTCCTGCAAAAGGTTAGTTCTCTGATACTTTATCACTTTAAAGCGTTTTACCTTTAGAATTGGTTTGTTAGTCGGGGCCGACTTCACTCTTGGAGAGTCGCCTCGAGTTCCTGGTAGAGGACGCAATCTTGCCTCGAGCTATCTGAGGAAGACATATAGCAAAGTAGACAGTAGTCAGATGAGTGATAGCAGCGTCTTTTGTTGCAGATGGCTCGGACAAATTACGAAGAAAGGTGAAGTTTTGTTCCCCCCGGCAAGACGATTCTGAAGAGGTCGGCCGATGGCCAGCCCATCTCAGCCCCCAAGGGATCGCAGTCTCTCTTTAGCACAACCTATATGAATGCTTGAACGAAGTCGAGTTTCTCTGCTCCTGTTCATAACCCAGAGAGGCAGTCTTCAGTGAGCACGGGGAGAGACACCGAGGTGAATTCTTGTCTTGCTGCTTCGGTGGTTAATGTTGAAGATCACACCGAGCCATTGGAGGAGGTGTGCAAATGGATCTCTACCGAAGTTTGCAGAACTCATGCTAAGTTGAAGCTGGACAAACCTGTTTCTTACTTGGAGAAGTACTACCTGAACCAGCCCGAGGGAGAGAAGTGGAGGATGACGCTTGTGCCTGGGGTCCCGGTGTGCAATGAGCATAAGCACTTCGGGTACTTTTTATATAGAGCAGCGCTGGAGGCAATGAATGTCTGTCTTCCTCTGAACTCCTTTCATCAACAAGTCTTAAGGTATCTGAGGGCGGCCCTGTCACAGTTGCTGCCGAATTGTTGGGGGTTCCAGAGAGGATTCAAGCTCTCCATGGAGTACCTCGGCTGGAAACCCACATCCCGAATCTTCTTCACCATGTTCAATGTGACATGCAAAGTTGAAGCTGGTTCGGATGGAACTAGGTATGGCCATATCGGGTTCTGGAATAAGACTGAGCGTTCATATTTTCACCCGGCAAATGATTCAAACAAGAACTTCAAGACAGTTTTCTTTTTCGTTCAAGCCTTAAATGGCGCAACAAAGAGATCTATTGAGATCAATGATGGAAAGTTTGTCAAGTCACACTTCCCAGCGGTGGGGCCAGAGCTCACCACCTCACGTAATGAGGGCCGTGATTGAGAATCCGGCCTACGCATTGAAACCTCACGCTATTTGAAAGGGGATGGCGTGGAGTCGTTTAGGCGATTAATCAATGAGGAAGCAGCTAGCCAAGAGGGTGAAACTCCGCTGCGACTCGATGTTAGAGAGTTGGCAAAGTCGAGGCCAAGCTTAGAGAATACTTTGATAACTTTAGTCTCTTTATCTCATATTTTTCTTAATTGTTGATGATGTCGGTTCTGCGCCGATCATCGCTGCGAGTAACATGGACCAACTTGATGAGATGATGGTTGGGTCTGCAGGTGCACCACTATTAGAATCGAAGCTGCTAAAAAGAAAGCTGCTCCTTACACCTCGAGGAAGGGAGGCGGGTCGGGCTCTCGTGTCGACTCGGGGAACAAATCTCGAAACCCAAAGGGACCACTTCAGAAGTCTTGGCGCGGGGCCTATGTCGAATCGAGAAGAGGCGAAGAATAAAGAAAGAAAGCTTCCCCGGGCAATCTTGAAGCGAGTTCGAGAAGTCACTCGAGGAACTC
The DNA here is from genome assembly GCA_020916435.1 of Oxytropis ochrocephala. Lineage (NCBI taxonomy): Eukaryota > Viridiplantae > Streptophyta > Magnoliopsida > Fabales > Fabaceae > Oxytropis > Oxytropis ochrocephala. The sequence continues at coordinate 68,235,968 of CM037088.1, forward strand.
GATGCTCGAGAAAGCGATGTGACCAACCTCGAGAAGCCAATTTTGCTAAAAATGTCGAACAAAGAAAAAATAGTCAATGAACTTACCAATCTTGACTTTGATGTCTTTGGCGAAGTGCCGTAAGCTTGGGGCGAGGCCTTTAGAAAGATGAAAGTCATTTCTTTGAGGAGTGGTGTGTGGAAATGCCACATACACTTGAGTGCAAGTATACCTTTGTCCAAAAACAAGTAGTAAAAGATCGAACCCACGAGAGATTGAAAAACTCACTTTTAAAACAAATATAAAGTAATAAAGTGTAAAGTCACTAAGTAATAAAATAATTTTGGATTTTGTTGATGATCACAACTAAGTTAGAAAACTAAGAAAGAATGTTGATAGTGTAAAGAGAAAAGCTAGTTGGAATGTCTTCATCAAGTAATTTACTTATAAGTGTATGATGCGGTATGTGATGCAATTTGCCTTGAATCTTTATTGCATTAGCTATGTGCCTTTCGGTCACTTTCTTGAGTATCATTACAGCTCTTATGATCCTTGTTCTATCACGGTAAAGAAAGGGTGTTAGTGCCAATCTTGCCTCTAACAAGTATTCATTTTGCTTAAGTGAATTCACTCTTGTATTTTAAGTACCCTGATTATCCTATGGACTATACTATCTATGTCTAGGACTTAGCATGGTTTTCACAAAGTTTTCTTTATGTAAAACATTCACCCATATTAGTTCTTGAGTTCTTAATTGTAAGCCATGTATGGTCATTTACAAATCTACTTATTCTAAGTGATCAAGTTTAAAATAAGTTTTGAAAAGATTATCAAGCAAGAACTAAAAAGTACAAACATACATACATGCAACATACTTACTTAAAAGCTCATTAAATGATTAGAACATTCCAACTAAGAAAGGTTTAGCTAACAAGAGACATTGCAAGATATATATAAACTGAATAGACCATGTTTATATATATAGAAATCTAAAGAAGAAACAACAAGAGTAAAGTTACAAATGTTGAAAACCTTTGTATGAAGTCTTCTAGCAATGCACTAGCATTACTCCTTAGCACTATACAAACACTATGAAAATGAGTTAAGGAGGAATTATGAATTCCTTCCTCTTCCTCTAAAAATATAAAAACTAACTATGTATATTGAAATTTTGATCTAACTTATGGATTGTGATATATTTCCAAATGAAGATGTGAGGTCCTTTTATAGCCTTGTCCTCCTTTTATATTTTCAAATCACTCAAGATATCATATATCACACTAAATACTATATAAACTCTTTATTATTACTTGAAAGAGAGCAAATACTAAGTTTAAACATATGAAATACTCTATATAAAATAGAGTTATCACACCAAACTTAAACCATTGCTTGTCATGAAGTAATGACAAAAGACAAACTATAAAAACTAAAATTCTAGAAGATAGATCGGCTTGATTTTTGGATTTTCATGAGAGTTCCCTATGAACTTCATTTTTCAACAATCTTTCTTGTGCCTTTATTTCTTCAAAACTACAAAGCTATTCAAACTCTTTTGTGTGTGTGTGAACCCACTAAGTTGAGATTGGTTCCAAGACTAAGTGAAAAATTTCCTCTAGCCTTTGAAAGGATTGGTTCATCTTTAGTCACACCAAAATATTTTTCAAAGAGAGTTTAGACTCACAAAATTTTCTCAAGTGTTGGGAGTTTTTAAAATCAAAGGGCTTGATTGAATCTTTCAAAGCTTTTGAGCGATGCATTTTTTCTATTTTTTTGTGTGGATCTTTTGAGCGGATGCAAATACTTCTTTGAAGTGTTTTTGTGCATTGATTTTTTACGCATTTTGATTTTCTTGATCACGATTTACATTGATCTGTTTGCGATAATGCTTTTCTTTTTCTAGCTCATATTACCTTCCTCACTTTGACCTCAGGATGCAAATGCACTTTGTACAGTCTTTGACCTCGAGATGCATATATTTTTCTTTGCACTTTGTACGAGTTCGATTTATTGAACTATCCTCCAGATACATTTATTCCTGCATGGCACAGGTCTTTGACCATAGGGCTTCTTTTTCTCTTTTTCATCATAAAGGCTTCTTTTTCTCTTTTTCATCAAAAAAATTCCATCCATAGGGCTTTCACCATATTTTTGAAAAACTGATCTTTTCTACTAAAATATTTAGATACTACTTTGTTAAGTACATCTAATATTTAAACAAACTAAAATCTATTTAAAACATATATATTTACTATCTAAAACATATTAATTAAACACACAACATATTAGATAGAAAACATATTAAAACATAACATAGCATGCAAATCCCCCCCCAAACTTAAGGGGTTGCAGTGTCCTCACTGCAAATTTGTTCAGAAAAGACAAATCATTTGTTCAAAATAGGGGAGAGGGATTAGTACAACCAGGGAAATAGTCAAAAAGAAACAAAACAAGCATATAGCAGTTTATGTGAAAACTTGTAAAGTGATACTCATTTCTTTGCTCAGCTCACGATTACGGTGCTATATGCCTTGGAGAGTGTGTTTCACATCTGCTTCTTCTCCTTGGGCTTGCTTGGTGTTGCTTACAGCAGGTGTAGATGCACCTCCTACTTACAGTGTAATTGCGAGAATTTCTTACGGAATTGATGCAGTGCATCGATCTTGGCTACATCAATTTCTTCCTCTTTGGTGTTAATTTTGCTGCCTTCCTGCGAGGTTGCTTGAAGAAACGAGTGTTGTGCGAGCATCCCTCTTCTGTTTAGCCATTTCTTCCAGAACCATTTTAATTGTTGCCTCATCATGCCTGGTTGTTGCTGTTGTGATCACGTGACAAGTGATGCGGGGAGCATCACTCTGCATTTCAACAGTTGAGCTAGAGGCTCCTTGGCGGATGATTCTTCTCCTTTTTGTTCTTTGTTGAGTCCTTCTTCTTTTCTTTCTGCAAAATCTCTTTCTCAGAAGCGAGAAACAACATTTGAAATAATGTTGCTTGGGTTAGAAAGTCTTGCTTAGTGCATTGACATAACGGGGGTTTGTTACGAGATTGGTTCTTACTGTGTGAGTTGTTTCTTGTGTTTCTTTTCTTGGAGAGGGTGGTGGAGGGTTGTTTGTGGTGGTGATTGTGATAGGGGTGGTGGATCATTGAGGAGGGTAATGGTGATTTTGGAATGGAGGAGGATTCTTGGTTTGGTGAGATGATGGGTGTTTTGGTAGCTGGTGAAGTGATAGGGGTTTACGGTTGGGTTGATCTTTGAGCTTGATTGAGAATCATACAATTCTTCCTGTGAGTTCTACCACAACCTTCTTACATGTACCTTGAATTGTTTTCTAGTCACCTTTTTCTTGGTGCTAACTTCCTCTACCTTCTTCTTACCTTTTCCTTCTTCTTGACCTCTTTCTCTTCTTCTTCACCTTCACTTCTCGGTACCCAAGTAGGAAATTCGGGGCATTCACTTGGCCCCACAAGATCAAAGATCTTGTCAAAACCAATTGAAGCAGATCATGTTGATCATTACGAAATTTCCATACTGACCTACCCTATATGCATGTAATGCTCTTGCATTGCAGTGCGGGAGCCTCTTACATTCTCAACTTCTCTTTCACTTGACACTTAAATTACGGGAAATTTTCTTTGTTCATTAGCGGCTATAGGGACTCCTTCTTTCATGCATAATTCGGTAATAAGACAAGGAAAACCGAGAATCCCTTTGACTTATTTGAACATGCAAAATTTCCCTAGCAATCAATCTACCTATGTCTACATGTCCTCGAGAGAGAATTGTATCTAATGAAGATCAATCTCTCTTTGGTCATAACATATGTGTGTGATGTGTAAGGCGAATTGAATTGGCTATGAACAAATGCCAATTACCTAATGCATTTATCAAATAGTTACTTCTAAGCTTAATCTCATTAGGTGTGAATTTCTCCCAAGCGACCCACAGTATAGCAATCCTATTCCTTATTTCTTCCATTTCTTTCTTAAAGGCATTGGCCACTCTATTCTCAAAATCATTCCCATTATATTTGACATATAATGTTCATTTAATTTCTTGGCATGGAAGTGTACAATTTTACCTCTCACCATGGAAGTGTAGGAATGTTCTGCTCCTTCTTGTGGTGTTATTCCAGCATAGAATTCTCTCACCAAATCTTCAATGTAGCCTCCTCGTGGTAGCACAAAGTGGTCCCAATTGAGATTGTACTGTTGACATGAATGATGGGCTAGCCTTCTTCAGATCATATCCTCTCTCGGGCAATAGATGCATGTTCCACAAATGAACATTGTCATCAGTTCTGATTGATGATTCCTTGGCTTTGCCTTTTCTTGATGATGATGATCCTGCATGCATGGCTTTCTTCTCTTTTTGGGAGTTACGGCTGCTTGCACGATGATTTCTGTCTTTGATTGCTTTTTCACCATTGTATTTGCTTTGAAATTCTAGGTTTTTGATTGCTTTTGTGATTGAGAAAAAATTGGATTGAGAATGGGAAGGGTGGTTTGTGTTTGGATGAGAGAGAATTTGTGAGAGTTTGCGAATGAAGGGGTACTTGGTAACAATGAAGGCTTTATGTTTTGGGAAAGGGAAGTTAGTGGATTTATTAGGTGGCGATTAGCATTGCGTGTTGCGCATGCATCATGCCAAATGTCTTGCTTTGGCTACCAATGTGTCATTTAATCTTGCTTAACCTCTTTTGATCTTCACGAAGCCTTATGATTCACATAACCAAATTTCTTCAAGTTTATAAATTTACGATCACAGAGACGCGTTTTCCTCAATGCGGAGTGCATTTGATGCATTTGCATTAGTTTCTGCATTTACGCAAAACAACTAAAAACATAAAATTGCACAAAAATAATTAAAAACAATGGGTTGCCTCCCATTAAGCGCTTGTTTTAAGAGTCTTGTCGGCTGACTACCTCTTTTCACTTAGAGATTTTGCAAATAGGTGGTGGTTTTGTCTCTCACCACATGTTCACCATAGTACATTTTAACTCTCGACCATTCACCTTGAAGGCAGTATTTGAGGTTTTATCAAATAAGTCTCTTGCTCCATGTGGATAAACCTTTATCAACTTAAATGGTCACGACCACCTTGACCTTAGTTTTCCGAGAAATAGCTTCAACCTAGAGTTGTATAGCAGAACTAGTCCTCCTTCTTTCAATTCTTTTACGTGAATTTTCTTGTCATGCCATTTCTTAGTCTTAGCTTTGTAGATTTCAGCATTCTCATAAGAGGTTTGCCTAATTTCTTCTAACTCATCAAGCTCTATCATTCTCTTTTACTGCCTTGTTCAAATTGAAATTGAGCTTCTTGATAGTGATAAGATTTGTTTTCCAATTCTCGGAGTAAATGGCATGCTTTTCCATAGACTAATTTGTAAGGGGACATTCCTAAGGGTGTTTTGAATCTTTGTTCTATATGCCCATAAAGCATCATCAAATGTAAAGACCAATCTTTCTGATCGTACCTTGACCGATGAAGAGTTGGTGTTTGTTGCTTCGTCGGCGGGCGGTCGTTGAGAGGTTGAAAGGACCGGTCCACGGCTTCACGCAGCGTTGAGCACCTCGGGTGGTACTGCAAAGACACTCGGCGATCTAGTGAGGAGGTCGCTCGGGCGAGATAGCACGAGGTTAGAGAGCGTGCACGATGCCGTATGCGAATGGCGTATATATGCTGCGAGTCCGACCGTTATGCGAAGATTTCGGCCGGCGAGTGCGCTCAAGCGGCGTGTATGGGCGTCGAGATGGGTGGGCGCGAGTCCAATTGCTGTGGCGATCCTGCGTATTCGCTAATACACCCGAGCGATTGCCCCCAAGCCTAGGTCGGCGAGAGGCGGGGTGAGGCTTGAATCGATGCCCCGAGTGAAGTTCTTTGTGATGAAAGCGGACGCGGCCGTTTGCTTTTCTACGAGGCGGTGTCGACCGCTCGTCAACCATCGGTAGGGCTATCGCGGCGGTTGGTCTTTCACGACATTTAAGGCGTGGCGTTTGGTGTTTAGGGGTTGTGCGGAGACAACCATTGGTGGGAAGGCGAAGCGTTGTGACTCTTCGTATCCGGTCCCCTTCGCGCGGTACGTGCTATAAATAGCCGCCTGCTGAAGTCATTTCTCACACCTCCAAGATTTGCTCGCCAGCAGCCAGGCTAAATCTGCGCCCGACTTGCATTGAAGGCATTTGTCTACTGCGACCGATCCACCACATCTGCTTAAGGTATGGATCGATTTCTCTCTTTGCTTTTTTACACTTGAGTTTTTTCTTTTAAAGTACTTCGTGCTTTTCCACGCCTCGTGATAGGGGCGTCGGGTCGAGGATGGCGGCTCGCCCCTCTCATGAGCGCTTTGCTCGATCGACGACTCGATCCCTTTATCCACAGTGTTTGTGTATGCCACGGACGAAGCTAAGCTGCCGTATTCTGGAAAAACGCTTGAGTCTTTTGCCACATACATGTCGAGGCCGGGCGAAACCAAGTCGTCTTCGGGCGACAAAAGCTCTAGCTCTCCAAGTAGTTCCTCGAGCGCACGGGCTCGAGTTCTCGTTCTTACAGTGGGGATCAACTAGCTCCAAGAGTGCTGGTTACGGACCTTCCCATTACGCGAGCGGCCGAAGCGACTCTCCACCGCCAGAGGATGTTGTATCGAGTGGAGGAGAAGAAGAAAACGCGCGGCGTGATTATCATTGATGATGATGAGGCGCGAGTGCCGTCGATGCGTGGGCGAGGAGATGGTGGAGGCGAGAGGGGCGGGCGAAGGCGTCCGGGGAGAAGAGGTGGCTCGGCCCGAAGTCAATATTTACGGTTTGGAGGCCAACATCGGAGGGTCGAGCGAAGGGTCGGCCGAGGTTCAAGCGAGTCGAAGTCAGGTGGCGTAGCTCGGGAGGTGTCGACATGTCTTGGGTGTCGGAGACTCTTCGCTCTAACAGGAGCATTCTTACGGTCGGTCCACGATGCTTTGCCCGATCTACGGGCCTCCTTGAAGACTCATTTGGAGGATAAGAGGTATGAAGGAGGCGAAGATATCGCGACCTCTTCCAACTTCAAGTTCCACGATGTATCGGCTCGTGTTCGAGAAGATGAAGATTACCCTCCTTTCCTTTCACGAATTCGGCGCGGCGTCTTGCGCCATATTGGGGTCGCCCTTCACGGCTTCATCAAGCGCATGGCGTTTTTAAAGACTTTCGAAGTTTTCTTGACCCAAAGTGGGTCGGCGGTATCGATGATGCTTTTCTTTGCTATCTTGGTGGTGGCTCAGAGAAAGCCAACAAGGAGAAGAGGAACAAGTCTCCTTCAAGATGCGAAGACTCACCCGCAGTTTTTCAAAGCGTTCGAGAAGTCGTTGGGAGCGGCTGGAAAAGTCGGTATTTACGGATCGTTCCCACCCAGGAGGCCGGGAAGGCCGTTTGTGAGTTCAGCCGGACGGGATGCTAGAGTCCCCTTATTTCCCAATCATGTGGAATGAGGCTCATTTCTGCGGCGGCGAGAGATTACATCTACCACAGTGAAAGATGCGGGAGAGGCCGACACGGAGACTTTGGAGATGATAAAGTCATTTGGCGGGCATGATGCGTCCCGGATCCTAAGAGGCGACATACCTTGCCCGGCCCTTTGTCTTGTCTGAAGGCTCTGGCGGAGGCGAGATTGGTTCGCTTTTGAACTTTTTCGTCCTTATATTACAGCCGTTGCCTTTCTCTTTTTCTTTTAACTCATGACTCGTTATTTTGCGAGAAAGAATGGCGGCAAAAGTAGGAGGCTGCTAAAGCAGTCACGAAGCCGAAGGAGGGCTAAAAGATATGAGCGGTCCTCGTAGAGGATAACCCGAATCTTCCTCAAAAGTCCCCACACCCCTAAGAGCCGAGGGAAGAAGCCGGTCGGCGGGACTCGGTCGCCTCCTCCCGGTAGCCGATCGCTCACCCTGGCGGGCAAGCGTGGCGTTCGGGTCCGGCTCTGCAGCGGAGGAGGTTCCCATCATTCGGCTCGAAAGCTTGGGTGCGGCCGATGCGGAGAATGCAGAAGAAACCCATGGCGCTCTGCGCTTCTCTCTGTATGAAAGTCGATAAAGTCATGGCGGTGGTGGCGAATCGATGGTAATTTTATTTTCTCGGTCTTGTACTCTTCACCTTACCTTTGTGCGACCTACTAACGACTCTTGACCGAATTTTTGCGAGAAAAAGAGGCAAGGCTTTAAGCGGCGCGATTAAAATATGACAAGCTCCTCCGATCGAAGAAGGAGGCCTGAAGCGGGGAGGAAGGCCGGGCCAAGGCGTCAAAGAGAACAAGGAGCTTGCTTCTCAAGTCGCTACTTTGAAGGCCGACCTTGATGCTACGGCCAAGAGAGAAGTGCACAGGCGGCCGATAAGGCCGAGAAATTTGGGGGGCGATCGAAAGGTGGCGGGTAGCGAGGAGGCTGCAATTGGCGATTTTACAATGCTCGGGCGAGTGCGGGTATTGAATACCGTCTGCGAGTCAACTTTGATGACAAGATGATCAAGCCCACGCATTTTGTTGACAACAATAAGATCATGTTGCTGCGAGAATATGGCGAGCAAGGCAGCGTCATTCGCGACCACCATTCTCTTTTGAAGCCCGCTGCGGCGGTGTAACTTTGTAACTTGCGCCGGGCACGACAATTTTTACGCCGCCCGTGCGGTTCTTTCATTCGTGGGCGCTCGGGCGGTGGCGTCCCATATTTGTAATGACAATCTTTACTTGCTTTCAATTATGCCCGTTCGAATTTATATTGCTATGTCTGCGTACTTCTTGCATTTATTCGCCTTATTCATTTTGAACTTGTGGGTCGCTCGTGCGCCGTTCGATGCTGCCGATGGCGCTCGTTTTAGTCGCTTTTCTTTTGCGCGCCTTGTATGTTTATTTTCTTCTAAGTCTTTGAGCTTTAAGACCGTTCGGTGCGTCACTCGCGCTTATTGAAAGCATCCATTTTTGATAAGTTATTATCCCAGCGAGAGCCATTTCGACGGCATTTAAGGTAGGTCGTTTGACGACCCTGCTGCGATGGGTTATTACTTAATCTTTGGGCCATTTCGATGGCACTCGATGTAGATCGTTTCGACGACCTAGCGTTGTTGGGCCATTTTCGATGGCGCTCGGTTGGGACCCGTTCGGCGGTCTTTCGATTCAGAATCGTTTCGGCGATCTAAGGTTTCGCGGGTTTTAACCGCTTGGGCCATTCGATGGCACTTTCGGTTGGGACCGTTTCGGCGGTCTTTCGTTTTAGATCGTTTCGACGATCTAAGCAACTGATAAGTCTTGATCGCTCCTTTGCCACGGGCAATCTTGAGCGACCGGTCATACATTCTTGCAAGAAAGTAAGGACACATCATGTCTTTAAAGGTCGAGCCTCTGTAAAAAAACCGATGGGAAAAGAGCGCTGCTGCTTTTCATTGATAAGTCGGTCGTTATTACATTCAAATCTCTTGTTACATTCAAGCGTAATATTTCTGAGTTTTTACGCATTCCATGTTAAGGGATAGTCGCCCCATTCATGGTTTCGGCTCGTATGCCCCCTTGCGATCTTATTGATGACTCGTCACGGACCTTCCCAATTTGGTGCAGCTTCCCTTGGCGTGCATTCTTGTTTTCCACGTCGGCCCGTCTTAGAAACGGTGGCGGCCGAAATTCTCTCTTTTGAACTCGGCGTTGTACACAGGCTGCGACCTTACATTTGATCAATTGCTCTCTTAGTGAAGCTTGGAGTGCGCGATTCTTCAATGAGTCAGTTCTTCTCGGATAGCCCGATGCGTTGTCAACCCTTTGTAGGGGTTTGCGATCCTCAATTCGGCTTCGCCCATTTCTATGGGTATCACGACATCGATCCGTACACCAATCGAAGAGCGACTCCCGGTCGATGAATGAGGGTAAATCTGTAAGCCTGCGAAGCGGACTGCGGCTCTTCGACCAGTTCCTTTCGCTTCATCGGTCTTCGCTTTAAACCACGTAAGATAACTCTGTTGGCGCTTGGCTTGGCGTTAGTGCGAGGTGCTCGGCCGAGGTGAAAGCATTTGTTTGACCCTAAGTCGACCAACATTTCTCACGAATCGCTTGTCAAGTGAAGCTGGGTGCGGTTATGCATTATCAATTCTTTGGGAATCCCAAAGCGGGCTACACACCGTCAGAAGAACTTTGCGACTTTGGCGATGTGATTGTTGCAAGCGGCTCGGCCTCGATCCACTTGGTAAAGTAATCTCTTGCCACGATCAAGAACTTGAGCGGCACGGAGGCGGTGGAAAGCGGGCCTAGAAGATCCATGCCCCACCGGTGACGGCCAAGGTGAGACAAGACTTTGTAAGTCGAGGAAGGTGCAATGTGAACATCGGCATGTACTTGGCATTTCTTGCACTTTTGAGCGAGTTTCTTGGCATCCTCGTCCATGGTCGGCCAATAGTAGCCCGGCCACGAGAGCCTTCTTAGCTATGGAGCAGCGCCACGGTGACTCCACAAACACCGCCGTGAATGTCTCTCGGCACATGGTCGAACCCGGCCGGCGTAAGACACCTTAGCAATGGAGAGGAGAATCCTCTTGCATGCGACTTTCATACATAGCGAGTATTTGGTCGCATGAGGCGACCAATTTTGCACTGCTTACAGTCGCTCGGTTCCTCGCCTTCAACGATGTACCTTAGGATAGGGCGATCAATCGAATCGGAAGCGCGACACAAAGAAGCGGCCGGTGGCCCGGGTTGGCTTAGTGTCGACACACTCGGCCCGATTTAAAGTTTCTTGAATTACACTTTTATGATTCCACAGAGTCTTGGTACTTGCAAGCTTTGATAAGATATCTGCTCGAACATTTTCGGTCCGAGGCACATGTACCACTTCAGCTCGGTCGAACTGCTGCGAAGCGGTTCTCTCACTCTCGCTAGATAACTTTTCGATCACGTCGTCTTTGGCATCATATAATTCTTTGATCTGCGAGACTACGAGTAAGGAATCGATCTGCGAGACTACGAGTAAGGAATCGATGCGAGTTCAACTCGGTCAACATTGAAGTCTCTGGCGGTGCGGGCGGCTATACCGCGCCTCATATTCGGCTGATTATTCGGCGTATGGAAGCGAAGGTCGAGAGAACACCTCCACGGCCGGGCCTTGAATTTTCTAGTATTAGGCGGCTCCACTTCCTTTACTATTAGGCGACCCATCTACATGCAAGATCCGGTCGTTCGACGATCTTACGGGTAGGAGTCATCTACTGCGCTATGAAGTCGGCCAACACTGCGCTTTGCGGCGATCACGGATTCAAATTTGATGCCAAACTCACTTGAGCTCTCCGCCCACTTTATCATTCGTCCCGCCCGGTCGGCGATGAAGGACTTGCACGATAAGGTTGGTCGGTCCTTACCACGACACAGTGGGCCACAAAGTAGGGTCTCGACCTTACAGCGGCTATTAGGAGTGCAAGGGCAAACTTCTCTATCTTACGGTATCTCGGCTCGGGCCGCTTGAAGTACTTTACTTATGAAATAAGATGGATTACGCTTTGGGTCGTTCTCTCTAACTAGCACAAGAGCGAGAACTTCTTACGTTATGGCCAAGAAATCTGAGATATAATGTCTCGCCCGTGCGGCTTGGTCATGATCGGCGGGCTAACCAAAGCTTGTTTTAACTCATCAATGCTCGTTGGCATTGCGCGGTCCACTCAAAGTCCACCTCTTTCTTCTTGATCTAAGCGATGGAGGCGACTTGCGAGCCGCTTTGGGGATGAACACGGATAGAAGCGGCCACCATGCCATTTAGTTGTTGTATTTCTTTTTCGATGTGGGTGGCCTCATATCGGCGACCGCCCTACACTTTCGGGGGTTGCTTCTATCCCTCTTTCGGTCGGTGGAAACCAAAATCTGCCGACTCTCACCCCAAAGGTACACTTCTCGAGATTGATCTAAGGAGTTCCTCTAGCTTCTTCAAATATTTCTACGAGATCGCTCACATGATGCGGGTCGGTTACACTTTTAATGATCATGTCGTCGGATACACCTACGAGATGCGACCGATCTGTCTTTTAAAAATCTTATTCATCATCCATTTGGTAGGTCGCTCGGCGTTCTTGAACAAGGGCATCACCTTATCTTGAAAATTTCCCGATCGGTCATGAAGGTGTCTTGTGCCGATCGGGCGGGTACATCGTGATCGATTGTATCGAGTAAGCGCGTCGAAAGGACGATGGTTGTGGCGAAGCCCCATCGACCGACTTGTCAATGTTAGGCACTGGGAAAGGCATCCGCCGGGCATGCCTTATTTAGATCGATATAGTCCACACACATCCTCCATTTTCCATTCTTCTTCTTAACTTAACGTACGACATTGGGCGGCCGGTCGTGTATTTGATCTCTTCTATAAAATTGGCCTTTATGAGGTCCTCAGCGGCCTGCGGCTTGAGATTTTCCTCGTTACGAGTCGTCTTCTTTGTGCGGCCAAACCCGGCCCCTTCATCGGCCAGAAAGTTGATGGCGGGCTGCCGATAGGGATGCGGGCATGTCGATACGCCATGCGAGCAGTCGGCATAGTCTCTCAAGCATTGCACTAGATCTTGCTTCACTTGCTGCGGTAGGTCGCTCACGAAGCTTCACCGTTTTGGATGGGTCGTCACCCAATTGAACATCTTCAATTCTCCATGAGGCTGCGGTCTTATCGGCTGTTTTTGGTTCTCGAGCCAAATTGTCATCATTGTCCTGCGGGTCATTTATGCGGATCATAACGAGCATCCAAATCGCGACATTGACTTGATGGCCTTCACTAGTGCTTTGAACATTCGGGCCCGCGATCTACCTCGTCACATATTTCTTGGTATAGGCGTGGCTTCTTCTTCTTTGATTCAAGGTCGGCGCCGAGGTGACCAACGGTCATCTTTCTTTGTAAATTTCATTTTTAAATGCCGTCGATGTAACGACCTCTAGCTTACCCAAAGTCGGCCTACCAATAATACATTGATAGCGAGGATTTGAGGGGGAGTACAAAGGCGTCGTCTGGCGAGTCTGTGCAGTACTATCGATGTCGTCACCAAGCGTGACCATCGGCTCGATCGTTCCCAGCGGGTAGGTCGTCGTCCCCGTGAAACTGTTAGAGAGTAGGCTCGGCACGGGAATTATCTCGCCCGATCAACCTTTATTTTGTCGATCAAGCCTTCAAACATGATATCGGTAGAGCTACACGATCGACCGAGGATCCTCGCTTACGTGTTTGCCATGGCGGCTACGATTACCAATGGAACATAACTATTAGGCTTGCCGTCGTATGAGTCATTGTCACGCGAGCGAGATGGGAGTGCGCTCGAGGCCGGTGGTGGCGCTGAAGTGGATGCGACCATTAACAACTCGTCCCACTTTCTCTTAGTGGCTTTATTAGATTCCTGCGATCCGGGGTTTCCACCATGAATAACCATCGCCACATTGCGGCCCTTGGGCTGCCGAGTGTCACGATCTTGGTCGATCCTTGTTTTAGGTGCCTCATGGCGAGGCCCCTTTCCCTATGCGGATCGGCTTCTTTGTGTTTCTCTTGAGGTCGGTCGCGCTTCCTCGACCTCACATACTTTCCTAGCTTGCCTTTTGAATAAGCTCTTCAATATCATCCTTGAGGGCCCATCGATCGTTAGTATCATGACCTTGCTCTTGTGGTGCGGCAATATCTTTTGATCGGCCGTGCCCCCTTCTTGAGCACGAGTGGTTCGGGCGCTTAACTCCCACAAACTCATTATTCGACACTCGTGTAAATCTGCGCAATGGAGGTGTTGAGTCGAGTGCGATGATCAAACTTTTTGTCTCGAAAGTCAGTCGATTATCGCGGCGACCTTCGTGCCCTTTAGGCGGCTTGCTTTGTTCTCTTCTTTAGGTCGTCGATGCGCGGACGGCCTTCCTTCTTTGCCGAGTTTCTTCATACTTGCATGTGGGCGTTAGCCCTTGTTAGGAAGTGGTGAGATCTTGGTAAGGATTCAATGTAAATTCTTGACGAACCGGTGGTCGGTCGAATGCCACGCTTCGAGATATTTCAACTTGTCCTTATCGACAAGTCACGAGCAGAACTTCGACCTCGATGTTAAACCGGTCGATGTCTTGTCTCAGCGTCTCATTATCTCCTTGAACAACGAGTCCAAGTATTCTTCATACGGTATTGGCGGCGGTTTGCGGTGTAGTGAGACAAGAATATTCTAATCAGTGCGCCCCACGAGAGATGGTATTGGGCTGCAAAGACTCCCACCATTCCAACGCTCGGCCGTCCAACGGCGGGAAAAAGCACGCATTTCATGGTCGGTCCCAATTCCTATGGCAGCGGTAATTATTGAAGTCACAGGAGATGCTTATGCGGATCTCCTCGGCCGTCAAACTTGTTGAGATTGGGCGGCTTGCGGAGATCTCTCGGAATCTTATAACGCTGATCTCCACGGAGAGCGGGCCATGTTCGTCGAATGCCGTTCGACCCGAAGGGTTGCATTGCGAGCATGCCTCGTTGCCGGCATTCCATAGAATCCTCGGATGGGCGATTGGTGGAAGTTGAGAGGCCTTACGGGTCGCTCGCTTTGGCTCTCCTGGCGATCGCGGCGTCCCCTAATTCTTCCATTCGTAATCTTCCGGCTCTTGCGAGAATCCCAAGATCTCGCTCCTCGACCGGCGTGACCCGGACGACTCATTAGAGAGTATCGGTGGGTGGCGGCCGGTGTCGGGGCGGTGGCTGGAATCTTCATAGTCATCGGACATCGAGCGGCGTCTCACGGCGTTTACGCTCGGGGCGACCTCGGCGCCACCGCTTCTTGCGGCGGAGAGCGATGAGTAGTGCTCTCTCGGCGTGAGATGCTCCGCCGAGGAGGAGCGGTGTCTTCGCGCCCGGTCGGTGGTGGTGAAGGTTCTCCGTCTTCGCCGTGAGCGGCGGAGGCGAACCTCTTTCATCTTGGGAGATGAGTGCATCTCGATGCGATCACACGATTCTTGTTTTGCAAGATCGCAAAAGCGGCGAAGTAACATGGTGCGGCGGGGTTCTGGATGCCGCTTCCATCGGCTCGGGCGGCAAGTCTCTAGGAGAGCGGACGGATGGATCTGGCTGGATGGCCAGGTCCACGGCCGTTGTGCTGCGAAGGCTCTTGTCGCGGAAGTCCGAGATTCGTCGTGGTGTGGCGGCCACGCCCTCGGTCTGCTGCTAATTGCGCCGGAGGGATTGAGTCGAGAAGTGGCCCGCGTGCGGGGCGGTCGCGTGGAGCCATGAGCGAGGTAGGATAGCGCCGCGGGCCTCCCCGTGTGGTCGCCGATTGATCGTACCTTGACCAATGAAGAGTTGGTGTTTGTTTGCCGTCGGCGGGCGGTCGTTGAGAGGTTGAAAGGACCGGTCACGGCTTCGCAGCGTTGAGCACCTCGGGTGGTACTGCAAAGACACTCCGGCGATCTAGTGAGAGGTCGCTCGGGCGAGATAGTACGAGGTTAGAGAAGCGTGCACGATGCCGTGTGCGAATGGCGTATATATACTGCGAGTCCGGCCGTTATCACGAAGATTTGGCCGGCGAGTGCGCTCAAGCGGCGTGTATGGGCCGTCGAGATGGGGTGGGCGCGAGTCCAATTCTTTGTTGGCGATCCTCGTATTCGCTAATACACCCGGGAACATTTCCTATTTGGACTTACCATTTTTTCTAGCATTCTCTTAATTTTCCTATTGGATAGTGCCTTGTCCACTAGTTTGAGGATGGTATCTTTGTAGCTATCTTATGCTTAACTCCATACTTAGCTAGAAGGTTTTCTATGATTTTATTGCAAAAGTGTGAACCATCATCATTAATGATAGCTCACAGGAGTTGAAATCTAGTGAATATATTTCTTCTGAAACTTACTCTTGACTTAGCATCATTATTAGGTAATGCTCTGCCTCTACCCATTTGGACACATAATCATGACTACTAAGATATATAAATTGCCAAAGAGGGTGGAAAAGGTCCCATGAAATCCATGCCCCAAACATCAAATAATTCAATTTCTAAAATATTTGTTCTAGGCATTTCATGCTTATCAGAAATATTCCCTGCTCTTTGACATTTATCACAGTATTTGACCATAAAATAAGAATCTTTAAATAAAGTAGGCCAAAAATAACTTGGTGTAATACCTTATTTGTTGTTCTAGTGCTTCCAAAGTGTCCTCCATAAGGTGCGAGAATGGCAATGCGAGAAGCCTTGCTTGTTGCTCCTCTTCAGGTATGCATTTCCTCATTAATTGATCAGGGCACATCTTGTAAAGGAATGGATCATCCCAATAGTATTGTTTAACCATGTGGAAGAATTTTCTCCTTTGTTGATATGTCATACTCACTGGTACTACTTTGCTTGCAAGGAAATTTACAATATCAGCAAACCATAGTGCGAGATGCTTTTGATGCTCCTGCATTGCCTATAGCAAATGCGGTTTCATGTTTTGCATTATTTGTGATTGCCAATAGTTTCTCATCTGGAAAGCTTTCCTTGATTTCTTCTCCTTGTGTGCCAAGTGATTCTCCTTCAATCCTTGATAAATGGTCTGCTACTTGATTTTCTACTCCTTTCTTATCTCTAATTTCTAGATCAAATTCTTGTAGGAGTAAAATCCACCTTATCGACCTTGGTTTTGCATCCTTCTTTGAAATTAGATACTTAATGGCGAGTGATCGGTATAGACAATAATTTTAGTGCCAACTAAGTATGATCTAAATTTTTCAAATGCAAAGACCACTGACTAATAATTCCTTTTACATGATGTGTGTAATTCACCTTAGCTTCAATTAATGTCTTGCTAGCATAATATATGGAATGAAAGACCTTATCATATCTTTGCCCTAGAATTTGCTCCTCCTTTGCAAAGTCACTAGCATCACACATTAATTCAAATGGCTGCTCAATGCTGGAGTTACTATAATTGGTGTTGTCACCAATGCCTTTCTAAGCTTGTCAAAAGCTTACATACAAGATTCATCAAAGTTGAATTCTACATCATGTTGCGAAGCATACATAATGGTTTTGAGATTTTTGAAAAATCTTTGATAAACCTTCTATAAAAACCAGCATGGCCTAAGAAGCTCGATACCTTTAACTATATTTGGTGGTGGTAGATTCTCGATGACATCAACTTTAGCTTTGTCTACCTCTAGACCTTTCTTTGAAATTCTATGTCCTAACACAATGCCCTCTTGTACCATGAAATGGCACTTTCTGATTTAAGACTAAATTTGTTTCCTCACATCTCTTGAGAATTTGTTCCAAGTTTGTTAAGCAAACTTGAAATGTTTCTCCAAGATAGAGAAATCATCCATGAATACTTCCATTGATTGCTCAATGAAATCGAGAATATAGACATCATGCATCTTTGGAATGTAGCGGGTGCATTACATAAGCCAAATGGCATCCTTCTAAAGGCAAAGGTTCCATAAGGGCATGTAAAGGTGGTTTTGTGTTGATCCTTAGGCTCAATGGCTATTTGATTATAGCTGAATAGCCATCTAGGAAACAATAAAATTCCTTCCTGCTAATCTATCTAACATTTGGTCTATGAATGGTAAAGGAAAGTGATCCTTTTGGTAGCTTTGTTGAGTTTTCTGTAATCCATACTGATTCTCCACCTGTGTGATTCTAGTTGGTATCAACTCATTCTTTTCATTGGCTATTCTTGTCACACCCCCTTTCTTTGGTACACATTGGATGAGGACTTACCCAAGCACAGCATGCGATGTAGGAGTATATGATTCCGGCATCTAGCCACTTAATGATTTCCTTTTTCACAACCTCTTTCATAATAGGATTTAGTCTTCTTTGACTTTCTATCTTTGTTTTGGAATTTTCTTCCAAAATGACTATGCATGCATATAGAAGGACTAATTCCTTTGATATCTGCCATTTGCCAACCTATAGCTTTGGTATGCTTCTTGAGAGTACTAATGAGATCACTCTCTCTGTTTTGATGTTAAATCGAAGCAATGATAACGAGTAAAGTCTCATTTGTTCCTAAGAATGCATACTTAAGGTGTTCGAGCGATATCTTCAATTCTAACTTAGGAGGTTGTTCTATTGAGGGTAAGTTCTTCTTGAGAATTGGATCCTCAAGGTTGAGTGGTTCATAAGTCCTAGCCCATACTTCCTTACAAGAGTTTTCTATTGGTAGATTTTCTTTTTCTAGTATTTCATCATCTAGCAATGCATCTGCATCTAATGCATCTGCATTGGCTAAATGATCATCTTGTTTGTAAAATTGTTTTTCTACCAATTGATCTAGAGAGAATAAGGATGAACACTCTTCTTGTTTCCTCTGCGAGGATACTTCATAGCATTCATTATATTGAATTTTATCTCTTGATCATTCACTCTCATAGTGAGTTCACCTTTCTGCACATCAATTATGGTTTTACCAGTTGCTAGAAATGGTCTACCTAGGATAATAGGCACTTCCTTATCTGCATCAAAGTCAAGGATAACAAAATCTACAGGAAATACAAATTTGTCTACCTTAACTAAGATGTCTTCTATGATACCTTCGAGGATAGGCTATTGATCTATCTGCTAATTGAAGTGTCACAGTGGTTGGTTTTGCATTTCCTATTTCTAACTGGTCAAAAATAGATTTAGGCATCAAGTTGATGCTTGCACCTAAATCACATAAAGCTTTACCAGTATAGGATTTTCCTATAGAAAATGGAATTGTAAAACTACTGGATCCTTCAATTTCCTAGGGATCTTATTTTGCATAAGCAAACTACAATCTTCTGTCATGGCAAATTGTTTCAAACTCACCTAATCTTCTTCTCTTAGTAAGCACATCCTTCATAAATTTTGCATAATTTGGCATTTGTTGGAGGGCTTCTACTAAAGGAACATTGATGTGTAATTGTTTTAGTACCTCTAGGAATTTACCAAACTGCTTCTCTTCATGTGCTTTTTGGTCTTTGAGGGTAAGGAGGAGGAGGGTATTCAGGTACTAACTTAGGTAGTGGACTTTGAACTTCTTGTGATGCGGGAGCACTAGATGCTTGCATTGGTTTCTTTGATTTTTGGTTTTTCTCCCTTTTCTACACTTTCCTTCTCGATTAACTCTGCGGATCCTTACCACTTCTCAATGAAATAGCCTTAACACTGCTATTTTCCTTTGGTTTGGGAAGGAGTAGCTTTGTATTTGAAGGTAAGGCTCCTTGTGGCCTTTGATACGAGTTGTGGCTAATTGACCAACTTGATTCTCTAAGTTCTTAATAGAAGCATCTTGGGTTTGTCTATGGTTCTAGATTCACCTATAAATGCTTTAAGCATGGTTTCTAGAGAATTATCGGTGGTAGGTTGAGAGTTTCTTTGGTTATTTTGGTGGGAATCTGGTGGGTTGGTTGGTGTAGTTGGAGGCGGTTCTAGAGTGCGGAGTGCCTTTGTTGTTGCTCCATCTAAAATTTGGGTGATCTTTCCAACCCGGATTATAAGTGTTGGAATAAGGGTTGTTATTCCTATTATAACCTACATAATTTACAGAGATAGGGTTGCTAAAACACTCCTCATACAAGTGACCTCCTCCACAGTACACACAACTAGGTGTGCTGGAGGTACTTGTTCTCTTCTAGCTGCAGACAGTCTTTACGGTGATGCAGTGCATTAGATCTTGATAGCATTACGAAGTGAAGTTTTTCATCAAATTAGCTAGAGTGGCTACTTGAGCGGATAGAGGCGGATATATCATTGATTTCATGTACCCTGATGGTTTCTTTTGGGCACTTACCCTCTCGATGAGGCCAACTAGAGCTATTAGTTGCTATTCTATCAATTAATTCACATGCTTCATTGTATAATGATTTAATAACACTCCACGGATGATGCATCAAGCATTATTCGGTTTGAGGTTCTAAACCATTATAAAATGTTTCCATTTGAATAATAACGAGTAAACCATGATGAGGACATTTTCTTAAAAGTTCCTTCCATCTTTCCCATGCTTCAAATAAAGACTCAAACTCTTTTTGTCTAAAAGATGTAATATCATTTCTTAACTGGCATTTTTGATAGGTGGGAAATATTTTCCTAAAAATTTTTCAGCCATTTCATTCCATGAATGAATAGAGTTAGGCTCTAAAGAATTTAGCCAAGCCTTGGCTCTATCTTTTAAAGAATATGGAAATAACCTTAATCTAAATGCATTTTCACGACACGGGTAAAATAAAATTACTACATACTTCTAGAAATTGCCTTAAATGCAAATGAGGATCTTCATGAGGAGATCCTCCAAATTGACCAATAGTTTGAAGCATTTGAAACATCATAGGCTTAAATTCAAAATGCATGGCATCAATATGAGAGTCTGTTTATACTAGTTTGCATGTTTTGATGATCAAAGTGAGCATAATCCTCATAGGTCTATTTCTATCATTAATCATACCTATGTGATCCATGTGGATGAGATTTTCTCTATGAACTTCTTCTTGATAGCATCTTTGTGATCAGGGCCTCCCTCTCTTTGAGTGTGGCCTTGAGCTTTGTTCTTCAGCTGAATGACATGTTGCAAGCTTGTTGATTACATTTGCAGAGTCTTAGCAATCTCTGAATCTTCTTTCTATTTCTAAATCTAAACTATATTACGGAGTTACATTTGCAGTTACGTACATATACTAAGTACCATGTCTTGTTGTTGTGAAACTCTAAAAGCAGAATTTATATACAACACTAAATTACTCAATATCAAAATTTTAAAAAGAATTTACTTCAATCCCAAACAGCGGCGCCAAAAACTTGGTGTGTGGAAATTCCACATACACTTGAGTGCAAGTATACCTTTGTCCAAAAACAAGTAGTAAAAGATCGAACCCACAGAGATTGAAAAACTCACTTTTAAAACAAATATAAAGTAATAAAGTGTAAAGTCACTAAGTAATAAAATAATTTTGGATTTTGTTGATGATCACAACTAAGTTAGAAAACTAAGAAAGAATGTTGATAGTGTAAAGAGAAAAGCTAGTTGGAATGTCTTCATCAAGTAATTTACTTATAAGTGTATGATGCGGTATGTGATGCGGTGCCTTGAATCTTTGTTGCATTAGCTATGTGCCTTTCGGTCACTTTTTTGAGTATCATTACGAGCTCTTATGATCCTTGTTCTATGCTGTAAAGAAAGGGGTGTTAGTGCCAATCTTGCCTCCTAACAAGTATTCATTTTGCTTAAGTGAATTCACTCTTGTATTTTAAGTACCCACAATTATCCTATGGACTATACTATCTATGTCTAGGACTTAGCATGGTTTTCACAAAGTTTTCTTTATGTAAAACATTCACCCATATTAGTTCTTGAGTTCTTAATTGTAAGCCATGTCTGGTCATTTACAAATCTACTTATTCTAAGTGATCAAGTTTAAAATAAGTTTTGAAAAGATTATCAAGCAAGAACTAAAGTACAAACATACATACATGCAACATACTTACTTAAAAGCTCATTAAATGATTAGAACATTCCAACTAAGAAAGGTTTAGCTAACAAGAGACATTGGAAGATATATATAAACTGAATAGACCATGTTTATATATATAGAAATCACAAAAGAGAAACAACAAGAGTAAAGTTACAAATGTTGAAAACCTTTGTATGAAGTCTTCTAGCAATGCACTAGCATTACTCCTTAGCACTATACAAACACTATGAAAATGAGTTAAGGAGGAATTATGAATTCCTTCCTCTTCCTCTAAAAATATAAAAACTAACTATGTATATTGAAATTTTGATCTAACTTATGGATTGTGATATATTTCCAAATGAAGATGTGAGGTCCTTTTATAGCCTTCAAGTGAGGTGCTTCCTTCCTTTATGTTGAAGTCATCTTGAGTGGATCATAAGTGTAGTTGCTTTCAGAGGTTTATCCATGTTGAAATCTTTGACTTAATCATATAGGGCGGTTCCATGGTGTTAGAACAAGTGTCCCTATGTTGATGACTCTTCAAAGCTAAGCCTATAGCTATGTGTGAATGGTAGGCGCCTACTATACAAGTTTGGATGGCATCAGGCAAGCAGGAAGGAGGTCATCACATTGCATGTGGATGCATATGAAAGCAGTGCTTATTCACCAAGTAGCTTGAGAATTGATGCGAGGATCGGTGCGGGAGCATTGATGCAGACAGCATTGAGACTGCACTGAACAAAAACATCAAACATACCACAATATATCCAAAATTGCCTATAACTAACTATAACCATTCAAATCACTCAAGATATCATATATCACACTAAATACTATATAAACTCTTTATTATTACTTGAAAGAGAGCAAATACTAAGTTTAAACATATGAAATACTCTATATAAAATAGAGTTATCAAGGAGAATACTCCAGCCAAGCTCAAAGGTATGTATCGTGCAATTGAAGTCAAGTTAGATCGCACTTCCCGAGCTTTAAAGGTTGCATGTAATCATCGGTATGTAGAGCTTCTAAAAGAGAATTGGATGTTGAAGAAAGAATCCGAGGAGAAGGCCGATCTCAAAAAGAAACTTTCTAAGGCGAATGAGAGAGCAGCCATGCAGAAGGTGAAGGCAGACAATCTTTCCTCCTCCTGAGCTGCTTGGCGAAGAAGTCAACAATGTTGGGGTCCTCAACAGCGAGGGCGAGGAGGTTGGGGCCGACATTGCTGAAAATGTCAATCCCGAGATGTCGGTGAATGCAGGCCTCGACGTAGAGACTAGCCCGAGCAAAGATGATGTCGATGCGGAGTTGAGGGAGAACTAGTGTTTGACACTTGTAATTTTCTTCATTTTTCGTGAACAAGGTTAATATTTGGAAGCTGGTTCCGGGCATGTCTGGGGCCAGTTCTCGTTTGTATGTACAATGGGCACCGTTCACTTTTTCCTTCACTTAATAACCTGCACTTCAATTATATTTAATGTTCAAATATAAGTATGCATTTTAGTATAGTAGTGTAACTGTCGTGACTGCCGAGGTAGCGCGTAGCCATTTGAGGCATTAAAGAGAGAGTGAGGGCGTAGAGGACTTGAGAGGATGTATGATCCGAAATAATTCGCACAAGTGTTAAAACTCGTGGATTAGAGCCGAGGTGGCAAGCAGGTGAGCGCCGAGGTGGCAGGCTCCTGGCTTTTTCTAGATAGGAAGGCCGCTGTGGGCCCCCTTCTCCATCTTCTAACCGATGCCGCTGTGGGCGATCGGCCTTGGTACCGGAGCTGTTGGAGGTGTCTGGCGTTCACTTTCATACTGGAGTCGCGTGAGACGTCCGACCTTCTTACCGGAGTCGCGTGAGACGTCTGGCCTTCAGGGCGGAGACCGCGCAATGGGTTTCCTTCCTTCGGCCTCCGATGGAACTCGTCAGTTCAGGCATCAGAGGGAAGGCTAGGCTTGCGTAAAGCGAAATTGGGAAATAGTTTGACCCCTGATGAAGCTCGTCAGCTCGGCATTAGAGGGAAGGGAAAACTCACGCGAAGCGAAGAAGAGTCACTGCAGACTGATTCTTTGAAAATTCTCTTATAGAGTGTCGGACTCGGCATGCAGAGAGTCATTGGGGCCGCCGTGGGCTATTCTGCAGGAGCTCATAGAGAAGAGCTGTTGGAGCCGGAATAGGTTATTCAGTGATGAGCTCGGAGAGACGAGCTATTGGAGCCAGATTAGGCTATTCAACGACGAGCTCGGAGAGACGAGCTATTGGAGCCAGATTAGGCTATTCAGCGACGAGCTTGGAGAGACGAGCTATTGGAGTTAGATTATGCTATTCAGTGACGAGCTCGGAGAGACGAGCTATAGATGGAGAAGATTCTGAGGCAGTGACTTGGCTAAAGGACATTCCTTGCCGTACCTGTAAATAGTCAAGAGGTGGCAGCAAGTATACGTTAGTCGATTTGATAGTACCTTGGTGTGACCGTTGTAGATGAGAGTCAGTCCAAGATCGTCGCTGACGGTGCGTTCTTTGGGAATTGTTCAGTAATCTGAGAGAGAATTATTATGAATCCTGGAAGACAGTGATATGTCTCCCACTGTGGTCGCCATTGTTCAGTACATGGACTTCAGACTCGGTCTGAGATCGGGGTACTTGCGTTGTATATTCCTGGAAAGAAGGATTAAGATCCTCCGAGAGAGGGAAAGCTCTAGGGATTGAAGATGTTGCTCGGCCGGCCCGAGGTTGCTTGAAGATTCACGTCGGGTGGGGGTACCTGCAAGACACTCCGACGCTCACGTCAGTATGTAACCCGGATAAAGGAGAAGAGAGAGAGAATGAGAGAGTTAGAGCGAAGTGTCGGAGTACATCTGAGAAGAACATACCGTGATAGTAGGGTGGCACCTCTATTTATAGAGGAAGTGGGCGTACCGTGAGCAATGGATGCCGGGGAAGAATCTTGGTCGTTGAAGGACGGGACGTGTTGTGCGTCGCTCCTTTGGGCCGAGCTTTGCGTGTGGATTGGGCCAGACCCAATTCAACAGGGAACTTAAGTCCTGGCCGGAACAGATATAAATCTCCGTGTATCTAATATCTATCTAATCTAATCTATCTAATATCTATTTATACAAAAACATCACCACTAAACTTCCAAAATTAGCCCTCACCTTTAATTGACACACGTACTACTTAAAACAAGACTAAAGGGTACTGTTTCGAGGTGTATTAGCAATATGAGGAGGTGCCATCAGAAATGGGCCAGCGGCCCATTCCAACGAAACAGCCCAAGCACTCGGCTTGGGGCGCAATTCTCGGGGACCGGCTGGATTTCTCGCAACGGCCAGGGCGCCCCCAGTGGTACAAATATCACCCTCATCTACAGTACCAGGTACGTTCTCCTACCTTGTGATACCCTGCCCGTTAGTACACCTTTGACTCGAGCGTCGGAGTGTCTTTGCAGGTACCACCCGAGGTGCTCTCAAGACCGGTCCAAGCTCACCCACAGCGACCGGACAGCGAGACAACAAGCGACATCAACACTTCATTGGTCAAGGCTAATGTCATTTTATTGACCCAACTTTTAACTCTTTCCAACTTTTCACTTTTCCCAATCTCACTTTTCCCATCTCATTTTCTCTTTCTCTTTCCCTCCACCTTTAATTCAAATTCAAACTCCCTCACAAATCTATTATTATTATTATTATTATTATTATTAATTAGGCTAAAAGGTACTTTTAGTCCCTGCAAATGTCAAGAAAATTCAGTTTAGTCCCTGCAATTCCAAAATTTATAAAATAGTCCCTGCAATTAGTAAACGTTACTACTTTAGTCCCTGCTGTTACTTTACTCTTAACAAAGGAGGGACTAAACTGGATTTTATTGACATTTGCGAGGACTAAAAGTACCTTTTAAATGGAATTGCGAGGACTAAAGTAGTAACAATGAGGACTAAAGCTGGATCGTTTACTAATTGCGGGGATTATTTTAAAAATTTTGGAATTGCGAGGACTAAAACTGGATTTTCTTGACATTTGCGGGGACTAAAAGTACCTTTTAGCCTATTAATTATTATCTATCTAATCTAATCTAATTTAAAATCTATTTATACTAATAAAGCTGTTCTGGGTGTATTAGCAATTACGAGGATCGCCAGCAAAGCAATTGGACTGCGGCCCGGCCCGTATCTCGTCGGCCCAAACACGCCGCTGGAGCGCATTCTCGCCGGCGAAATCTTCGCAAAGCGGTCGGACCTCGCGCGGTATATATCGCCATTCGCACATGGCATCAGTGCACGTTCTCTAACCTTGTGCTATCTCGCCTGCGGCGACCTCTCACTAGATCGTCGGAGTGTCTTTGCGGTACCACCCGAGGTGTTCAACGCAGCGTGAAGCCGGGACCCGGTCCTTTCACCCATTCAACGGCCGGCCCATAGGCGAATCAATCAACACTTCAACTCTTCATTGGTCAAGGTACGATCAATTGGCGACCACGATGGGAGGCCCGTGCGCTATCCTACCTCATTCATGGCTCCACGTGCCGGCCCCGGCGGGCCACTTTCGACTCAATCCCTCGGCAGAATCGGCAGCAGACCGGAGAAGCGTGGCGTCCACGATCCCACGAGTCTCGAGACTTCCGCGACAAGAACCCGATTGCACAGCGGGACGCGGACCTATCCTCCAACGAGTTCAATCGTCCGTTCACGGAGACTTGCCGCCCGAGCTGGTTGAAGCGGGCATTGAGAGCCTCTACCGGATCATGTCACTCAAGCCGTTTTGCAGATCACGCAAAACAAAAATCAAGTGATCATGACCGAGATGCGCTCATCTCTCGAGACGAGAGGTTGATTCCGGCGCCCGCAGGCGGAAGGCGGAGAACATACGCTCGTCGCCGGCCGGCAGCGAAGACACCGCTCCTCCTCGAAGGAGCATTTCTCGCCGAGAAAGCACTACTCATCGCTCTCGGCAAGAAGAAGCGGGGGCACACAGATCGCCCCAAGCGAGACAGCGTGACGCTGTTCAATGTCCTATGATTATGAAGATTCTAGCTACCGTCGACGACACGCGGTCGCTCGCCTACCAGTACTCCTCCAATGAGTCTTAGGGTCACGTCGTCGAGAAGCGGTCTTGGGATTCTCATGAAGAGTGGAAGATTACGAAATGGAAGAATCGGGGACGTTCGCATCGGCCAAGGAGGGCCAAAGCGAAGCGACCCAGAGGCCTCCTCGGCTTCCGCCAACCGCCCATCCGGAGGATTCTATGGAATGCCGGCAACGAGGCGTGCCTCGCAATGCAACCCTTTGGGTCGAGCGGCATTCGAGAATGAACACGGCCCGTTCTCCGGGGAGATCGGGCGTTACAAAATTAGAGACCTCAAGCCGCCCAATCTCAACAAGTTTGTGTAGGGGATCCGCACAAGCATCTCCGTTACTTCAATAATTACTGCTGCTATAGGGAATTGGGACCGACCATGAAATGCGTGCTTTTTCCCGATCTACGGGCGGTAGAGCATTGGAGTGGTGGGAGTCTCTGCGACCCAATTCCATCTCCTCATGGGACGACCTGATCAGAATATTCTTGTCTCACTACACTGCAAACCGCTGCCAATATCGGTATGAAGAATACTTGGACTCTGTTGTTCAAGGAGATAATGAGACGCTGAGGCAGTATATCGACCGGTTTAACACCGAGGCCGAGTCCGTTCGTGACTTGTCAGACAAGGACAAGCTAAAATATCCGAGCGTGGTATTCGGCCAGGACCACCGGTTCGTAGAAGAATTCACTCTTAACCATTACCAAGATCTCAGCTACTTCTTAACGAGGGCTAACGTCCACATGGCGTACGAAGAAACCTTGGCAGCAAGGAAGGCCGTCCGCGCACGGCCTAAAGAAGAAAATAGCAAGCCGGCCAAAGGGCATGAAGGTCGCCGCGATAATCGGCCCGACTTTCGAGATAAAAAGTTTGATCATCGCACTCGACTCAACACCTCTATTGCGCAGATCTACAAATGAGTGCGAATAATGAGTTTGTGGGAGTTAAGCGGCTGAACCACTCGTGCTCAAGAAGGGGGCACGGCCAGACTAAAAGATCTTTGCCGCTACCACAAGAGTAAAGGGCACGATACTAACGATTGTATGGCCTCAAAGATGATATAGAAGAACTTATTCGAGAAAGGCAAGTTGGGAAAGTATGTGAGGTCAGAAGAAGGCGACCGACCTCAAGAGAAGCGAAAGAAGGCGATCCGGGCGGGGAAAGGGGCCTGCGGCCATAGAGAGCTCCCAAAACAAGGATCGATCGAAGATCGTGACACTCGGCGATCAAAGGCGCAATGTTGCGATGGTCATTCACGGTGGAAACCCCACGGATCGCGAGGAATCTAACAAAGCCACCAAGAGAAAGTGGGACGAGTTGTTAATGGTCGCATCCACTTCCGCACCACCACCGGTCTCGGCGAGACCCCATCTCGCGTTCGGTGACGACCTATACGACGGCAAGCCTAATAGTTATGTTCCATTGGTAATCGGAGTCGTCATGGCAAAACGGAGAGTGCGAGAGAATCTGGTCGATCAAGGTAGCTCGGCCGATATCATGTTTGAAGACTTGATCGACAAAATAAAGGTTGATCGGGCGAGATAATTCCCGGGCCGAGCCTACCCCTCTAACGAGTTTCAATGGGGCGACCACCTACCCGTTGGGAACGATCGAGTCGCTAGTCACGTTTGGTGGCGACACGGAGATAGTACTGCATGCGGGGCCGGTCGGGACGGCGTTCCTCGTACTCCCCCTCAAATCCCGCTATCAATGTATTATTGGTAGGCCGACTTTGGGTAAGCTAGAGGTCGTTACATCGACGGTGCATCCGAAAATGAAATTCTACAAAAAGGCGACCAAGTGGTTACCACAGGCGCCGACCTCGAATCAAAGCAAGAAGAAGCCACGCTCTATACCAAGAAATATGTGGCGAGGTAGACCGTGGTCCGAACGTTGAGCACTAGTGAAGGCCATCAAGTCAATGTCGCTGATTTGGACGCTTCGGTATGATCCGGGGCGACCCGGAGGACAATGATGATGATTTGGCTCGAGAGAGTGAAAAAGCAGTGAAAAGACCGAGCCCCATGGAGAGTTGGTAGATGTTCAATTGGGTGACAACCCATCCAAAACGGTAAAGCTCGGTAGCGACCTACCAGAGCAAGTGAAGCAAGATCTCGTGCAATGTTTGAGAGACTATGCTGACCTGTTCGCATGGCAGGCATCAGACATGCCCGGCATTCCTATCGAAGTAGCCTGCCATCAACTTTCAGTCGATGAAGGGGTCAAGCCGGTCGCTCAAAGAAGACGTACTCAGAACGAGGAAATTTTCAGTACAAGGTGATGCCTTTCGGCCTCAAGAACGCTGGAGCGACCTACCAGCGAATGATGAACAAAATTTTCAAGAGGCAGATCGGTCGCATCTCAGAGGTGTATTTGGACGACATGATCATCAAAAGCGTAACCGACCCGGATCATGTGAGCGATCTCAGAGAAATATTTGAAGAAGCTAGGAAGAACTCACTTTTGAATCACGAGAAGTGTACCTTTGGGGTGAGGTCGCAGATTTTTGGGCTTCCACCGGTGAAAGAGGATAGAAGCAAACCACGAGAAGTGCGGGCGATGCGCCGATATGAGGCCGCCCACAACTAAAAAGGAAATACAACGGTGAGCGGCATGGTAGCTGCCTGTCGAGTTCATTCCCAAAGCGGCTGCAAGTCGCTCCCACTCTTTAGGATTGTTGAAAAAGAGGTGGATTTTGAGTGGGACAGACCAATGCCGTGGCGTTGGATGAATTGAAGCAAGCATTGATCAACCCGCCGATTATGACTAAGCGCTGCGGCGAAACTTTGTATTTATACTTGGCCATAACGAGAAGAGGTGCTAAGTGCGGTGTTAGTCGAGAAAACAATCGAAAGCAGAATCCGGTCTATTTCATAAGTAAAGTACTTGAGGCCCGAGTGAGATACCGAGAAGATAGAGAAGTTTGCCCTTGCACTCCTAATAGCCGCGGAAGGTTGAGACCCTACTTTGTGGCCCATCAGTCGTGGTAAGGACCGACCCGACCCTATCGAGCAAGTCCTACATCGCCCGACCTGGCGGGGCGGATGATAAAGTGGGCCGTGGAGCTCGGTGAGTTTGGAATCAAATTTGAATCGATCGATCGCGAAAAGCGCAGTGTTGGCGACTTCATAGTGAAATGACTCCTATCTCGGAAGAGCGAGTGAGACGACTGGATCTTGCATGTAGATGGGTCGTCCAATAGCAAAAGGAGTGGAGAGCGAGCCTAATATTGGAAAATTCGGAAGGCCTTGCCGTTGAAGTCTCTTTAACCTTTGCATTCCACACGTCAAACAACCGGGCCGAGTGCACGAAGCATGCATAGTCGGCCTTCACTCGCCGAGATTTCAATGTCGGCCGGGTTGAACTCAGATCGATTCCCTACTCGTAGTCTCGCGGATCAAAGAATTATATGATGCTAAAGAAGGCGTCTTTGAAAAGTTATCTAGCAAGAGTGAGAGAAGCGCTCAGCGATTCGACCGAAGTGAAGTGGTACATGTGCCTCGGACCGAAAATGTTCGAGCGGATATATTATCAAAGCTTGCAAGTACCAAGACTCGGAAATCACGGGAGTTTGATCGAGGAGGCGTTAAATCGGCCGAGTGTATCGACCGAAGCCAACCCGATCGTGGCCGTTCTTTGTGTCAGTGCAGTTCGATTGGATCGCCCCATCCTAAGGTACATCGTTGAAGGCGAAGAACCGAAGCGACGAGAAAGCGAAATTGGTGGAGCTCGGCGACCAAATACTCTGTGATCGAAGGAAAGTTATATAGAAGGGGGTTCTCGTCCCCATTATTGAGGTGTCTTACGTCGGTCGAAGCCGACCATGTGCTACGAGATATTCACGAAGGTGTTTGTGGGAGCCACCAAGGGGCACGTTCCATAGCAAAGAAAGCCCTCAGGGCCGGCTATTACTGGCCGACCATGGATGAGGACGCCAAAAAGCTCGTTCAGAAATGCAAGAAATGCCAAGTACATGCTGATGTCCACATTGCACCTTCCTCAGAATTACAAAGTCTTGTCTCACCTTGGCCGTTCGCCTGGTGGGGCATGGATCTTCTAGGCCCGTTTCCACTCGCTCCAGGCCAGTTCAAGTTCTTGATCGTGGCAGTAGATTACTTTACTAAGTGGATCGAGGCCGAGCCGCTTGCAACAATCACATCGGCCAAAGTCAGCAAGTTCTTCGGACGGTGTGTGTTGGCCCGTTTTGGGATCCTCAAAGAAGCGATAATGCACAACCGCACCAGTTCACAGACAAGAGATTCAGAGAAATGTTGGCCGACTTAGGGGTGAAACAGCGTCATTGGGAAGGTCCACCGAATTGGGAAGGTCCATACAGGGTCATCAACAAGACTGGAAAGGGGGCTTACGAGCTGGAAACCATGGATGGGGCGACTATCCCCAGAACATGGAATGCAGAGAAACTTAGAAGATATTACGTTTGAATGTAATGAACAATTTGAATGTAATGAATGGCCGACCTATTAATGAAAAGCAGGCAGGAGCTCTTTTTCCCACTGGGTTTTTTTACAGAGGCCTGACCTTTAGAAATATGATGTGTTCTTTACTTTCTCGCAAGAATGTATGACCGGTCGCTCAAGATTGCCCGTGGCAAAGGAGCGATCGAAGATTTATCAAAGTTGATTAGGTCGTCGAAACGATCCACATCGAGTGCCATCGAAATGGCCCAAGGGTTAGATAACCCGCAAACTTCAGTCGTCGGCGACACGTGGCATGTCAACCGAGCCAAGACAAACGCAGCGGTCATCGAGTTGACTCAAACGAGCGCCATCGAAAATGGCCCAACAACGCTAGGTCGTCGAAGCGATCTACATCGAGTGCCATCGAAAATGGCCCAAGGTTAAGTGATAACCCATCGCGGTAGGCCGTCGAAGCGACCTAACTCAAATGCCATCGAAAGGGCACGATTGAAGGTCGCCGAGCGATCAAGGCCGTTGGGATATTAAAACTTATCAAAGAATGGATGCTTTGAAATAAAGCGCGAACGACGACCGAACGGTCTTAAAACTCAAGACTTAGAGAAAAATAAACATACAAGGCGCGCAAAGAAAAGCGACCATAAACGCAGCGCTATCGGTAGTAGCACGAAAGCGGCGAGCGCCCACAAGTTCGAAATGAATAAGGCGGATAAATGCAAGAAGTACGCAGACATAGCAATATAAATTTGAACGGGCGTAATTAAAGGCAAGTAAAAATTGTCATTACAAACACGGGACGCCCGGCCGAAGCCGAGCGCCCACGAATTGAAAAACCACGAAGGCAGAAAAATTGTTGTGCCCAAAGGCAAGTTAAACAGTTACAAAATTCACCGCTCGCAGCGGGCTTTAAAAGAGAATGGCGGTAGGCGAACGACATTGCCTTGATCGTCAACTTCTGCAGGCAACATGATCTTGTTGTTTTCAACATAGTGCGTAGGCTTTATCATGTTGTCATCAAAATTGATCCTCAAGTCTGGGTTCAATGCCCGCGCCTGGCCAAGAGCATTGTAAAATTGCTCAATAGCGACCTCGACCGGCACAGGCCACCTTAGGACCTTTTCCTCCGGCTCGGCCTTCTCTGCGCCCAAGTGGCCTCTCGCTTCCCCATAGCCTCGAGATCGGTTTGAGTCGTGACACGAGCGGCCAGCTCCTTGTTCCTCTTTGCCGGCTTGGCCGATCGTCCTCCCCGTTTGAGGCCTCCTTCTTCGGATTGGCGAGCTTGTCATATTTTTGCTGCGCCTCGGCTAAAGCCTTGTCCTTTCTGCAAAATTCAGTCGAAGGGTGGTTAGTCGGTCGAACAAAGGTAAGATGAAGAGTACAAGACTAAGAAAATAAAATTACCGTCCGATTCAGTTGGCCACTGGCTCATGCATGAATTTCTCGACCCCCATGCGAGAGAAGCGCTGAGCGCCATGGGTTTCTTACATCTTGTTCCCGGATCGGCCGTACCCAAACTTTCGGCGAGATGATAGGAATCTCCTCGTTGCGGGCGGGACCCGACCATCACGCTTGGCCGCTTGGGTGAGCGATCGGCGATGGGAGGAGGCGGCCAGAGGCTGCGCCGACCGGCTTCTTCCCTTGGCTCTTAGGAGTTTGGGGAACTTTTGAGGAAGATTCGGGAAGATCCCCGACCGAGAAAGCGTCAAATCTCTTAGCCCCTCCTTCAAAGCCGGGGCCAGAGCGAAGCGAGTCCCGCTTCCCGCCACGGCCATTCTTTACGCAGAAATACCGAGTCATGAGTTAAAAGGAAAAAATCAATAATAGAATATAAGGACAAAAAGTTCAAAAGCGAACCAATCTCGGCCTCGTGTCTTGGCTCGTACAAGACAAAGTGGTCGGCAAGGTATGTCGCCCGCCGGATCGGGACGCATCATACTCGCCAACGACTTTATCATCTCCAAAGTCTCCGGTCGGCCTCACCCAAGTCTTTCATCGAGTATATGTCGCCCGCGACGCTGCAGAAATGAGCCTCATTCCACATGATCGGAAGTAAGGGGACCTAGCATCCCGTCCGGTTGAACCTCGTAAAGCGGCCTTGCGCGGCCTCCTCGGTGGGAGCGATCCAAAAATATTGACTTTTCCAGCCGCTCCCAGCGACTCTGAACGCTTTGAAAAACCGGTGGTGAGTCTTACGCATCTTGAAAGAGACTTGCTCCCTCTTCTCCTTGTTGGCCTTCTCTGCGAGCCGGCTCGGCTCAAAGATAGCAAAGAAAAGCATCATCGACACCGCCGACCCGGCAGTCGTGAGAACCTCAAAGTCTTTAAAAACGCCCATGCGTTTGGATGAAGGCGAGAAGGCGACCCCAATATGGCGCGGGGCGTCGCGTTGGAATTCGATAAAAGGAGGGTAATCTTCATCTTCTCGAACACGAGCCGATACATCGTGAACTTGAAGTTGGCGAGAATAAGTCGCGATATCTTCGCCTCCTTCATACCTCTCACCCTCCGGCCGGTGAGTCTTCAAGGCGGCTCGTAGATCGGGCAAAGCATCGCGTGGCCGCCGTAATAATGCTCTGTTAGAGCGAAGAGTTTCCGACACCCAAGACATGTCGGATATATCTCGAGCTACGTCGCTTGGACTTCGCCGACCGCCCGTTCGACCCTCCGATGTTGGCTTCCAGACCAGAAATATAGATTTCGGGTTGAATCACTTCTTCCTCTTGGGCCGCTTCATCTCGGCCGCCCTCGGCCTCTACCATCTCCTCGTCCGCGCCCGGGACGGCGCTAGGCTCTTCATCATCAATGATCACCACCTCCACGTCTTCCTCTCGCCCGGTGGGGTGTTTGCCTGATCGCCGCCTTCGAATGAGCGGACCTTGACCCGCAGCCCTTTGTCTTTGGTCGACCACCGGCCGGAGAAATGGGAAGTCGAGCTCAGACGCTCGAGGAACCACTCGAAGAGCAAGAACCATTGTCGCGAAAGACGACTTGGGCTCTTCCTCGTGGAGATTGGGCTCGCCCGGCCTCGACATGTATGGAGCGAAGGATTGCGTGGTTTTTAGGGAATACGGCGGTCGTTTTCGTCCGTGGCATGCCACAAACACCGTGATAAAGGAACGAGTCAGGTCGGCCGAGCGGAGCACTCATGAGAGGGGCGATTTGGCCATCCTCGACGACACCCCTATCACGAGGCGTGGAAAAGCACGAAATACTTTCAAGTAAAAGCGCCTTCGAATGAGCGGACCTTGACCTGCAGCCCTTTGTCTTTGGTCGACCCTCGGCGGAGAAATGGGAAGTCGAGCTCAGACGCTCGAGGAACCACTCGAAGAGCAAGAACCATTGTCGCCGAAGACGACTTGGGCTCTTCCTCGTGGAGATTGGGCTCGCCCGCCTCGACATGTATGGAGCGAAGGATTGCGGTGGTTTTAGGGAATACGGCGGTCGGTTCGTCTGCGTGGCATGCACAAACACACGTGATAAAGGGAGTCGAGTCGGCCGGCGGAGCACTCATGAGAGGGGCGATTTGGCCATCCTCGACCGACACCCCTATCACGAGGCGTGGAAAAGCACGAAATACTTTCAAGTAAAAACTCAAGCTTAAAAAAAGTAAAGGGAGGATCGATTCATACCTTAAGCGGATGTAGTGGATCGGTCGCTAGTAGACGACAATGACTTTGGATGCAAGTCGGCGCAGACAAGTCGGTCGTTGGCGAGCAATTCTTGGAAGTGTGAGAAATGAACTCGCAGAAGAGCTATTTATAGTGCGGGTTTCGCGCGAAAGGGACCGGGATACGGCGGTGGCAACGCCGTCTTCTCACCAATGGTTGTCTCGCACGGCCTCGAAAACACCAAACGCCACGTCTTAAATGTCGAAGAAAGACCAACCGCCACGACCGCATACGGCCGATGGTTGACAAGCGGTCGACCGCCGCAGAGAAAGCGAGCGGCGCGTCCGTTTCGTCAAGATAACTTCACCCACGGGGCATCGATTCAAGTCTCGGCCCGCTCTTAAGCGACCTAGGCTTGGGGGCAAGCTGTTCTGTGTGTATTAGCAATTACGAGGGCGCCAGCAGCAATTGGACTGCGGCCCGACCCATCTCGTCGGCCCAAACACGCGCTTGAGCGCATTCTCGCCGGCGAAATCTTCGCCAAAAGCGGTCGGACCTCGCGATATATATCGCCATTCGCACATGGCATCAGCACGTTCTCTAACCTTGTGCTATCTGCGGCGACCTCTCACTAGATCGTCGGAGTGTCTTTGCAGTACCACCGAGGTGTTCAACGCGTGAAGCCAGGACCGGTCCTTTCACCCATTCAACGACCGGCCCATAGACGAATCAATCAACACTTCAACTCTTCATTGGTCAAGGTACGATCATAAACTACACTTAAAATTTCATCTTTAGCCCCTTACTTTATTTGACACCTACATAGCTTAATTTAATGAGAAGACTTAATGACTATTTAAAATAAATATTTCTTATTGATAATCTACTATATATATTTTACTATCTATTATAATCTACTAATCAACTAAAATAATGAATTGAAACTACAAGATAATTGCAATGATATATAAGAAAACACGGGATAACTGCACAGATATATAAAAAAAATAAATGATTTAATATTTCTCATTAGAAATTATAAATTCTGAAGACTATTATAATCCTACTATCTAAAAAACAAGAAGATTTAGTGAGAATTTAAACTACTGATTAATATTTAAAACAAATATTTTTATTGATAATCTACTATCTCTCTTTTACTATCTACTATAATCTACTAATCAACTAAAATAATCAATTGAAACTACGAGATAACAAAATTGATATATAAAAAATACAGGATAATTGCATTGATGTATAAAAAAACACGGGATTAATATTTGTCATTGCTAATTAAATTTTTTGAAGACTAACAAACCTACTATCTAAAAAACAAGAAGAATTAATTACTATTTAAACTACTAATTAATATTTAAAATAAATATTTCTTATTGATAACCTACTATCTATCTTTTACTATATACTATAATCTACTAATCAACTAAAATAATCAAATGAAACTACGAGATAATTTCACTGATATATAAAAAAACACGGGATATCTGCACTAATATATAAAAACACGGGATTAATATTTGTCTTTGATAATTTAAGGTTTGAAGACTACTATAAACCTACTATCTAAAAAACAGGAAAACTTAATGACTATTTAAACTACTGATTAATATTTAAAACACATGTGACAAATATTTGTCACTAATAGCTAAAAAAGGACAAATAATTGTCACTTATATATAAAAAAAATACGGGATAAATATTTGTTATTTATAATCTACTATCTATTATAATATACTAAACAACTAAAATAATCAATCGTAACTATGAGATAACTGCACTGATATAAAAAATTAAAACACGGGATAACTGCACTAATACATAAAAATACAGAATAACTACAATGATGCACTGCTATATAAAAAAACACGGTATAGCAACACTGATATATATAAAAATACGGGATAAATGCACAGATTATTTTTAAATGATACTTTTAAATTTTTAGATTTTAATATTTATTTATTTTTTATTTGAGACTCCTTATTTATCTCCTTAAATTTGTCTTTTTTTTCAAGGGTAATGTTCATACTTTTTAAATTCTGTCTAAGCTCATTTATAAAAATAATGCGACAGCATCCGTGCGTATGCACGGGTATCCTACTAGTAATATACTTTATTGAGCCAATAATTGGAGACTTGTGTATAGTCTAGTTTGATGATTACATTTGAAGAATCAGATTTTCCAACATTAGGGGGAGAGAATAAGCAGCTGTAAAAAAGAGATCACTTGGAATGAATTATCATTATCTCATATTGATCCTCTAACTAAATAATGTGAACTAGAAGTTCAAAAGATAATTCATTTGCGAAGCTTAGCAAATTATCTATCAAATGCATTCACTGATCCAAAAGGTGTGACCAAATCA
Organism: Oxytropis ochrocephala; assembly: GCA_020916435.1. Classification (NCBI taxonomy): domain Eukaryota; kingdom Viridiplantae; phylum Streptophyta; class Magnoliopsida; order Fabales; family Fabaceae; genus Oxytropis; species Oxytropis ochrocephala. The sequence continues at coordinate 68,272,802 of CM037088.1, forward strand.
TATTTATCAGCTGCTAATGCTCCAATAGAATGGATGTCTCTATTGGACAATCTAATATTGCAAATGAGTCTCAACTGCAAAAGAAGCTAAAAATAAAAATAGTCCAAGCGAGGATATAGAAACTCTAAAAGAGTTTTCAGACATAATTGACATTACATTTCCAGAAGAACTGATCATGTATCTAAAAAGTTATGAATTTAAAGAGTTCTCAATGAATTATGTCAAGAATGAATACAATTGAACCGAAACGAAGTCAACGTTGACGATGTTTTTACTCAACATAGCGCTAAATGTGATAAATAATAGTGAAGATCATGAACCAAAGTCTACTAATAGTGAGGATCATGAACCAAAGTCTACTATATATATATATATGATGTCTAGTATTAGTTTTTTTTTTAACAACAAAAATATATTAGTTTTTTTTTTGAACAACACAAATATAAAGATTATAAACATTTCTTGCTTTATAGTAATATAAATTTTGATTACATGAAAACTTAACCTAATTTCAAGCACTCCTCTAGTTAACTTCGTATAAATATGCAATTGTTCTCATCACTTTACCAATACAAGTGACGGACGCCGTTTCCCCAAAACTACAAGGGTACGGTGTCTCCCCAAACCTAATTTCACTGTCGATCTATTATCTGATTTCACACATTGATACTTGTCATATTGAAACGATTATGATGATGTGCTAGGTAGGGATTGATCAATTTCTACTTTTATTATATGTAAACCAATAAAATATATATGATTCATCCCAAATCATTCATGTCGTTCTTTCATTTATCGCATCGATTTTTTGTTCGGTTATTATCTCGTGTTTAGTATTTTTCTGTTTTGTTTCCACTAGATCTATGATCGCGGCAAGAAAACCTAATTTATGGATTGTATTAGACTCCTGATGATCATCAAATGGAAATCGCTAACTTTGTCCTATATGTCAAAGCCATCTCTATTATGCTTTGTTCTGCGGATCTTTATGAGAATCTCATATATAAATCTTCAACGACTGTGATTTTCTTGATTAAACTTGGGTGCAACGGCGGGCATAAAAGATGGCACCTTTTAATTAAAGAAGGTAATAATGATTATTTAACATTTATTCTCCTCCATGTTTAACTCTATAGCTGCTCTTCAATTAGTTTGATTTATTTTATTGAGCCTATCTAATTTTAATTGAATTTGTAGCTTTTATCCTAATTATAGACATGTGCTTGGTAATATTTAATGTAGACTCTTGTGTTAAAAGCTATTTTGAGAAATTAAGTGGGATTGTAAACTATTTACTGTTATTATCAAGTTATACTCCCTTTCATCTAGATAAACTACATAATTATATGTTGCTGTTATATGTTGCTCTGAGTTATTTTGTCAAGTTTTCTATCTGTAGGACGACTATGTCCTAAAATAATAGGTTGGGAGAAAGGATTGTGTACACTATATATAAAAAAATAGAGATTTATTTTACAACTTTTAGCTAGCCGTAACCATCTATGATTTTTAATGTAAATGGAAAATTATCTACAAATATAAAACTAGTGTAGCCTTTTGAAAAGCAACACCAGACAATGAGTCAAAAAATAAATTCAAGTCATTTAAATATGTTTTTCATTTGAGGTGCATGTGAATAAAATCTTGTTTGTTTTTGCAACTTTTTGTACTTTTTTAAATTGTTAGAAACAATGTTTAGATGCTTACTAGTGTTTTTTTTTCATATCCCACTTAACTAAACATGTTTTAACTGTCTGATGTACTGTATTTTGTTGATATTAGTTTTCAATTACCTGCTATACAGACATCGAGTGCTACAATACTCTATATTTAATCTATTGCATATAGTATTATTTTCTTTTTTTAAAAAAAAAAACCTTGTTGTATCATGTGTTGGTGAATTAATCGATCCATTGATCTTTTTTACTGGGGAGAATGATTGTATTGTGCAGCAAATAGAAACACATTATTCTTTCTCTTCGTGTGTTTGTTCATCAATATAAAGGTTATCTAATTATAAGATTATTATATAACTAGCTAGATTTCTACACAATGCAATGTTAAATTCAAAAGCATGATTTAACTATCTTTGAAATTCAACTATTGGTTCAGGAAAAGCCTTCTCAACCTGGTGTTTATCTATATATGCCTCTCTTTATCATTTTCTATGTTCTCATGTATTCGGCCTCTTTCTCATCATCTGAAAATTCGGCCTCATCCTCATGATCATCTACACTGGATGAATCATATCCTTTCTTGTAAAGATCTTCATTTTTGAGCACACGATTTCCAAATTCTGGAACAAAAGAAATCAAAGTTCCCCCACAGCTCCCTTCGAAGATTTCTCTTTCAGAATTGTATCTCACAACATAATAAGGACTTTTGACTGGTCCAATGATCTCATCAATTAATCCATGTTGTGTTCGCCTTTGAGTCATTCCGAGAATAGAATCTCCAGTGAGTTGGGTCGTATTCGTTGTCTTGTTCAGAATCAAAATTTATGAAAGAATCAGCGAGAGCGAAATCATCGAGTTGAAGAGAATCAGCAGGAGTGTGATGATTCATCTCGACAAGGTAGTAAGGTTATTATGTGCACATCATCTGTTGGTATCTCATATGCTTTGTTAGAGAATATAGTAATAATATTTTCATGATATATTGATCTTCAATTCTATTTTTTAAACATATTGTAATATTCTCACAGATAGCATTTTCTTCCTCAACTACTGTAAGTTGTTTAAACAAACAAATACACTTAATTAGGGAAATACTGAAAATCTATAAATCTATCGTTACTCTCTGTCTTTTAAGAGTTTATTTTTTCTACTATTGAAATGGTTGACATTTTTCCTTTTAATAAAGCAGGGAAACAAAGTTCTGATGCCATGAGAACCAAGCCTGAGTTCCTGGATATGAGTGATCAAACATTTTGGAAAATACAAAGTTATAATGGTGAATATATTGTTTTGTTGCAAGATAATCTTGACAACGAATTAGCTTAATTTCCGTGAACCACCCATGCTTGAGATCTAAAAGATAGCTATGTATAAATATCAATACACAATACTGATGTACGATATAGATGTTATTGTAGCTGATGAAAGATGGTTTGTTTATGATCGTCACCAGAAGGATGAGAATGAAAGTACATCCTCTCAAGGTGAGCCCTTTTATTAAAGTTGTAACTTGTTACCAAAACTAGCTAGGTTGTGGAAATGTCCAAACTTTTGTTTAGAGAATGACCACCAAATTACATGAAAAACTTAATTAAAGTGTATAAAATAACCTGTGTCGAAATAAAAGATTTAGGTGGAGAAATAAAATGAAATCTACATATTATAAAAATGCGATTCACTATATTGTGATTGATGCTTAACAAAAGTGATTAATCAAGTATATTTCTTTTGGTTTTAGGGAAAAAAGGATCTAATATTTGCAAGGTTCACGCACACTTTCAAATGAAAGCAATGAAGCAAAAATGTAAAATTTTTATAGATAGTATTCTTAGCTTTGTCGATATCCATTGTCATTAATCATTAATTACTCATCTTCAAAACTTCATAATATGCATAATTTTCTCTGCACATAGGATATCATTATCATATAAGTATTTTTCTTGTTTTTCATGGGTTTTGACAGCTTTTTTAAAAATAGTTCTCTGTTTTAAAAGATTATGAAAGAACAAATATTCTTCTTTGTTAATTTTTAAAAACATAAAATTTATTTTAAAAAGCATATATAGTCCAGCATGCTTTCAACTGATTGAGTGGTTTGGTTGACAGCAGCCCCCTCAACATTTTTGGTACACTGTTGGAGGGCAGCTTTGATGTGGACAATTAATGACTTTCCTGCCTATGGAATGTTGTCTGGATGGGGAACACATGGTAAGATGGCGTGTCCGATTTGCATGGTTGACACAAAGGCTTTCACTCTTAAATACGGAGGGAAAACTTCGAGGTTTGACTCGCATCGTAGGTTCTTACCTATGGATCACCCATTTAGAAAGCAGAAATATGCATTCATCAAGGGACATGTTGAAACAAGTGGACCTCCTCATAGTTTAACACCAGAGGAAGTTTGGGACAGTGTTAAAGACATCCCTCTAGTGGAAGTCGTAGCGGATGTTATTTCTCGTCCAGAAGGCTATGGGCAATGGCACAACTGGACAAAGAGAAGTATATTTTGGGAACTTCCCTATTGGAAAGATAATCTACTGAGACACAATCTGGATGTAATGCATACAGAGATGAATTTTTTTGATAACATATTTAACACTGTCATGGACGTGAAAGTAAAACGAAAGACAATGAGAAAGCTAGGAAGGACATAGATCATTATTGTAGACGAAAGGATTTGTTGTTGGTTGAGCAAGGTACTAGGACATTGAAACCCAAAGCCAATTATACTTTATCTAAGGAAGAAGAAGCGGCGCTTTATCGGTGGATAAAAGAGTTGAAAATGCCAGACGGTTATTCTTCCAATTTATCTAGATGTGCGGATGTGGATAATGGGATGTTGCATGGGATGAAGAGTCATGATTGTCATGTATTCATGGTGTGCTTACTTCCCATCGCTTTTAGTTCGTTGCCAACACACGTTTTGAACCCGCTAATTGAAATAAGTACGTACTTTAAGAATTTGTGTTCAGCAACCCTAAAAGTTGATGATCTTACAAAAATGGAACAAGACATCCCACTTATCTTATGCAAGTTGGAGAGAGTATTTCCGCCTGGTTTCTTTGATTCTATGGAGAATCTACCGGTGCATCTCGCATCTGAAGCTAAACTTGGCGGACCTGTCCAATACAGATGGATGTATTCGTTTGAAAGGTCAGTTATTTATTATAATATAAAAGGAAGTTTAAAAAATAACATTATTAATTAATTAACAACCAACTTTTGTTCTTATTATTTCAAGAATGAATTTGCTCCAAGAAGCAGTCGAAATGAAATGGATGATTCAAAAAGATCGGTTAAAAACAAAGCTAGAGTTGAAGGATCGATATGTTCTTCATACTTACACCGTGAAACAACCAACTTTTGTTCTTATTATTTCAAGAATGAATTTGCTCCAAGAAGCAGTCGAAATGAAATGGATGTTGAATGTCCTAGACATGAATTAGCTTTGTCTGTCTTTTGTCTACCCGGTCGTCCATCTGGGAGGGAGTCAATTCACTGGCTGGCAGAGGAAGAGTTCAATGCAGCACATAGTCATGTGTTGATAAACTGTACTGAGGTGCAACCATTCATTGAGTATGTATTCCTCAACATCAACTATATATATCGATCTTAATTAAGTCAATAAAAGTAGACAAATGTGTAACAAATTAATTATTTCTTTTTAGGGAATTCTTGTCATCTGAGGAAATAAGTGAAGAACAATCTTCGGCTTATATTAATGCACATTTTCCAATGTGGTTTAGGCAACGTGTTTATGCCCTCCCACCAACTCCTCCCAACCAACACTTGAGGAACTTATCAGACGGTCCTCGAAGATGTGTTAAAGAATGGTACACATACTTTGTCAATGGATACAAATTTCACAATAATGAATGGACACAGGGCAGAGAAATAATCAATAGGGGAGTTTGCATGAAGGGTGTCACTGGAGGTGGTGAAGGTGATTTTTATGGTGTGATTCAACACATATACGGAGTTGCGCACCCTATCTAGACTATAGTCAGACGGTAGTGCTTTTTTATTGTAATTGGTTTGATCCGTCTGCTCGAGGAACAAGGGTGAATCCAAAGTCAAATACAGTCGACATTAAAATGAGTAGTAGATATCGACTGTATGATCCGTTCGTCATTGCTCAAAATGTGAGACAAGTCTATTATGTCCCTTATCCATCAACGCGGATTGATAGGCGTGGTTGGTGTGTCGCAATTAAGACAAAACCAAGAGGCCGGATTGAGACAAATGACACACTGGAAGATGTCCCATTTCAAATGGATGAGATGTCTAATGTAAATGAAGTGATTCAAGTTGAACCCATTACTCGTTTATGTGATCACCCAAACACCGGCGATGAAGTTGATGACGAAGAAGATGCTGATGAAGATGCAGAAGACCATATTGGTGTATCAAGAATTCCCTGCTCATCTAATGATGATGATTTTGAGAATGAGTGGGATTCAAATTAATTTTTCTAGTTATTCATTTTATTTGGTACTTAATTAGTAACTGGTAATAGTATGGATATTTATGGTTATTTTGCATGAATATTTATACGAATGTTTATGCAATATACATGTTTTTTTTTATATATATATATATATATATATATATATATATATATATATATATATATATATATATATATATATATATATATATATATATATATGTATATAGGTATGTCATCATCTGGATCCTCATCGATCGTGACGACACACACGATGTTCCTCCACTGTCGCGGATACGGCGGGTGGGAGAAAGAAGATTATTACTCGCCTTGTATTTGTCACGATACAGCGTCGTTGTGTTGTTCCTCTTGGCGGATATTTGCCAAAGCCAAACACGTAAGGTGCGAGTAGTAGTAGTTGTGCACCTCTTCCGGATTGTTGGCGGGAGGACATACGGCGACACATGTTGAAGATGGTCGTGTCATCGTGATGCCTCAAGGAGATTCGTAAGTATATTATTTATTAATTTTTGTTGCCTTTTATACAACTTTTCGTGGTCCAAATTCAGCTTTTTTAAAATTTTTGAGTTTCTTCCTTCAAAGCCTGCGACCCACATGATCATAAACTCAATTCAGCAGAATTTCCAAAAAGGTTGGAAAAATTGGACTGCAGTTAAAAAAGATAAAGAAGATAATAACAAAGACTATTTTAGGGCCATGCTCAATTCTTTCTTGGTAAGTTCTACGAAATAATTAATTTTTAATTATTTTATTGAATTGTTTAATTTGTCTGTATTAACAATATTCTTCTAAAATTTTTAAATAGGAACAATGTACATGGTTACCGGAGCAATAGAAAGATGTTGAGCATGCGTTCAACAAGAGATGTAGTGATCGATGTTCTGAAGTACTGCGGGGTGTACAAAAGATGAAGGCAAAACCTGATTTTATGGGACCAGAGGCTTATGCACAACTGGAAGAGTATTGGAAGACAGATGAATTTAAAAATAAACAAGAGAAAGCTAAGAAGAACCGTGCTTCTGAAAATGGCTACTACCTGCACGCAGGTGGATGTGTTAGTGTTGGAACTCATCACCAGCGCATGGTACGTAATTTTATAACTATTACTTAATTCATCAATTAATTAAATTTATTAACTATGTGTTAAGTAGTTGTTATTAAATAATAAAATTATGTATCTAGGAGGATGAACTTGGACGGGAGGTCAGTTTGCCTGAGTTGCATCGCAACTTGTATATGCGAGAGGAGGATGATACATTTATCCACGATAGGGCGAGGAGGATTCAGGTAAAACTACATTATGTTATTAGTTATTTATCTTTAAATACAAATATATATATATATATATATATATATATATATATATATATATATATATTTATATTGTTTTTATTGTTTTTTTATTAATATTTATTTATTTATCTGTTGTTTTTTTAGGATGCTTATGATGCTGGGATGGCCGAGTGGCGTGAGTCTCAGCTGCAGAGCAGTGGGAGCACATCAGTCGATCCTGTGGAGGAGGCTAGAGTGGCTCGCTCTATTTGGGATAGAGCAGTTGGCCCACAAAAGAGTGATCGTTTGTGAGATCCGTAGCATGGGACCCAAGTTCTTCAAGGAAAGCATTCTTAAGTCGATCATATTCGGGGGACAGAGAGAATCTGGTCGTTCTTATGTTGCTCCCAACGCAGTTGCTAGATCAATTGACCCGGCAATTTAACGAGAGATTGAACGAAAGCGGCGGAGCAACATGTACGACATAACCGGAAGAGGTTAGGGGAGCGGCGAGAGGATAAGTGAGGAGCGCGTTGGTTGAGCACGCTAGGATCATTGAGGAGCGCTTGCTTTGAGCAAGCTAGGATCATTGAGAGCGCACTGCTTGAGCAAGCTAGGAAAAGCGAGAGCGCATTCAACGATTGATGGCTCGAGATGAACGACCCGAGGCCATCATCATCATCATCACATATGGCTTCCTACCAGTGCGATCTTGGCCTCGGTATCCTCCGTACCCTCAAGAAAGTATCCACGGCCCCATTATTCTCGGTGATATCCACCCCAGCAAAGATATCCACCCCAGTATCCTCCCCAGCATCCTCTCCAAAGACCACCACCACCCCAACGGCGGCAGATATCACCCCAATATCCTCCCCAAAGACTGATCAAGACACCCCAAAGAAGGCCGTATCAACCCCGAGCAGCGATATCCTCCCGGCGGAAAGAATCACCCCCAGCTCTTCAATAATATTGATCCCGAATTATCTGACGTTTGGCGTGCTTTGTTCGGTGATGACATCCAACCAAAGCACGAGGTGATAACTATTATCACAGAGATGACTCGGATGAGCACGCACCTTAGTAGCTTTATATTTGATTATGGATGTTTATTATTATGGATATCGGATTGATTTGTTGGATTTTAATTTATGGATGTTTATTATTTGGTTGATTATAGATGTTTATTATTTGGTATTTGAGTTTTTTAATTTAAATATGCTATTTATATTTTTAATTTAAATTTATTTATTTTTAAAAAACATTTTATTTGGTTATCACTATTTGAGTTTTTTAATTTAAATATGCTATTTATATTTTTTTAAAAAAATTTATTTAATTTTAAAAAACGTTTATATAAAATTTTAATGTTTATATTTTATTTTTTTTAAAAAAAGTATTTTTCGGCGGAATTTTGGGTATTTGCGGCGGATTTTGATAAAAAAAAAAATTTGGCTGACTATTGGGAATTTGCGGCGGATTTTGATAAAAAAAAAATTTGGCAGAATTTTGGGTATTTGCGGCGGATTCTGAAAAAAAAAATTATTTTTGGCGGAAAAATCCGCCAAAAAGTCCAAAAATCCGCCGGAAAGTACCGGAGGAAATCCGGCGCAAATTCCCCCGCAAAAATCCGCCGGAAATGACTTAAAATCCGCCGGAAGTTACCGGCGGAAATTCGGCCGGAAATATGTTGCGACCAGCCTTTTACCGGCGGAAATACTCGTATTTGCAGCGGAATTGGGTGTTTTTTGGCGGAAAAATCCGCCAAAAAAACCCATTTTTCTTGTAGTGTTAGATCTGGACCGTTGAATTGCGATTCCTTTGATACGACGGTAGATGGCTCGTTTCCAACGTTGGATTGGGCCTGGCCCAAGTCCTGTGGGGTTTTGGCCCAGTTCAGAACAGTGGCCCCCCAAGTCGAGGTCGGATAGTTAGAGACGAGATCGAATTTCCCTTCTACTTTTCAATGCCCTTAGTTACCTATGGGACTTTGCAGCGTCCCATTTAGAGCCGACTTTGGGACTGTCGTGGGTCTTTACCCTGCAAAGGCTTGACTGAACATTTAAGCTCAGAGTCAAGTAAATCTTGACTGAGCATTTAAGCTCGGAGTCAAGAAGGGTCCAAGCCGCTGTGGACTTCTTCCTCGGTTCCGAACTAAGCATTGAAGCTTGGAGTATGGGAGGAGGCATGCGCTCGAAAGAGCAGGTGTCGAAGTCGCTTGGGAATTCTTCCTCCGGTCTTTGTCTTAGTATTTAAGCCAAGCCAAAGAGGAGGCTAGCTCACGCGGAGCGAATGTCTTGAAGTCGTTGTGGACTTATTCTACGTTTCGTGACCGTCTGAACGAGCATTTAAGCTCGGAGTCATAAAGGGTACTTGTGTCGATATTTGATGTCCTCGCCTCATACCATAATCCGTTGAGTGGCCAGCTCGGGCTGGATTCGGGTGACAGGGGCGTTGAAATAAGTTGGGAGCTGATGTCGTCGTGTGTCCTGTATGTTAAGGAAACAGAAATATTTGAAACAATAGTTATTCAAGGACATGAACAGTCCGACTTTGTTACATTAGTAGATGAGTGTCTTTCGTGATCAACTGTAATATATTCTGAGTTTAGCCGCATTCCATGTTCTAGGAATCGCCTCTTTGGACAGAATTTCTAGTTGGTAAGCTCCTTTGCCGATCTTGGATACAACCCGGTAGGGTCATTCCCAATTAGGCGCGAGTTTACCTTCTCGTGCGTTATTGATGCCCACATCGGCACTCTTGAGGACAAGGTCTCCGACATTGAATTCCCGGATGATGACTTTCTGATTATAGCATTTTGCAATCCGCGCCTTGACGACGACTTCGGCCAATTGTGCTTTATCTTGGACCTCTTGGACTAGGTCGAGCTCTTCTTTTGTGGCCTTGTCGTTTTCTTCGCTGTTGAGGGGGTACAAGGCTCTCCAAGTGGATTCTCCGACTTCCACCGGAATGACAGTCTCGGTGCCATATGTTAATCTGAAAGGCGTTTCGCCGGTAGTGGAATGCGGTGGTCTCTGATATTCCAAAAGGACATATGGTAGTTCATCGGGCCAAGCTTCTTTTCCCCTTTTAACTTCTTCTTCAATCCTTTGAGTGTTACCTTATTGGTCGCCTCGACCTGTCCGTTAGATTGTGGGTGCTCAACGGAAGTGAAGTGTTGTTTTATATTCAAATATGTCAACAACTTTCGAAATCCTTTGTCGGCGAACTGTGTGTCGTTGTCAGTAATAATGACGACAAGTAACCCGAATTTGATGCAGTTCTTGGCAGTTATCTCAGTGAGTGGTTCAGCTTCAATCCACTTAGTGAAATAGTCAAAGGCCACAATGAGATATTTGACTCCACCTCGAGCCAACGGGAAGGGCCCGAGAAGATCTATTCCCCATTGAGAGAACGACCATGGTGCTGACAAGGAAATGAGTTCGATCGGGGAGCATTATGGACGTCGGTGTATCGTTGGCAAGTGTCACATTTCCTGACCAGGTCGGCGGCATCTTTTACCATGATTGGCTAGTACTATCTGGCCCTGAGGGCCTTCCTTGACAAGGCCCGAGCACCTAAGTGTTGTCCACAAATGCCCTCGTGGATTTCTGTGAGCACGTACTCCGCCTCGTCCCCTTCAACACATTTCAACAGGGGAGAGGAAAAGCCTCGTCTAAAAAGTTTGCCAACAACTACGAAGTAAGATGCTGCCCTTTGTCGGACTGCCGTGGCTTCCTTGGCATCGGCTGGCACGATACTAGACTCAATGTAATTTTTGATGGGTTGCATCCATCTTTCGCCTTCAGTTATGGCATGAATATTCGACATTGAGATTGGGGTTAAGTCAACGTTGGGTTTCGTCAAGTTTTCTTGAACGATGCTTCGAAGATTGCCTGTGGGTTTCGTACTGGCCAACTTGGCTAAGCCGTCGGCTCAGACGTTCTCAGACCGAGGTACGTACTTTAATTCCACTTGTTCGAATAAGGATTAGTTCTCGTACCCGTGCTAGGTATCGTTGAAATATGGGATCTTTTGCCACAAAATCTTCCTTGACCTGTGAGACCACAAGTAGTGAGTCGGTATTCAACTCGATGACTCTCGCCCCAAAGTACAGGGTTAATTTCATCCTGGCAATGCATGCTTCATATTTCGCCTGATTGTTTGAGGTCGTGAAAGAAAAACTGAGATAGACCTCGCTCCTCACTAGGCTGCCCCAATGTGCCTAGTGGCGCCTGGTTGTGATAGGGTGCCTAAGTGTGGGTTCAAATTAGTCCCTAAGTGTGAAATTGATCCTTATGGAGCCAAACTAGTCCCGAGGTGTTAAAATAGTCCCCAAGTGCCAAAATAATCCTTATGGTGTCAAAATGGTCCCTAGATGTCAAAATGGTCCCCGAGGTGTTAAACTAGTCCCTAAGTGCTAAAATGGTCCTTATGGTGTCAGATTGGTCCTTAGGTGCTGAAATGGTCCTTAGGTGTCACATTAGTCCTTAAGAGGTGATTCGGTCCTTAGGTGTGGGTTTAGTCCTTGGTGTGACATGTAGTCCAATATGAGGTGTGTTGTGTTGTGGTGATGATTAAGCGGTGATGTGGCTTCGGCCAAAAGAGGTGATGTGGCTTCGGCCAAAAGAGTTGGTGGCTTCGGCCAAAGAGGTGAGTTAATGATTGTTGTGGTGAATTTATTGTGTTGTGATGCATTGTCATGGTGTCACATAAATCATATGCATATAATAGAAGTGATGTGGCTTCGGCCAAAAGAGGTGGTGGCTTCGGCCAAAAGAGGTGAGTACCCTAAGGGGTTATTGAGGTGATGATGGATCCACATGCATATTGCATTCCATGCATTACATGCATGCTCTGGTGATTGATTGGGTGTTCATGAATTAATGGTGTGTCGGTGTAAACGTAATTGGTGTAAACTTGTGTTGATGGTTTCTTGAATTGATTGTACATCGGTGTACCTAATCTATTGTGTTTCTTGTTTTATTTATTATTATCTATGTATTGAGACTCACCCTACTGCGTCGTGTTGCCTCGTATGTCGACAACCTGCAGGTGACGGTGACTAGTGGTGTTTAGAGATCCTTCTTCTAGAGTGGTCGAGTCGGCTCTGATATGTAGCACTGGGGGGAATTATTTAGTAGTTGTTACTTTATTAAGTTTTGAACTATTATGTTAAGCTATTATCTTCCGCTGTTGTATTATTTGAATCTCAGACATGTAGGTGCTATGTATCGTATTCTGGAATTTATTCTAATTACTATTTTAGAGTTATTTAAGGTGTTTTGAAGAAATGTAGCACTCTCTTTGTGGTGCGCGGAAAAATATTATGTTTCTGCAACTCTGATTTTTAAAATCGACTAATTAATAGTAAATAGAAAGGGGGTGTTACAGAGAAGGTCATGATGTGCAGTTCTGAGGTAGACTACTAGAAAGAAAAGGTCACAGGCTGATACACCAATGTTCGGTACTGTAACATCCCTAATTTCGTTAATTTCGAATTAAGAAATTAACGAGTGATTTATTACTCGAGTAGGTAATAAATCAAGTCGCAGATATGAGGTTGTCGCGAAAGCAATTTTAATTGCTTGAGTATATAATTTAAATGCATAATTGAGTGGAAATTAGAACACTAAGGGTATTTTAGTCTTTATACCACTCACACTAAATGAGCTTCATGACACAAAACATCCAAATACTCTCTTATTCCTCACTTGTGTGAAATAAAAAGAAAATAAAAGAGAGAACACGACAGAAAAGAAAGAAAGAAAAGAAAGAAAGAAAGAAAGAAAGAAGAAAAATAAATAAAGAAGAAAGGAAGAAAGGAGAAAACCTAGCGAGAGAGAGAAGATAAGAAGGAGGTGGGGATTTTGATCCTCCCATGGCAAGTAAGTATTTTCTCCTCCATTCCACTCCATTTTCAATTCTCTTTCCATTGGTACAAGTTTCATAAGCTCAATCCTTCTCAATCTCTTTTTGCCATTGTTGACCCATTGGAGCTCTAAGTGGAGGAGATGAAGTTTTGAGCATACATGAAGCTAGCTTAAGGCTTGGGAAGCTCAAGTTAGAGTTTTGAATGCTTGGGTTTCAGATTTGGAAGCTTAGGAGTGTTTCACCTTGCTGTTTCATTCGTGGAACAGTAGGGGGAGAGGGTTGAACTGCTGGTTTTTTCAATTGGGAGCTATTTGGAAGAGTTGGAACGAGTTCGGGTCGTTTTCGAAACGTTTCGGAACGATTGAGCTTTGTCAAAGACTCGGTTTCTCGTGATTCTCATCACGATTGATGAGTTTTACTCGCTTAGGGTTTTATTTTAAGTGTGTTGACTGTATGATTTCTGTTATCGTTGAAATTGCATTCGTTTCGTAAATTTTGAGTCACAAAAACCGTGAATTGGTCACGAACTCACTGATTTAGCAATTCTGGACACAGGTTCGGTTTTTTTAAACTGGGACTGTTCGGTTAGTCCAAAAATTATGTGACTGATTTTTTTTGAATGTAGACTTAACGCCGGTCGTTTTGGCACTGGTTTGGTTCAATTTGGAGTTGTGTAGCTCGAGTTATCAGTCTCCAAATTTAGGTCAAGTTTTTGGAATTAAATTGGGTATAGGTTCAGTGTTTCAGGTCGTGTGTTCTCAATCGAACTCCGTTTTGAATGATTCTTGTTTCATTGGAAATTAGACTTAATTACCTACGGAATAGGCACTGGTTTCACCAAATTTCATTAAGAAATGAGAAATAAAATTGAGTTGCAAGTTGGGCAAAAAGTTCTATCTGATTTTTGTACATCAGTGTAGTATTTTTAAAAACTGTATCAACAGGATTCTTGTTTTAAAAAATGGATATTAAATGTAGAAACTACACTCAGAGAGATTTTCAATGAGTGGTCGTTTGTGGAAATCCGATGTCGTTTGCTATTTTAAATAATTCGCCGAAGTAAGTGCACTGCTGTAGGAAATTCTGCACTCATGTTGTGTGTTAACATGTCGGTTTGTGTCATTACAAATCTCGAAAATGAATTACTTGATGAAATTGCTTGTGATTCATGTTATTTGGACTGGAATATGATTGATATGATTGTTGTATGGTTATGATTGGAATGTGGTTTTAAGTTGTTTGTTGAATTTACAATAAAACTGTTGAAAAACCGTAAACTTAGATCACGTGTGGGAACCATTGTTTTATGAACAAAAATTGTGTTTGAACTGGTTATGCAGGTTCATAGGGGTAACCACATGATATAAATAAATATCATGGAGTAGATTATGTTTTGGTATGTGAATTGTGTCGAGTATGGGTGACGACCCAAAGAGTCTAGCATACTAGGCGGTGAAGTTATGAGCCCTAAACCTAGGAATGGGAATGGGGTTCACCGGGATTTAGTCGGAGGGCAGTCGGTGTTATGCTAAGAAGTTATGATTGCACTATTTACCGGGATTTAGTCGGAGGGCAATCGGTATTGTAACACCCTAAATGATTTAATTAAGCAATTGATTAAATTATTTAAGTGTTGCACTATTTTAATTATATTAAGTTATAAAATAGTGATTTACAATATAGTATGTTATTTAATTGAAGGGAGTGGTATTGGAAATACCGAAACTGCTATTATTGGCCCAGGAGCCCAAGCCCAATGACTTAGGCTCCTAGGGATTGTGCAATTCGCACCAAAGGGAGAAAGGAAAGAAAAAACGAAAGAAAGGAGAAAAGAGAGAGGAGAAACGACGCTCAAGGGAGAAGAAGAAAGAGAACTTGATCGCAAGGGAGAAAGAAGAAGAGGAGAGCTCTTGTTGCTGTAGTTTTGTACGTGACTCTGTGAAAAGGGCTTCTCTACGGTTAATTTAAGGTAAGGGGAGTCTCACTCTATAATAGAGAGTATAATAGGGTGTAGGTCGATTATAGAGTCTCTAGTGTTGTTAATTGAGATTGAATTTGATTATTGTATGTTTGATTTTGATGGATTGAATTGAATTGAGTATGAAAATCGATTTAGGGCTTTAATTTGGGGTTTTATGTTCTTGATGTGGCTTTGATGCATGATTGAGTGTTATAACGTGAAATTGAATATGTTGGCATGATTATAACATGTATTTGAGTGGTATATGATGATTGGAATTGAAAGAATTTGAGAATTGGGGGTTTTTGAGGTATGGGGCGCCATGGTGCTAGGGATTTGGCGCCACGTAATCAGATGTGATGAGTGGGTGTGAGTGTGTCTTCGCCGTGGCGCCACATTCTTTGGGAAAATGGCGCCACGTAATCTTATTCATGTGCCGGAAATGTGTTAGTCTTTGGGTTGTCACTTTGTGGCGCCACATTCTTTGGGAAAATGGCGCCACAGGCATTTCACGTCTTTGGGTGGTGTTTCGTGCAGTGTGTTCGCCAGGCGCCAAGTTCTTGAGGGAAAATGGCGCCACATGCGCTTTGTTTTGCGTCTTTGTATGTGTGTGTGTGCTAGTGACAGGGGCGCCAAATGCTGCCCTAGGGTGCCAAAATGGCGCCTGTGTCACTGTAGCAGTGACTGTGCGTGCGTGCTTGCGGTTTGGGCGCCAATCTGCTTGGAATATGGCGCCCTGTGCACTGTTCATGTGCACATATAGAGTTCTGAGCATATTTTACCGTGCCATCTTTTGCAGTTGCCTGCCCAAAATCAATTTTAAACATTTTGGCTCGAGTACTTTTATGTTAGCATGTGTCATTTGAGAGATGTTCTAGTAGGTATTGCTGTGGCGCTATATGTGTGCGCCTATGGGGTGGTTTGAGTGGAACTTAGAGTTTTGAGCATATTTTACCGTGCCATCTTTTGCGATTTGCTGCCAAAAATCAATTTTAAACATTTTGGCTCGAGTAGTTTTTACATTTTGCATGTCTTTGTGTGTCTTTGTGCCAAGTGCGGGCGCCAAAAGTCTTGCCGCTAGGCGCCGATCAGCGCTTCGTGTCTGAGATCGTGTCTCGATTTGTGTCTTAGTTTGTGTCTAAGACTGTCTGTTGCCTGTTGGGGCGCCAGATTGCTAGGAAAATGGCGCCCATGGCTGTGTGTTACTGGGGCGCCAAGTTCTTGAGTTTTAGGCGCCTAGTCTTTGTGTTGCCTGAGGTGGTGCGAGAATCGCGGGATTTTGGCGCTGGTGGTGCCCAAGTGTGTTCTAAGTGTGATTTTGGTCCCTAGGTGACAGTTTGGTCCCTGGGTGACATGTTTAGTCCTAAGGACGTAGTTTTGGTCCCTAGGTGTTGTTTTGGTCCCTAGGTGCCAGTTTGGTCCAAAAGGTGTCAATTTGGTCCCTGAGTGTTGAATTGGTCCTAAAGGGTGCTTTAGGTCCCTAAGTGAGATTTAGTCCTCTGGTTGTGTTTAGTCCTTGGGACATGAATATTGATGAGCTAGTGAATAAAGGTAATAATGATGATGCCATGGGGGCATGGGCCATGGAGGCCAGGCCATGGGGGCCAGAGTCATGGGGACTCAAATTATTGATGAAAGTGATGAATGGTGGGCTGCGGTCTTGGTGTATAAATGATTTTGATGATGTGTGTGTTCATGAGTCGCATGCATACATTCGGTGCGCGATCGCGACGATATATTGTAAAGGTTGCGGATGCGGTGTTTTATTTTATTTGCGATCGCGACGTATAATGAGTAATGATGAGGTCATGATGCGGTGATAATGGTACCACATGCATCTTTGCATTACCTTGCATCCATTCTTATAAATGATGTTGAAAGCAGTTGTAATGGTTGTGATTGTTGTTTGTGATTGTTTGACTCCTATAAACCCGATATATCGCTTATTATAGTTTCTATTATATAGTTCGAGACTCACCCTTTCTGTTGTTGTTTACCACGGTGTAGTCGGGAGTGAGGGCTTGCTCCTTCACTATTCCCGAGTCGAGTGCCGCTCACGATCACGTAGCACCTGGGGATGGGGTTTAGACTTCTATTTGCTTTGTTTTGCTCTTTGTTGAGCTTTTATATGTGATACTCTATGTATTATTTGAGATTCTTGATTACACTTGAGATGTAACTCTATTTTCCGCTGCATGTTATGAGATTATTTCCCACGTGTTGATGGTGTAACGCCCCAAAAATGATTAAATAAATAATTAGATAATTTAATTAAGTGATAATTTAATTAACCTTATTTAAAATAAATATAAGGAAATTAATTCAATTAAGGAGTGGGGTGTAGGAAATAACTGAAGAGTGTTATTAATTAAATAGGGAGGATGTGAGAAAGTAACTAGGAGGTGCAATTAGGGCCCATTGGAGTTAAGTGGCCCAAACCCAATTAATAAAAACATTAGGGTCTTAGGAGAAACCCTCATTAGAAACAAAATTGCAAAAATTAGAAAGGAGAGGAGAGTGAGAAGAGTGCGACGGCTAGGGCTTGAGAGAGGGAGAGATTGCGTGAAGAATCAAGAAGGAAGAAGAAAGGCGTGGATTGTTGGGGTTTTTGGAGAGGTCTTCTTAATCTTTGGTGTTATCTTCTTCAAGTTTAACAAGGTATGGGGGCTCTCTAATCATAGTTAATAATATATAACTCTTGAAATCATTGAGATTAGGAAGTAGGTGTTAGGAGTATGTGTTTTAGTTGATTCATGGAGCACTAAATTGATTGAGTGGTTGTTGGACTTTATACATGATTGAATTGACGTGTTATATGAATATTGATTTGATAAATTCTTGATTGTGGTGTTATGGTTTTAGTGTAGGTCTAGCCGAGCAGCACTCCTGCAATGTCTCTCAAAAATCTCTGTTATGATTATTATGTTTGCAGTATGCTTTTATGATAGGTTCGTAAGTAGTTTTGTGTTATAATGCAAGTAGGTGATGAAGTGGCTATCCTAGAGAATATATCGACATAAGTTGTTGTAGAATTGGTTGTTGCGTTGTTGTTGTTATTTACGTGATGATGAGGTTGTTGAACGCGTAGGATTTGATGCGCGCCGAGTGTGGTGTTGTGACGAGTGAGGTGAGTGCTTCAGGTGGTGTGTGTTGGGTGTCACGGCCATGGGCGCCGAAATGGCAAGCCCAAGTGCCGAGGTGATGTGGTGTGGGTGTGGGTTTTGGTGCGTGTTGCTTGATGGGGCGCCAATTGTGACTGCCCCATGTGCGTGTGTCCCCGGGTGTAGGGCGCCCAAGGTGACAGCCCGTGTGGGTGAATTAGGTGATATAGCCGAGGTGAATGAGGTGGCATAGCCGAGGTGAATTAGGTGATATAGCCGAGGTGAATGAGGTGGTATAGCCGAGGTGAATTAGGTGATATAGCCGAGGTGAATGAGGTGGTATAGCCGAGGTGAATTAGGTGATATAGCCTAGGTGAATGAGGTGATGTGCCGAGGTGAGGGAGGTGAGGTGACCTAGGTGAGTGAGGTGAGGTGAGGTGACCTAGGTGAGTGAGATGAGGTGAGGTGCCGAGGTGAATGGGGTGAGGTGCCGAGGTGTGTGAGAGTGTACCGAGGTGTGTTTTGAGTGGGTGCTGAGTTGTTTGAGTGGGTGCCGAGGAGGTGTGTGGTTGATGTCTAGCACAGGCGCCAATGTGCTGTGTGCAGGTGCCGTGTCTAGCACAGGCGCCAACTGTGGCGCCAAGTGCCGTGCAGAGTGAGTGGCCGTGTCTAGCACAGGCGCCAACTGTGGCGCCAAGTGCCGTGCAGAGTGAGTAGCGAAAGTCTGCAGCACAGCGCCAGCGCCAGTGGCGCCAAGTGCGATCTTTGTGTGCGTGTGTTGTGTCGGCCACAGCGCCACAGCAGGCGCCAATGTGCGTGTGTGCGTCGCGAGTCTTGTGTGTTGCAGAGGCGCCAACCGAGGCGCCAAGCTGCGGTGGTGTGCGTGGGTGTGGCTAAAGCGCGCGCAGGCGCCATTTGGGCAGCCTTATGCGCCTAGGTGAGTGATGGGACCGTGTGATCCCTAAAGCATTAATTGGGTCGTGGTGCGCGTGTTTGGTCCTTAAAGTGTTAAGTTAGTCCTTGGGTGTGTGTCTCGTGTAATTGTTGAGCTAAAAAGTATTACTTGAGAATTACCAACTGTGTTGTGACTAAGTGGAGGGGTGAAAGCGGTGTGGGACCTCGGTCCAAAGCGGTGTGGTGCTTAAGGCTTATATATGTTAATGATGTGCATCGAGAATTATAAATGATGATTTAAAATTATTATTGCGGTGCATTACCATAGAGTACATAACCATGTGCATAAGCGGTGTGTAGGCTTCGGCCAAAGCGGTGTGGTGGCTTCGGCCAAAGCGGTGAATGCCCACAAGGCAATTTTTGGTGATGGATCCACATGCATATGCCCAGTGGAGTTTTGGGTTGCATTGCATACATTGCATACATGTTCTGGTGTGACTGTTTCTGGTGTGATTGCAATTGGTGTAACCGTTTTCTGGTGTGACTGTAGTTAGTGTAACTGCCTTGGTGTAACTGTCTTAATAGTGTATTTAAATTGGTTGTTCTCTGGTGTGCCTGTTTCTCTGTGTTTCTCGCTTTATTTATTATTATCTATGCATTGAGACTCACCCTACTGCGTCGTGTTGCCTCGTATGTCGGCAACCTGCAGGTGACGGTGACTGAAGGTGACTAGAGACCCTTCTCCTAGTATGGTCGAGTCGCTCTGATACGTAGCACCGGGGATGTTTAAATTTGTTATTTCTTTTACTTTTTGGACTATTGTTTAAGTTGTTATCTTTCCACGGCTGTAATACTTTTTCCCGGATATTATTTGGTGCTATGTATCCTCTGAACTGGAGTTTATTTTAATTAATTGTTTTGGAAGTTATAATAAGGTGTTTGGTTTTAAATGTGACACCCTCAGTGAGTGGTATGAGAAGTTTTTCAACTACTCTGATTTTCAAAATTAATTGAATAGTAGTCTATGTAGAAGGGGGTGTTACAAGTTGTATCGAGCATAAGTTCGATGCCATGCGGCCAAGTGTGTGCGTCAGTCATAGTGTATATGACAACTAAGTAGTGTTAGTCCAGTTTCGAAATGGTGTTAATCTTTGCGGTGTTAGGTTGAGATGGCTCGGAGGGTCGATCTTTGCTCTTCTTTGAAGCGTTGCAAGGTATTGCTCAGGCGATGGGAAGCCAGCGGAATGGCGGAGAGGAGGCTGAGAGCCGTAAGTTGGCCACGTTCCAAAGGGAGAGTCCGCCCACTTTCAAAGGTCGGTATGATCCTGATGGAGCTTTGGCATGGTTGAAGGAGATCGAGAGAATTTTTCGGGTTATGGATTGTACGCCTGCACAGAAGGTAAGGTTTGGTACGCATATGCTAGCTGAGGAGGCGGATGATTGGTGGTTGGTGTAACACCCCCCTCTATTTAATATTAATTAAACTAATAAAAATCAGAGTTTTTTTTCAAAATTTGTCCACGCACCTCAAAGAGGGCGATACATTTCATCAAAACATCGTCAAAACATAATTAAAAATTCAAACGCATCTAGTGCGTGAAATGCATAATATAGTCACGTGGGTAAACCCTCAAAATCTGTTTAATGTTTACAGTAATCCAAAAATAGTTCACAGCAGCGGAAAAAATAAAATTGAGTTCAACACACTCAATACATAGTCTAATTCAGTTTAATCCATGACATAAGATAATAAATACTAAAACCCAAATCCCAGGTGTTACTAGATCAGAGCTGACACATAATCTCAATGGAGCCTAGACATCCTCACTCAGTATCACCTGCATGTCGCCACAAGAGCAGGCAACATAAAATGCTAGGGTGAGTCTCTTTACATAAATAATAACAAGTAAGATAAGCATTATAAGCAGAAAAGCATCTAGTAACTACAATCCATAGCAATTAAGCATTCACCATTCAATTAGAACATCAACAAGTCACGACAAGGATTAATTAAACATCAATGAGAATTCAAGGGATGCATGATTGTATGCATGTGTGCAATATGCATGTGGATCCATAATCACCTCAAAAACCCCGTCGGGTACTCACCAACTGTTTGGCCGAAGCCACTCATCAACTGTTTGGCCGAAGCCACTCATCAACTGTTTGGCCGAAGCCATGCATATGATTTATGTGGCACTATGACAATGCATCACAACGCAATAAGCACATTACATTAATTATTAACCACCACTTCATCAATTGTTAACCACCACCTCATCAATTGTTAATCACCACCTCATCAATTGTTAATCACCACCTCATCAATTGTTAACCACCACTTGGTCAATTATCAAGTTACTTCTCACTTAAAAGCCCAACCACTCCATAAGGACCTTTTCTACACTTAAGGACTATTTTGACCCCCAAGGATTAATTTTATACTCAAGGGATTATTTTGACTCATTAGGCTTAATTGGATACTAAAGGACTATTTTATCACTCCAAGGATTAATTTAATTCTTAGGGACTATTTTGTCACACCAAGGATTAAATTAATTCTTAGGGACTAAATATGTCACTTAGGTCCCATTTAAGCACCCTAGGCGCCAAGGGGCAGCCACTTTGGCGCCCCAATTCGCGCACGCACACACCACCAGGCGCCTAAATGCCTAGCATTTGGCGCCCTTCCCTTGTATAAACTTACCCGGCTAGCCCAGCACAGCACCCTGGCGCCATTTTGCCTAGCAAATGGCGCCCCCCACTCCTTGCCACTAGCCAAACCGAAACAGAGACCCACAAAACAGTACACTGGGCGCCACTTTACCTAGCAAATGGCGCCCCTGCCCTGCACAAAACTACAACATCCAGAATTCAGCCCCTAGGCGCCATTTGCCTAGGAATTTGGCGCCCCTCCTCTATCACACTCCCCCAAACTACTTCAAACCTACATTTTTACTCAACAATTTATTTCTCACATAACAACACACATATAGGCATTAAATCCACTTCATTAAATTACCATATTCACACACTTCTCTTCATGGCAACATTTTCTCAAACATATAACATGCATAATTCACAACTCACACTTTTCCAACAATTAGCAACATGTAATCACTAAATCAAGCATTACACACAACAACCAACATATAATCAACATAAGCTCACACCATCAAGTCAATCCTAGAGCTATCCACACACAATACATATCATACTAATTATTATAAATATAAATGAGAATCCCCTAACCTTGGGTGAGTTAGAATCTCCAAGCAAACACCAAAAATCACCAAATGAAGCAATCCTCCCTACATTTCCAGCTATGGCCGAAATACTCTCTCTCTTGGGTGGAAATGAAATCCAAAAATGGGTAAGAATGAGCTTAAGGAACTCATGGAAATGGAATGGGGAAAAGAAATGAGGAAGATTGAGGTCAAAACTCATTTACCAAACAAAACCCAAGCAAAGAAACCCTTCCTTCCTTCTTCCTTAGTGCCGTCAGCCACACCTCTTCCTCCCTCTCTATCCTTTCGTTGGCTTTCTCTTGAAAATGAGGGTAATGAGGCCCTCTCTTAGGTTTTAGGGGTTTTAGGTAATTGGGCTTGGGTCACTAAGTGACTTGGGCCCTTTATTAGCACCCTTTAGTTACTTGCTCACATCCTCCCAATTTAATTAAAATACTTCTCACTTACCAAACAAAACCCAAGCAAAGAAACCCTTCCTTCCTTCTTCCTTAGTGCCGTCAGCCACACCTCTTCCTCCCTTCTTCCTTACTTGCCCTGATGAAAGTGCTCAGTGAGGCTCATGTTGCAGAAGACATCTCGGTGAATCAATTCGATGGAATTGTCGGGAATGTGGTGGCTGCAAATCACCTAACATTTGCTGATGATGAGTTACCTTCGAGCGTAAAAGAACACAATCAAGCTCTTCATATCTCAGTAAAATGTGGGGACTATGTCTTTGGCAGTCTCGATTGACAATGGGTCTTCACTGAATGTAATGCCGAAGTCAACCATGGACAAGCTAGATGTTGATTGCTCCTACATGAAGCCAAGTTCGACGCTAGTGCGAGCATTTGATGGATCCAAGAAGGAAGTGCTAGGAGAGATGGAATTTCCCATCCAGATTGGTCTGAAGTTTTACGTATCAATTTCCAAATCATGGACATCACCTCTTCATATAGTCAGTCACTGCTAGGAAGACCACGGATCCACATGGTTGGGCATTCCCTTCTTCTCTACACAAGCGGGTCAAATTCATGATTGATGACAAGGTTGTGGTAGTGTTTAGTGAAGAAGAGACTCGGTTAATAAGCCATCGAATTCAAATATGTGAAGCATTGAAGAGTCTTTGGAAACGAAATTTTCGATCCTTAGAGATTGCCAATGCAGTATTTGGGAGAACCAAAGAGGAGGAGATAGTTGCCAAAATTATGTTAGCCCAAGGATACAAGGTTGGTTCCGGCTTGGGAAAGTCTGGTCAAGGGATTCTAGCTCCTATCCAACTGAAGGAAAACAAAGACCGTTATGGTGGGATATACTCAAGTGAAGAGGAAAGGAGGAAAATGGCGGGAACGAAAGCGCGAGATGGTTAGCCAAATCCAGAGCGGAGACCCATGGCCCTAGAGGATCCCAATTTGCGACATCGATCGAGTTTTGTGAGTCTTTGGTTTGTGGGATCCCGACCAAATTGCTTGTCATCAAGGATGTTTAGTCTCGAAGAGGTGGGGCGAGTTTGGTTCGTCGTTCTTGGTATCGGTGAAGAATTAAAGAATTGGAAGGTGCGATTCTCCTGTGACTTTTAAATTAAAGTAATCATTTGTAATGCAACCATGTGGCTCGCCCTGAGGCCATAGGACCGATTGTTAGGGGCACACGTGTTTTTATTTTCAAAATCATCATCATCAATAAAAGCGTTTGTTTTGAATTTCCCAATCAATAAAGATCATATTCTCTTCATTGCATGAGTCTTTTACGCTTTATTATTTGTTTATCTGTTTGTTTAAGCTTTTCATCGCGCTCTTTCGCCCGGCAAAATGCGAGATCCACAAAGAATAGTCTCACGAAAATGACAAGTGTCGATGATCCACCTTTTGACTTTGATCACCCCATCAATCGGTGGGGATCTTCAAGAAGCGGGAAGCTCCTCGAGAACTCATGAGGATATTGAAACAAGAAGAAAGGGTAATTCAGCCACACGAAGAATCTATTGAAGTGATCAACTTGGGTGCAGTAGAGAATAAGAAAGAGGTCAAAGTGGGTACCACCATGAATGATGAAGATCGCATAAAGTTGGTTCAGCTGTTGCGCGATTATGTGGATGTGTTTGCATGGTCCTACCAAGATATGCCCGGGTTGGACACCGACATTGTGGTACACAAGCTACCAGTCAAGCCCGAATGCCCACCTGTCAAACAGAAATTGAGAAGGATGAAGCGGAGATGTCCTCAAAATCGAGACGGCGAAGTGAAGAAGCAATTTGAGGCAGGGTTCCTAACAGTGGCCAAATACTCGTAGTGGGTTGCCAATATTGTCCCAGTTCCCAAGAAGGATGGGAAGGTCAGAATGTGCGTCGACTACCGAGATCTGAACCGTGCTAGCCCTAAAGACGATTTTCCTTTGCCTCACATTGATGTCTTAGTGGATAGTACAGCTCAACACTCGTTATTCTCCTTCATGGATGGATATTCGGGATATAATCAAATCAAGATGGACCCTGAGGACATGGAAAAGACAACTTTCATAACACTTTGGGGACATTACATTTATAAGGTCATGCCATTCGGATTGAAGAATCTTTGGCGCAACCTACCAGAGGGCCATGGTTACCTTATTCCATGATATGATGCATAAAGAGATTGAGGTTTATGTTGATGACATGATCGTAAAATCTAAAACCGACGAGGAGCACATTGTCAATCTGCAGAAGCTTTTTGAACGGTTGAGGAAATATAAACTCAAGTTAAACCCAGCCAAGTGCACGTTTGGTGTGAGATCAGGGAAGTTGTTAGGCTTCATTGTCAGCCAGAAAGGCATTGAGGTGGATCGGACAAAGTAAAAGCCATCCACGAGATGCGGTGCCCAAAACAGAGAGAAAGAAGTCGTGGTTTCCTCGGAAGGTTGAATTATATCTCCGATTCATCTTCCGGTGGATCGCTACTTGTGAGCCAATCTTCAAATTGCTATGCAAAAATCAAGAGTTGAGGTGGAATGATCAGTGTCAAGCTGCCTTTGAGAAAATCAAGGTGTACTTGCAGAATCCACCAGTCTTAATGCCACCTGTGTCAGGCAGGCCTCTCATCTTATACCTTACAGTGCTATAGAAAGTGTTGTTGGCAAGTTGTTGAAAAAGTGCATGAGATCAAGACTCCTCTAAGTGTCATTTATCTTTGAGTTATCTTAGGGCCGAGGTTGTAAAAAGGGGTGTTGCCATGAAGAAGGGTGTCTTGACTCTTTATGCGTGGGAGGTTGTGAAACTTTCAGGATGATCTGCAAGACTGATGGAGCGGTATGTGGTCGAGATAGGAACCTATGGTATGAAAGATGAAGTGTTGACTCTATATTGAGACAGTGGTAGAGAGGCCAAAAGCCAATTGAAATTGCATGCAATCACGAGCCAAGATTGGTTCAAGCTGTGAGTCCGACCAATAGCCACTAAAGACCCGGTTCCGCTTCTCATGCGAGGAAGAAAGCAATGAAGATGTAGCAGTGGTGCCTACAAAAGAGGGATGTTGGGATACCCTAGGAGAGCCTAGCGGAAAGTTTGATTACCCAGTCGGATATGATGCTCCAGAGAGTGCTCGAATCCGAATAGAAGATATCCGACCTACGGGGGTGGGGTGAAGAAGATGAGCAAAGCACAACCAAGTGGTTGTCACCATGACAAAGGAGGGATGTTGGGATACCCTAGGAGAGCCTAGCGGAAATTTTGATTACTTTGTCAGATATGATGCTCCCGAGAGTGCTCGAATCCGAATAGAAGATATCCAGCCTACGGGATGGGATAAAGAAGATGAGAAACACAGCCAAGTGGCTGTCATCATGGATAGTTCTGAATCTGAAGAGGTGTGGACGCTATACCCCGACAATGATAGGGGAATCAGAAAGCCCATTGAAATTCCTTACAATTTCAATCCTAGATTAGTACAGGCAAATGCCCAGCCAATAGTGATTGAAGTACCAGCTCCATTCCGTTATGAGTCAAATAAGGCAGTCCCCTGGAAGTATACAGCAGAATGCTCTCCTAGCGCTACCACTGTAAACAACATAGCGGGATCAAGTGGGATCACAAGAAGCGGAAGGGTGTATGCTCCAGAAACCCTCCGGACAGAAATACCTAGAGAGGCTGAACAGGGAGGCCGTAAAGAGAAGGGAAAAGAGCCAGAGATTGCTCCAGAAAAAGTAATGGAAAAGGAGGAAAATGAATTCCTGAAGATCATTCGGCAAAGTGATTATAGAGTGGTTGATCAGTTGAAACAGATGCCATCAAAGATATCCATGCTATCATTGTTGCTCAGTTCGGAAGCAGCGCTGAAACGACCACGATGAAAGTGCTCGGTGAGGCTCATGTTGCAGAAGACATCTCGGTGAATCAATTCGATGGAATTTTCGGGAATTTGGTGGCTGCAAATCACCTAACATTTGCTGATGATGAGTTACCTTCGAGCGGAAAAGAACACAATCAAGCTCTTCATATCTCAGTAAAATGTGGGGACACTACAACATTTTAAGCGTACGGCAACGGCTGAAAACTGTTGTTGAAAGTAGGAAAACCGTTGTCGTTTCCTTTGGCAACGGTTTCAAAACCGTTGTGTATGCGGGTGTTGCCTATTCTTAGGCAGCGGTTTTTGCAAGCAATGGCACGCTAGCAAAAACCGTTGCCATTGAGTCTTGAAAGCAGCGGTTTTTCTCTCTACTTTTGACAACACTTTAAAAAGCGATTTGCGATATCGACAACGGTAGGAAACCGTTGCCTAATATAAAACCGTTGCCAATCACCAATAAATACAACAGTTTAAAACCGTTGCCATAGTCAACAAAAAATGAAAAAAAAAATATTAGGTAGGTCAAATTTATTCTTTCCCAAATGACAATCAATTAATTACACAATCCAATAAAAACATGCGCTATCTACTATTCTACCTACACTAAATTCTTGGTTTCTGAAAAACATCCAAGATTACAATTCGCGATAAAATGAGAAAAAGTTCGAAATCCTCAAAACAAGCCGTCACAATTTTCCTATGAAAATTCTACTTCTACCTAGTTCTTTCTTGGTTATGAACCGTATTTCTCCAGAAAATATGAAGGACCACAAGAGTGTTGCTCCCAAGCATAAAACTTGCTCAAAAAGAAGCCGACCTACAAAAAATAGCATTGTATCATAACTAATCTAATAATAACAAAAGAAAATATGATATTTGGACCGAAAATAAATCTAGTGCATAAAAACAATAAGAAATTGGTCAACTTTAATTAGGAACTTTAATAGTTTATTACCTCAAGCCTAGATTGATCTTTGTGGTTTTTGAAATAATTTAAGTCCAGTTAGCATTTAGGACATTGGAATAATGGAAATGACAAAGCAGCTACCTAGTAAACAAATTAATACCAATAAGGAATTGTTATCACACCTCTGTCAATAGCCTCTGGTATTAGCTTGAAAGCTTCAACAGCATAATAGTAGTCACAGAATCTAAACTTACTTAGAACAAAGGGTTAAAAAAAACTTTAGCCAATACTAATAGACTGAAAAAACCTGAACAAATATGAAACTCATGTAGTTGAATGCAAGTCAGGTAACAAAAACAAATATGATACATATCTACTCTTCACCTGAACAACATATACTATATATAAATACAAGAACACATTCTGAAGTGCCATACTATGAAAACAACCTTCTGGTCACAATGACAACAACTAAAGTCTTAGCTAAAAAAAGGAACTGTAAATTACTAAACCTCTTTCACCTGAACAACTGTACATATATAAAAGACAAATAAGGGGAAGAAATTGATGAATAAAAAGGGAAATCAACCCCTCTATCTTATTTTAGCATAAACACGTGCTATGGGTCTACGGTCTACCAAATATTCTTCTAGACTAAGTAAGAAAGGAAAAGGACAAACAAACTATGGAAAACCCCAAAATATAGAAAGGAAGCCAAATTCAACCAAACTCGTGAAAGTTTCGATTCTTGAAACTGTATAAAAAAGAAATATGCTTCAAAATATGATTATTTGCATCTTAACATGTTCAAGCGAGAGATCGTGATAGAAACCAAGCAAACAAAGCATGAACTTAAAAACATTCATCGAGAACCTTCAAAGAAGCAAGTTCCTCAAACCCATCTCAAGTGAAAGCATACTCTCAATGTTTCCTTCCGGTGAGATCATTTAAATCACGAACAATTTTGCTTCTATCTCGGACCATCAAACACCTAGTTCATACTCTTTAATTAGATGCCACTTTGTAACTAAATTAAGAGATAAATTATTCAAACTAAAATTTAAAATATTAACTCATGCTCACTTTTGTTCCAAGATTCCTCCTTAGCCTTTTGTCAGTGAGAGATGACAAGTTCAAAAGGAAGAGGAGCTAGAGCCGACCAATGTTCATACTTGGATTGTGCTATCTCGCACATATGCCTAAAAACCATGGAAGTAACATGCCACGAGAATTATAGGCACATATACTAATAAATAAGCGGGCGTTGCAAAATATGTTCTCATATTTTTGTCACAATATTCCAGATCCAAGAAATAAATTTAATTAAAGTGAAGTTTTCTTCTTCTGCAGAAAGTAGAAGCGAAGCAATTTTGTTACCATGTTTCTACAAAGAAGACCCGATGGCGGGCAAGCCAACATCTCTTGAGAACAACTTCCTCCTAAAAGGCGGATAAAAAGATGAATGGTGTTGATGGAAAAAATAAAGGATACTTGTTAAATCTAGTTTCTTTGGAAAAAAGACAGACCATTTCTTCTTGGGTCAAAGTCATTCTACGTATCGTTGTTCGAAGAGCCTTGGCCCGGCTTGACTTCTTGCCGTTGTTCCTCTGCTTTGCGGCAAACATCATCTTTCGAGTTACGAACAAAGAAAATCGCGACTATAACTTAAACCGGTGAATAATTGATCAAACCATGTACATGGTACAACTAAAACATGTAAAGAAATTCATGCTTCCTTCAAAACTACGAATTTCCACGAAGAAGTTTGTGACATCTTCGTCCCTTTCACTCTGTGTTTGTTTTGCGACCTTGAGAAGCGACTGTGCGAAAATAGAGTAATCCAAGGATGTTCATTGAGTCAACCAGCATTTTTGAACTTGTTGTTTAAAGTTCACAATTTAAGAAGAAAATCAGAATGGAAACATAGCTTTAGAGTGAGAAATTACGACCCGGTGCAAAAGCGCCTACGATTCGAGATTCAAGTCTCTCTCTTGAATAATGCGAGAATTAAAACTTAGAAAAGAGCTACTATAATGGCTAATCGGTTATCAAGCAAGGGTGACCACAAGACTCAAAACTTCCAAACATTAATAATTTCATATTTCGGCACATCCAATACCCATCCTTCCAAAGATACTCTCTTTGGCGCTTAAAGCGACTTCCTTCCTACAAATATACCACATAAACCATATAGTAAATAATAAACAAAATAAATAGTTTTGAGATCCATCGAGCGTATAGGGAATTTAAAGCTAAGTTACCTTTCAACAATTTGGCTTCAAGGATACACCTTCTCCAAGAGAAGCAACCCGCAAAAATAAAATGATCAAGAATATATATCAAACAAACTTAGCATACGGGATGGTGACTCACGAATCACGAAGTAACTTCTATGTTAAGTAGATCTTACATCATAACATTACAAACCATTTGTGATTAAAAAGCATATTGATTGTGCAAAATATGGTATTTATACTATGGTATTAAAGCGGCAAGAAAACCACCCCCAAACCCCCAAAAAAACCTAAATTGAAGAGGCGAACAAGAGAGAGGAAGCGAACACGAAGCTTGAAATCGTTGATAGGGACGAGCTTGAAATCGTTGAACCGGGAGAGGGATGAACAAGAGCTTCAAATCGTTGAACCGGAGAGAGAGGGTTGACGCGCGATTGAGAGGGTTTTGCGTTTGAGTGGTTTGCGTTTACGGTTTGCGTCAAGGAAGTGGTTTGCGTTTCGGTTTGCGTCAAGGAAGCTCGATTTTTGCGTTTGAGTGGTGTGAAGCTCGATTTTGGTAGGCGAAGTGTTTTGAGTGAGGAGGCGAAGTGTGCGTTTCGAGGAAGGCGGCGTGTGCGTTTTGTGGTTTTTTGTTTTTGTTTTAAGTTTTTTTGTTTCAAAAATTTTTGGTAAAAGCAGCGCTATTATTTAGCGCTCATTTTTTTTTTTTTAAAACTTCTTCTCACGACAACGTTTTTCACCGTTGCCTAAAGAATAAACAAAAATCGTTGCAATA
This sequence comes from Oxytropis ochrocephala, assembly GCA_020916435.1. Classification (NCBI taxonomy): domain Eukaryota; kingdom Viridiplantae; phylum Streptophyta; class Magnoliopsida; order Fabales; family Fabaceae; genus Oxytropis; species Oxytropis ochrocephala. The sequence goes on from CM037088.1 coordinate 68,303,506, forward strand.
GACTTTATGGAAACGGTTTTCGGACGTTGCCTAAAGCATAAACAAAAAAACCGTTGCCATAGACTTTATGGGAACGGTTTTCAGACGTTGCCTAAAGCATAAACAAAAAAACCGTTGCCATAGACTTTATGGGAACGGTTTTGAACCGTTTGTCATTGAAAAAAAATTAAAAAAATGAAACGGCAACGGCTTCAAAAAACCGTTGCCATTGTTGGCTAAGGCAACGGTTTTTTTGAAGTTGCAATTTTGGGCGTTGCCATAGGGTCCAAATGTTGTAGTGGGACTATGTGCTGGCCAGAGTACTGATTGACAATGGGTCTTCACTGAATGTAATGCCGAAGTCAACCATGGACAAGCTAGATGTTGATTGCTCCTACATGAAGCCAAGTTCGACGCTAGTGCGAGCATTTGATGGATCCAAGAAGGAAGTGCTAGGAGAGATGGAATTTCCCATCCAGATTGGTCCTGAAGTTTTCTGTATCAATTTCCAAATCATGGACATCACCTCTTCATATAGCTGCCTGCTAGGAAGACCCTGGATCCACATGGCTGGGGCAATCCCTTCTTCTCTACACCAACGGGTCAAATTCATGATTGATGACAAGGTTGTGGTAGTGTTTGGTGAAGAAGAGACTCTGGTTAATAAGCCATCAGAATTCAAATATGTGGAAGCCGCTGAAGAGTCTTTGGAAACAGCCCTTTCGGTCCTTGGAGATTGCCAATGCAGATTTGGGAGAACCAAAGAGGAGGAGATGGTTGCCAAAATTATGTTAGCCCAAGGATACAAGGTTGGTTCTGGCTTGGGAAAGTCTGGTCAAGGGATTCTAGCTCCTATCCAACTGAAGGAAAACAAAGACCGTTGCGGGCTGGGATATACTCCAAGTGAAGAGGAAAGGAGGAAAATGGTAGACGAACGAAAGCGCAGATGGTTAACCAAATCCAGAGGCGAAGACCCATGGCCCCAGAGGATCCCAATTTGCGACATCGATCGAGTTTTGTGAGTCTTTGGTTTGTGGGATCCCGACCAAATTCTTTGTCATCAAGGATGTTTCTGAGTCTGAAGAGGGTGGGACGAGTTTGGTTCGTCGTTGCGGTATCGGTGAAGAATTAAAGAATTGGAAGGCTGCTGATTCTCCTGTGACTTTTAAATTAAAGTAATCATTTGTAATGCAACCCTGTGGCTCTGCCCAAGGCCATAGGACCAGTTGTTAGGGGCACACGTGTTTTTATTTTCAAAATCATCATCATCAATAAAAACGTTTGTTTTGAATTTCCCAATCAATAAAGATCATATTCTCTTCATTGCATGAGTCTTTTACGCTTTATTATTTGTTTGTGCATTTGTTTCGCTTTTCATTACGCTCTTTCGCCCGGCAAAATGCGAGATCCACAAAGAATAGTCTCGAAAATGACGAGTGTCGATGATCCACCTTTTGACTTTGATCACCCCATCAATCAGGCTGAGGGGGATGCTGAAGAAGACTGGGAAGCTCCTCCAGAACTCATGAGGATATTGAAACAAGAAGAAAGGGTAATTCAGCCACACGAAGAATCTATTGAAGTGATCAACTTGGGTACAGCCGAGAATAAGAAAGAGGTCAAAGTGGGTACCACCATGAATGATGAAGATCGCATAAAGTTGGTTCAGCTGTTGCGCGATTATGTGGATGTGTTTGCATGGTCCTACCAAGATATGCCGGGTTGGACAGACATTTGTGGTACACAAGCTACCGATCAAGCCCGAATGCCCACCTGTCAAACAGAAATTGAGAAGGATGAAGCCAGAGATGTCCCTCAAAATCAGAGACGAAGTGAAGAAGCAATTTGAGGCAGGGTTCCTAACAGTGGCCAAATACTCGTAGTGGGTTGCCAATATTGTCCCAGTTCCCAAGAAGGATGGGAAGGTCGAGAATGTGCGTCGACTCACAGAGATGCGAACCAGTGCTAGCCCTAAAAGGCGATTTTCCTTTGCCTCACATTGATGTCTTAGTGGATAGATGCACTCAACACTCGTTATTCTCCTTCATGGATGGATATTCGGGATATAATCAAATCAAGATGGACCACGAGGACATGGAAAAGACAACTTTCATAACACTTTGGGGACATTACATTTATAAGGTCATGCCATTCGGATTGAAGAATCTTTGGCGCAACCTACGAGAGGGCCATGGTTACCTTATTCCATGATATGATGCATAAAGAGATTGAGGTTTATGTTGATGACATGATCGTAAAATCTAAAACCGACGAGGAGCACATTGTCAATCTGCAGAAGCTTTTTGAACGGTTGAGGAAATATAAACTCAAGTTAAACCCGACCAAGTGCACGTTTGGTGTGAGATCGGGGAAGTTGTTAGGCTTCATTGTCGCCCGTAAAGGCATTGAGGTGGATCCGGACAAAGTAAAAGCCATCCACGAGATGCCGGTGCCCAAAGCAGAGAAAGAAGTCTGTGGTTTCCTCGGAAGGTTGAATTATATCTCCTGATTCATCTTCCAGCTGACTGCTACTTGTGAGCAAATCTTCAAATTGCTATGCAAAAATCAAGAGTTGAGGTGGAATGATCAGTGTCAAGCTGCCTTTGAGAAAATCAAGGTGTACTTGCAGAATCCACCAGTCTTAATGCCACCTGTGTCAGGCAGGCCTCTCATTTTATACCTTACAGTGCTAGACAATTCAATGGGCTGTGTGTTAGGACAACACGATGAATCTGGGAAAAGGGAGCATGCCATATACTATCTAAGCAAAAAGTTCACCGACTGTGAGACAAGGTATTCTATGCTGGAAAAGACCTGTTGTGCTTTAGTTTGGGCTGCTAATCGTTTAAGGCAGTACATGCTGAGTCACACAACTTGGTTGGTGTCAAAAATGGATCCAATCAAGTACATATTTGAGAAGCCGACTCTCACGGGACGAATTGCCGGTGGCGGATGCAATTATCGAATGCGATATCGTATGTCACACAAAAGGCGATTAAAGGTAGCGCACTCATTGAATATTTGGCATGTCACCGATTCGGACTACGACCAATGCGGCATGATTTTCCGATGAAGACATCATGGCCTTTGTTCGGCGAGGAGAAATCCCATGAAAGTGAAAGATGGAGAATGATATTCGATGGTGCGTCATATGTATGGGGGCGCGGGCGAGTCTTTGTGTTGATATCTCTCGACAACCGTTTCATTCCCTTCATTTGAAGGCCGAGCTTCTATGTCACAAATAACATAGCAGAGTATGAAGCATGCATCCTAGGTGTTCAAGCACCACTAGATTGGAATGTTAAAAGGCTAGATGTGTATGGGGACTCATTACAGTTATTCATCAAGTAAGAGGTGATTGGGAGACCAGAGATCCCAAATTGATTCCTTATTGTGATTATATGCAAGAGTTGATGAAGTCTTTTGATGAGATCACCTTCAAACATATCCCCCGAGGTGAAAACCAGTTGGCCGACGCATTGGCAACATTGTCTTCCATGTTCAATGTTGCATTTTGTGACAAGAGTTTGACTAATATCGAATTCAAAGACCGGAACCTACTGCGCATCACTCTGCGCAAACCAATAGATGAGAGCCCGACGAAGCCTTGGTATCATGACATTAAGCAATACATCACTAATCGGGAATACCCACAGGGCATCGAGAAAATGACAAGAGAACTCTCAAGAAGATTGTCAAGGAATTTCTTCTTGAGTGGTGAAGTTCTCTACAAAAGAAACTACAATATGGTTCTCCTGAGGTGTGTTGCCAAAGAAGAAGCTGAAAGAATCATGAGAGATGTGCACGAAGGCTCATTTGGGACCCATTCCAGTGGGCACACTATGGCTAGAAAAATCTTAAGAGGCGGGTTATTGCGGTTGCGGATGGAATCGCATGTTATAGCTTTGTAAGAAGGTGCCACAAGTGCGGATCTATCGATCATATCCATGTGCCGCTTTGCCAAACTAAAGCGTTCGACGGCGCATCTTGGCCGTTTTCAATGTGGGGCATGGGCGTCATAGGTCCTATTGAACCCAAAGCGTCAAGCGGGCATCGCTTCATTCGGTTGCAATTGACTACTTTACCAAGTGGGTGAAAGCCGCTTCATACTCGGTATAACCCATTTCGATGAGTTACCAAATTTGTGAAGAAAGATCGATTTGCCGTTATGGTCTTCCAAACAAGATCATCGATAACTGGCGGCAACACGAACGATAAAATGATGAAGGACTGTCGCGAAGAATTCAAAATCGGCATCATAATTCCTCTCCCTACCGCCCAAAGAATATCAAGAAAATAGTGCGAGAAAATGGTGGTAACCTACAAAGCGGCATGAAATGCTCCCTTTTGCCTTGCATGGCTACCGTACCTCGGTGCGTACATCGACGGGGGCAACCCCTTTTTCTCTGGTATACGGTCGAGCGAGTACTTCCCATTGAGGTTGAAATACCTTCCCTGCGGGTATTAATGGAAACCAAGTTGGAAGAAGCAGTGGAGTGCAGCCCGTATGGATCGGCTAAACCTCATTGAAGAAAAGAGGATTGCGACTTTGTGCCATGGACAATTTGTACCAACAGAGAATGAAGCGCTTTTCGACAAGAAAGTCCGCCCCGTGAGTTCAATGAGGAGATTTAGTACTCAAAAAGATACTGCCTATTCAGAGTGACTCTCGAGGGAAGTGGGCACCCACTTATGATGGTCTGTATGTAGTCAAGAAAGCCTATTCAGAGTGACTCACCAACATGGATGGAGAAGATCTCAAGAACCCAGTCAATTCAGACTCAGTAAAGAAGTATTATGCCTGAAAGAAATAAGTGAAAAAAGAGAAAGACGAGCCAAGCAAGAATTAGCTCGCTAGGTTGAAAACCCGAAAGGGCGGCCTAGGCAAAATCAGAGCGACCGGTGGATTGAAAACCCGCAAAAGGCGATCCAGGCAAAAATTAGGGTCCAGAAAACTTGGGCATGAAAAGTCAAGAAAGGCATACAACTTCCCCGAATACTTGAATGAGGAGTGATCAAGATCAAGGACACGAGATGTAAGCCTTTGCTCCACAGAGAGGCGGACGATCGAATTTAGCTTCTCTCTTGTTTTTTGTGTCTTTTTGTAGTTTCAAATGTACTAAACAGTCGTCGTAACGTTCTGTACGATCGGCTTCCACATCAATAAAGCTCAGTTTTCTCGTGTCTTGTTTGTTGTTATTTCTGCTTTTTTTTGCTCAAAATAAGCGTTTTATGATGATGATGATCCTGAACTGTAAAACCTGTGCATACATCATAGAGCATTACAAATCATTGCGAAATCTTTAAAAGTCACGGAAAACAAGCGATTTCCTAAAGAAAATTAATCTTACTAAGAAAGTTGCCCTCGCAGACCATTCCAGATGGCGAACCATAAAGCAAACTTGCATTCGATTCATGAGCCCTGCAGTCTCCATCGACTTCTCGCCTCGTGCGGGAGTATCGGAGTCGGTTGAACCAGTAAAAGAATAAGCCTTTGTCAAAAAACGAAAACAAATGATCAGAAAAGAGAAAGCTGATCGGAAAAAAAAAACAGAAAAAATCAAATGACCGGAAAAAAGAAAGCTGGTCAGAAAAGAATTAAGAAAAAAGAAGAAAGCAGTCTACTGCATGCATCATCACACCAAAATCATAACATTGCATGCACTCGCATAACATGCCCTTGCATAACATGCATCCTCATCCCATGCACCATGCATTTGCATCTGCTAACATGTGCAGGTACACATTATCAGAGAAAGTTTAAGAAGAGTCCTACTATTCCAGAGCAGACTCCCTAAAGCAGTGTAGTGGCATTGACCGCCGGAAGGTTCCTAAAGAAAGGTCCTCTAGCACGGCGAGACACCTAGATCGATACAAAGGGCGCGACCACCAACCGGATAAAGCGTAAGAAAGGTACGCTAGCACGAGCAGACACCTGGATCGGTGCGAAATGAATGACTAAAGCAGATTCGTGAATCCGCCCGGGACCGAGCATCCCTTCAAAAGTAGACTTCACCTCATATTCGAGCCGCGGGTACCTCAATTCAATGCGCCAACAGCGACCATCTCAATCAGTCAATCAACGGATTGGTGAATCCCTTCAGACCCGCGTGTCCCGCCGGGACCAATACGCCCGAGATCCCGTCGTTATCGGCGAAGCGAATCATCGGACCACGGGTCCGCCGATTTAGTTCAAATCAGCGATCCAAACGGCGACTTTGAACTCGACCTTCATCTCGCCAAGTCATCACGGAGCATGACGGATCGGCCCTCGGACTTGGCGTCCGCCGGACTAGGCGTAGCCGGTATAAAGCATAGTGTAAGTCCATCAAGGTAAAATGTATCGATCCTACAACGATACAGAACCTCATGCCGCTCGAATAGGCCACCTTGAGCCCAAGTGTTCCTTGAGCCCAAGTGTTCCTTGAGCCCAAGTGTTCCTTGAGCCGCAAATGCTCTTTTAGAACCCAAGTGTTCCTTGAGCGCGGCGCTCCTTCTTTACCGCACTTTCGTTACGCGGTGTGCCGGCTTATCGAGGACGGTACCTTCTTTCTGCGATTTAGTTATCGCTTTATTTCTTCTTTGTTTATGCCACCCGAGGTTGGCACCAATTTACTTCTTGCTTTTGCCGCTTTGAGGGTTGGCACCAATTTATTTCTGTTTTTGTTAAACTGCGAGGTTAGCACTTCATTCATTCTGATCATTCTCGGGTGGCACCCATTCACCGAAAAAAAAAAAAAAAAAAGGAAAATTCGGGTTTTTCCCTAAGTAGACAAAATCGGTATAATTTCTGAATTCTTTATCTCTATTTTGCCTCGGAATATGTTTCGGCCAATTCATATTCCTTGTTAAAATCTAGATAAAGAGGGGCAGCTGTCATACCCCAATTTTGTCCGGCTTTAGTCAAAACCCTAATTTTCCCCAAAAAATAAATAACCAGAGGAGAAGAGAGTATCATGCATTGCATTTAGGGTTCTAAAAGTCATTTCAAAGCTTCTAAAATCATTTTTGAAGTTGGGATGCACTTCTTAGACAAATTAGGTTTTTTTCAGTGCAAAAGGGTATTTTGGTCATTTTGCAACTAAGGGACAAATTCTAAGGACCAATCATTCAACATGCATTTTTGAAAGATTAGAGGTCATTCCTAGGGGGAAAAGTCATTTTTGAAGTAAAAATGTGCTTTGGGTAAGTAACTAGGGTTTTTAGAGTGAAAGGGCATTTTGGTCATTTCACAATAAAAACGGTCTTTTGTCCCAGATCACTGAACAATCATCAATGATTTAGTTGAGGGATATTTGTGCCCCATTGTGATTATTTTTGTGCATAAATATTAAACCTTTTGGCCTAAAAACCTAGTTTTTTGATAGAAGGGTAAAATGGTCATTTCCTTTGAGGTGGGGTAAATAAATCAATTTTGGGATTGGTGAGATCATAAAATTCAGAGCCCAATCATTGAATCATAGGATATGGCCCAAAATGGCATGAATTTAGAAGAATGATCTAGAAGGGAATATTCTACACTCTTTTGAATTTTGAAAGGTTAAGAATAGTACAATAGTACAATTTGCAATTCCACTCACTCTCCCACTCTCCATAGCTGCGCATATCAGCCAAATACACCCCATTTTGATTTATTTTTATTGTTTGCAAATTGTACTAAATCATGGCCTTCCATTTAAATGTGAAATACAATCTCCACCCTTCATTTGAATCAAAATGGCACTTGTGTAATAAGCTTTATGGAAAAATACAATTTTGTAAATGAGCTTATCCTTCACCCCACTCCTTATGCTGCGCATTTCAGCTCCTCTCTCTCCTCATTTTGTGCTTTTAATTACCCTCAATACATGTGACATTGCATCTTGACCATTGATTCAAAATTTATCTCAAATCCTATTGGTTTGCAATAAGCACATTACCCTAATTACCCTTTAAGTTTTTACCCCATATAAAAACCCAAAAGCAAGAGAGCCTCATGGACACTCACTCATTTTTACCCTAGCAACCAACCTCTCCTCTCCTCCTCCCTAGCTTGGCCGAACCCTCTCCCTCCTCCTCCTCCACTTTCTTTTCAAGTTTCATCCACCAAATCACCTCAAATTCATTCCACATTCATATATCTTCTTCCTTTCATCCTTGATTCCATTTTTACATCACTAAAGAGTTGATTTCCTTCAAGTTTGTGTGGCATTGTTGGTGATTTGTGAAGATTTTTTGTTGATTTGTTCTTGATCTTCATTTTCCTACTCTTGTGTAGCTTTGATCTTGAGGTAAATATCTTATCTCTTGCATTTTTAACTATTAGCATGTGAATCTTCCTTCTACTCCTCTTTCCTCTCTAAGAGGCTTAGAGGGTTCATTTCAAACACTATGTCAAGGACTTTGGGAGCCTTGGGTGTTTGAAGTGAACCCTTGGCCTTGATGAGAGGGTTCTTGTGTTTTTAACCATACATTTTTGCATTTTTACACTCATTTTGTCACCTTTCCATGAATAAAGAATTTTCACATGATATATGCATCCTATGGTTCATGTCATAACTTACAAGTTGAATGTTTGGCTTGATTTATGGGTCTATAAACTTCGGTTTTTGGGGCTTTAGAATTTAGGGTTTTGTTGCTTTCTTTTCATTTTTGAGTTATGTGAATAAAATGCATGACGTACTTGACTTGCATGATTTGTTCTATGTGTGGATTATGAGTTTTGGCATGAAATAATGTATTGATTTGTGCATATAAGGTTTCGGCCTTAGAGGCCCTTTTTTAGGGTTCATTTGTGTGCTTAAAGTGTGTGTTTGATCTTGTGTAGACAAATACAATTGTGTTAGTGCGTTCTTGTAATTTTTAACCCTTCATTTATTTTTTACCTTACCACTCATTAGCATTTTACCATAAGTAAAAAAAACATTTTAACTTTTTACTTTACTATCTCATTAAATAATTACCATTCACCTCATGCATATTCATTTTACCATTCATTAACTTTTTACTAAGTGTTTTACCACTTGTCTATTTGCAAAAATACCCAAAACATTTTTACACTTTGCATTTTACCACTTATGCTTACATGTTCATGCACTTATATGAGCTTATATCTCTTGCATTTTCATACTCCCTTAAATGCTCATGCATCCATTAGTTTCATGTCTTGCATTCATTATTGTATAATCATACATTCATTAATATTGTATCTTGCATTCATTTTCACATGTTCATGCACTCCTTTAATACTATGTTTTGCATCCCTTTATCAATTGTCCATGCATCCAATAATACTATGCCTTGCACTTCATAGTTGAATACTCATGCACCCACATGTTTGCTCAATCATGTATTCAATTTGTTCATGGCAATTTGCGAATATTCTTTATGATTGTTATGCTTGTGTTCTTATTGTTGCCTTGGTTTTGACTTGAGAGGATTTGAAATGTTCTATTTCTTTTCAAACTTGAAATCACATGTTTTTCCAAATAAAAACCTTAAGGCATTTTCCTAAACAAATCATTAACCATCACTCGAAGTCGTTGCTTGTTTGATCGTTAATGAGGAGTTATTAGTGATAGTCACTCGAAGCCTTTGCTTGTTTGACTATTATGAAAACTCCCACACATTAATTAAACAACAAAAATCAATTCAAACTTCCAAAATAACATGAGCTATTAGTGATAATTATCACTAAGGCTCTCCACTTCTTTCAAAACATTTTCAAAAAAAGAATAATACAATGTTGTCACTTGTAATCACTCGAAGCCTTTGCTTGTTTGGTTACCGGTTCCAACTCTCTTTTCTTTCGAGTTAGTATTGAATGCCACTTGAAGCCTTTGCTTGTTTGGTGTGATTATAACATGTATTTGAGTGGTATATGATGATTGGAATTGAAAGAATTTGGGAATTGGGGGGTTTTTGAGGTATGGGGCGCCATGGTGCTAGGGATTTGGCGCCACGTGTAATTATGCTTGATGAGTGGGTGTGAGTGTGTCCTTTGCCGAGCGCCACATTCTTTGGGAAAATGACGCATACAGGCACTTCGTTCACGTCTTTGGGTGGTGTTTATGTGCGGTGTGTTCGCCGGGCGCCAAGTTCTTTGGGAAAATGGCGCCTGCGTGCCGCTTTTGCGTGTTGTGTGTGTGTGTGTGTGTGCTAGTGACAGGGGCGCCAAATGCTGCCCCAGGGTGCCAGAATGGCGCCCGGTGTCACCGTATGCGATGCGTCGCGTCGCGTGCTTGCGATGCAGGCGCCAATCTGCTGGGAATATGGCGCCCTGTGCACCTTTGTTCATGTGCACATATGGGGTGGTTTGAGTGAAACTTAGAGTTCTGAGCATATTTTACCGTGCCATCTTTTGCAGTTGCCTGCCCAAAATCAATTTTAAACATTTTGGCTCGAGTAGTTTTATGTTAGCATGTGTCATTTGAGAGATGTTCTAGTAGGTATTGCTGTGGCGCTATATGTGTGCGCCTATGGGGTGGTTTGAGTGGAACTTAGAGTTTTGAGCATATTTTACCGTGCCATCTTTTGCAATTGCCTGCCAAAAATCAATTTTAAACATTTTGGCTCGAGTAGTTTTCTCTTTGCATGTCTTTGTGTGTCTTGAGCCAAGTGTGGCGCCAAAAGTGCTTGCCAGGCGCGATCAGCGCTCGTGTCTGAGCTCGTGTCTCGGTTGTGTCTTAGTTTGTGTCTAAGAGCCCATGTTGCGAGCGCAGATTGCTAGGAAAATGGCGCCCGTGGTCGCAATGTTGCCACGGGCGCCAAGTTCTTTGAGTTTTAGGCGCCTAGTGCTGTGTTGCACAAGGTGGCGCCAGAATGCGGGGATTTTGGCGCCTGGTGGTGCCCAAGTGTGTTCTAAGTGTGATTTTGGTCCCTGAATGACATGTTTAGTCCTAAGGACGTAGTTTTGGTCCCTAGGTGTTGTTTTGGTCCCTAGGTGCCAGTTTGGTCCAAAATGTGTCAATTTGGTCCTCGAGTGTTGAATTGGTCCTAAAGGGTGCTTTAGGTCCCTAAGTGAGATTTAGTCCTCTGGTTGTGTTTAGTCCTTGGGACATGAATATTGATGAGCTAGTGAATAAAGGTAATAATGATGATGCCATGGGGGCATGGGCCATGGGGGCCAGAGTCATGGGGACTCAAATTATTGATGAAAGTGATGAATGGTGGGCTGCGGTCTTGGTGTATAAATGATTTTGATGATGTGTGTGTTCATGAGTCGCATGCATACACATTGCATGATCGCGACGATATATTGTAAAGGCTCATGATGCGGTGTTTTATTTAATTTGCGATCGCGACGTATAATGAGTAATGATGAAAGGTCATGATGCCGTGATAATGGTACCACATGCATCTTTGCATTACCTTGCATCCATTCTTATAAATGATGTTGAACAGATTGTAATGGTTGTGATTGTTGTTTGTGATTGTTTGACTCCTATAAACCTGATATCTTTCGCTTATTATAGTTTCTATTATATAGTTCGAGACTCACCCTTCGTTGTTGTTTACCACGGTGTAGTCGGGAGTGAGGGCTTGCTCCCTTCACTATTCCCGAGTCGGTCTGCGCTCGTCACGTAGCACCTAGGGGATGGGGTTTAGACTTCTATTTGCTTTGTTTTGCTCCTTTGTTGAGCTTTTATATGTGATACTCTATGTATATTATTTGAGGCTCATTGATTACACTTGAGATGTAACTCTATTTTCCATTGCATGTTATGAGATTATTTCCACGTGTTGATGGTGTTACGTATTAATTATATTTATGAGCTGAATTGGCTGTTTGAGTAATTTTAAGAGACATGTGTAGCATTCCATTTGAGAAATAAACTTTTATATTACTCTGATTTTGATTTAAATTGCCGGGTAGAAATGGGGTGTTACAGGTATTGTGCAATTGATTATGTGTGTGGTTTATTTATTAAATCATGAAGTTAATGTGTTTTTTAAAAATTGGACCGAGTGATAGATAAGGGGTCACGGTAAGACTCACTGAGATATGTTATCTCACCCTATCATATGTTGTTGTTTTACAGAGAAACAGGGAAAGAAGATCCTTCATGGCACGAGTAGATGGCGTGCACGAGAAGGGAATTGAAGATTTAGTTATTCTCTTGTTATTTATGTTTTTCCCTTGTTATCTTTGTATCCGATTATGACTTGAATTTGTTTTAAGTTATGTAATCGTTTCCGCTATTCTTGTAAAGCTGTATATCTAAGCAGGAATTTTATCTCTGATGTATTCTAAACGGTGCACTTTAATATTTCAACTAGATAGAAATATGAGGGTGTTACAGGTACCTGGATCTCGGAAATGGGTCGGATTCAGGGTATGAGTTGATGTGCTTCTAGAGATTGAAGATAGACTTCGCATGGTTGAAAAATTACGTTGGACAGTCTGAGGTAGCTTGCTTGAGCCCTCCGGGGGGTGGTACCTACAAACACTCTGATGCTTAAGTCAGCGAACGTACCAATAAATAGAGGGGTGCACCTCTATTTATAGAGGGAAGTGTCGTACCTGAGACGTCAGATAAGACCGTTAGATCTGGACCGTTGAGTTGTTATTCCTTTGATACGGCGGAAGATGACTCGTTTCCAACACTGGATTATGCCTGACCCAAGTCTTGTGGGGTTTTGACCCGGTCCGGAACCGTTTGCACAATGAAATCCCTCAAAGGCCGAAATCAACTGTAGTAAAGAAGTTTAGTGGAAAATTAATTCAATTTCACACAAAATAGAAAGGCTAAATTACTGTTTTGCATCCATTATCTTTGGCCTTGATTTCATTTTGGTCCTTTATCTTTTTTTTTCTCGTTATGGTCCCTCATGTTTCATTTTTGTGTCAATTTGATCATTTTTTGTAATTTTCCATCCACCACCTTAACGAACGCCACGTTGGCAGTTAAATACTGACGTGGAGTCTTAGTTATCAGGCTGACTAGGATTCATTAAATGATGTGACACTTTTTTGTGAAATAAAAAATAAATTAATAAAAGCTAAAGTAACAAATTAACAAAAACAAATTAACAATAACTTCATCTTCTTTGTTGCCATCAATCTTCAAATCTGTCATCATTGGAGTTTGAAAATTTTTGATTTACCCAAATCCTAAAAACCCAGAAATACAATTGAAATACAATCAGAAAAACATATTCACAAAATTTAAAAACGGAATTTTTTAAAACTTGAGGCCCCGTTCGAGGTGGTTTTCTGTTTTCTGTTTTGAAATTTTCAAAAACCAAAACCAGTTTCTGTTTTGAGTTTTAAAATTTTCAAAAACCAAAACCAAAATCAAAACCAGTTTTCAGTTAAGAAATCTTCAAAAATCAAAATCACTTTCAAACATGAACATAAAAATAAAAATTCATCATAAGTTTATTTTAACTAAAAAAAATATATAACATTAAGTTTACAAAAATTAAAGTATTACAACTATATAATGGTCAGAGTGGTTGTGGGTGGTGGGTGGTGGTGGTTAAAGTGGTGATTAACGGTGGCCAGAGTGGTGGTCGGTGTTTGTGGGTGGTGGGTGGTGGTAGTTGTTGGCGGTGGTCGGAGTGGTGGTTGATAGTGGTCAAAGTGGTGGTTGATGGTGGTCAAAGTGGTAGTTGACGGTGGTCGGTGGTGGTTGGCAGTGGTCGAAGTGGTAGTTGGTGGTGGTTAGTGTGGTGGTCGACGGTGGTCGGAGTGGTGTTGGTGGTGGTCAAAATGGTGGTTGACGGTGACCGGAGTGGTGGTCGGAGTGGTGGTTGGCGGTGGTCGGTGGTGGTTGTCGGTGGTCGGAGTGGTAGTTGATGATGGTCAGTGTGGTGGTTGACGGTGGCCAGAGTGGTGGTCGGTGGTGATGGTTGGCGGTGGTCGGAGTAATGTTGGTGGTGGTCAAAGTGGTGATTGACGGCGGTCAGAGTGGTGGTTGATGGTGGTCAAAGTGGTGGTTGATTGTGGTCGGAGTGGTGGTTGGCGATGGTCGGAGTGGTGGTTGACGGTGGTCAAAGTGGTGGTTGACAGTGGCTGGAGTGGTGGTCGACGGTGGTCGGTGGTGGTTGGCGTTGTAGTTGGTGGTGGTCAGATATATTGATGATCAGAAATGGATGAAACAAAAACAGAAACAAAAATTATAAAACCTATTTTTGTGGTTTTGAGTTTTAATGGATAAAACCAACTCAGCTCCATTTTACACGAGCATGTTTCTGTTTTGAAATTGACTTTCAAAACAAAAAACCAAAAACTCAGAACCACCCCGACCGGGCCCTCAGATTTACCCAAATCTTAAAAACCCAAAAACACAATCGAAATCGAAGCCAAAATATGTTTTTTCCATTACGGTTTTGCTGATTCCATTTTCGTTTCACCTTGTTAAGTTAACGATTTAGTGTTTTGTATTTTTAGAAATCGAACAGAAGAAACGAACCCAGATCTATGTGATTCATCTTCCATTCTTTTCAATCTTCAAAACAAAATAAGAAACGAACCCAGATCGAACAAAAGAGAGGTAGAAGAACGAAATCAGAAATTGAACGGATCTGGGTTTATGGGTTTTCTGCGTTTTTCTTCTTGCGTTTCTTCTGATTCTATTTCAAGATTTGTTAATCTGAGAGTAATATGATTTTGTTGTTTCCAGATTTGATTTTAATGATGAAGATGATTTTGTTCCATATTTGTCAAATTGGTCCCCTATGTTTTCTTTTATTTTCAATTTGGTCTCCCATTTTCCACATCACAAAATAAATTCCAAGTCAGCTCTGACACTTAAGACGCCACGTCAACAATTAACTGTCAGCATGACGTCCGTCAAGGTCATGGACGAAAAATTACAAAAAATGACCAAATTGACATAAAAATGAAAGATAAGGAATCAAAACGAGAAAAAAAAGATAAATAACCAAAATGAAACTAAGGTTAAAGATAAAAGATCAAAAGAGTAATTTAGTCAAATAGAAAATAGAAAATATACTACTAATTGAAATTAAAACACTATTCATTCACACGTGAAAGCGGAAGACTCAAAGATATCTTCAAAGCCTCTGATGACAAAATAGGGTTCTATCAAATCCATAGACTCAGTGTGTTATCTCTTCACAACTTCTTTATGCTGTAGTACTTTATAGCCTTTGGAAGTAATTTTAGCATGTTCATTGACATTTGACAGTACACTAGAAGAAAAAAAACAGTGCCTTGTCATTTCACCAAAAGGACCAGACGAAAATACAATGCAGACTAAAAGGAGCTGCTCTATTTGTCTTCAAGCATATAATGGTGTTCATTTGGGTACCATACACAAAAACATAATTAGGTGTATCTTAGCCTTCACCTGTTGAGATTACTGTTTACAATTGTTAGACTATTTTATTTATTTTGAATTGCTCTATTTGTCTTCACTTCTAGAACAAAGTTATACGTCAATTCTTTTTACTTTGGTCAAATTTACGTCAATTAAAAGTTCAACTAAAGAAATTGTGTTGTTCCACCAAACCACTTACAAGTTACAAGGACAACTAGAGTGCTTCAAATTGGTTTCAATTTTTAATTCGTCCGCTTTATTTTATTTTTATACAATAAGTAAGTATTTTTCACTTTTTTTTATAAAACGAATATTCTCTGCGTACAACTGTAGAAATTAATTATTCGAGTTGGGCAGGACCAGAATAAGCAGTAAAACTTCGAACCCAAGACCTTGACTAAGCTAAAATAGACTTCTATCATCTCATTCAAGTGTCCTTAAATAAATATTCTTCACTTTATTTAAACAATACACTCTACTTATCTTCATTCCTCATATAATTTTCTATTAAAATACATCATTGTAACTTAAATACATTTTTTGTGGGTCATACCATCCTATCAAATCATAAACAACACCTTCATACATCTATCTATCTATGTATATATCTATGTAAAAGAATTTTCAAATAAAACTCCATAATTTTTCTCAAGATTTTGTATATTAAAATATTTATTTATAATTTAGATATATAACAATACTTAAATTTTAATGAAAGATAATAATTACTACTAACTTATTAAATGATTCTTAGTGAAATATTAATTAAGTATTTTATATTATATAAATGATATAGATATTTATAATTTAATCCACTTCAATGCTTAGAAAGGGGAGAAATGGTGGGTTGACATTCACATTGTTAGCAACCCAATTCTGTTTTGAGGTACTATTTTTCTCGGCCTAAGTCTTTTTCCTACTGGGTTTTGGCTTAAGGAGGTTTTGAAGAGGTCCTCCCCCTTTTATTATTGTATATGGGATTGGTGCACCCCTAGTGTCCCCATCAATACAACCATTACTTATCTAAAAAATATATATTTATAATTTAATATAATATAATATAACAAAGTTCAAAAGTCATATCGTAATTCTACTACAACATTTTGACCCTATGGCAACGATCAAAAACCGTCTCCTAAAGCCAAAAAACCGTTGCCAAAGCCTACGGCAACGGCTTTGAAACCGTTGTACCTGCGGGCGTTGCCTAAACTAAAGGCAACGAATTTTCTGCACCTAAGGCAACGTATAGGAAAAACCGTTGCCATTGACAGATAGAAGGCAACGGTTTTTGTTTCCACTCTATGGAAACGGTTGCAAACCGTTGTCCCTTTTGGCAACATTTAAAAACCGTTGCCACCTATGGCAACATGTTAAAACTGTTGTCAGATATGACAACAGTGGATAACCGTTGCCTTATACACTGAAACAAAAATTGTTGCCACTAATGGCAACACTCTTAAACCGTTTCTATAACACGAAAAACCATTCTCTTTATTTTAATAATCTATGTCAACAACAACGCTATAAAACTGCTGTTATTACAGACAACCGCAAATAACTACCCTATTCGCATCCCATTCTTAATCGAAACGATTTGTTACTAAAATGAAACAATTTAAAAGACATAATGATCCTTATATTGCTACTTCAAGAACACAACAAAAGTAACAATTCATGTATCTTAAACGAAAATTTGTTACTACAAAAAAGCACAGCAAAAGTAACAAGTCATCATCCAAAAACACACGGCAAAAGTACCAAAAAAATTAAAACTTCAGTCTTCAACATATGTCTTCAAACTCTTCATCATCCAAGCCATGAAGACCTTCATCTCCTTCATCATTTTCCTACAAAGGTAACAAAATTCTATTAATGCAATATTTGTACTTTATTACTCTAGTATACTCTAGTATTTGGATTAGTTAATCTCCTTCTAATTTCCTACAAGCTAGGAAACTAGAAATACTGCACCTAAGTAAATTTAAAACCAGCTTCTTTGACTCTCATGTGTTTACATAGAGTTATAAAACTCTAAGCTTAAAACTCTAGTATGTCTAATAACATTTTTGATCTTCTTAGTTTCACCAGAGGATGTATCCAAAAAATAGAAGTCATGGCCTAATGACACATTAGCAGAAAGAGTGCAAAGCAAATGACAATCAGATTGGGTACTTAATATCATCAACTCAGAGAAAATGAAGGCAGCATTGTTGTAACTGAAACATAGGATGCTATCAAACAAAAAGTTCTATCAAGCGAAAAAAATACAAAAAATCAAATAGAAAACAGAGTACAGGACCACAAATATAATTCACCAACTGATCATAGCAATGACCCAAATCTATCAAAAGAACCCAAATGTTGAACTATTTCATAGCTTTCAATATTCATCAGTATTACAACATTTCAATATCAAATACTTTTCAATGACTCTCAAATCTAGTCATATTTATTCTACTAGAGTGAGTTTATCATACTATGAACGGTGCAAGCAAAGCAAGGAACAATTTCACCATCTAAATGAATGGATATAAAATAAAATTCACCAAGTGGCATTGATGGACACTTTGGGATGTACTTTATCTTTTTCAAGGATTGTTCTTCAGCCATTGCTCCTTGACTTTGATTTCCACCAGTGGTAGACCTTAGATGCCTCTTAGGGAGTTCAGATTGAACAACATTAGTGGCAGCTATATTGTTCAATGAAGGCTTCATAGCATCTAGCATTTTGTCTTGCATTTTTTTGGATCCTGCTACTTGGATTGAAACTCCTTCATTGGTCTCTGATTGGGCCCTACTTGTGGATTTAGCAAGGTCTTTTTGGTGAGAAACTTGAGTGGTCTTTATTGTTTGGGTTGCCGCTTTAATGTTCAAGGAAGAATTCATTTTCTCTTTCTTTTTGTTTTGAGCTTCTAGTGACCCTGTTGATCCTCTTATTGGGATCAGAACTCCTCCAATAGTCAATGACGGGGTCGTATTTGTCGATTGACCAAGGCCCTTTTGGATCCTTCCATCATCAATGCCTATTGTTTGGGACTGGAAAATAGGACAGATCAAATCATGCTTTCATTCTAAATAAATAAGACAGATACATACAAATTCATGCTTTTATTGTAATTTACAGCTATGTAAAGTGACACTTCCAATAGTCTATAACTAAGACGATGCAAACAAATCACCCTACCACAAATGCTATCTTTCCTTCTATTCAGATTGTAAGATTTTATGCACCTATTTAGATGTAATAACGACTATGGAGGTAGTATAAAATGTGTTCTATGCTTAATGCTTCTTTCGTGAGCAAAGAAATGTGATAGTTGCAAGCAACACAAACAAGGCATTAATATCGACAAACATCAAAAACAAGTAGCAAATAACACAAAGAACTGCTGCAGAATTGGAGAGCAATGAAAGTGTTGCACACAAGATTGCAAAAAGATATCATGTTCTGTGCTTTCTTCTTAATTAAGTTAGAATGCTTAATAGATTTAGAAAACTTGGAAATAACTTCTTACGAGGCAAATAGGATGTTGTTGAGTGCTTCCAATATGTTGTTGATTTTTTCCTTGATTTGAATTGCTTCCCTTACTTCTGTTTGAAGCTTTCTCATTTTCCTTCTTGATTTTATACTTTCGAAGCAACTCCACACTTGATTTAGCTTTAAGTTGTTGAAGATCAAAATCATTGTCGTTGTCCATTTTCCTACACCCTTTGTAGTTTGTAACTTGAATGGAGATGTTCTTGGAATGAAATTAAAGCAAACACTACCTGCATCATTGAAACACAATATATATTAATATCTAAACACACATGTGAATGATAAAAATTTATGAGAAATTACAATAATCAATGCATAGATTCCAACATCATTGAAACACAATATATATTAATATCTAAACACACATGCACAACTTGTTGTCTTGTTCCCTTAGGAATAACAGGAAGAATTTGGCGAAAATCTCCACCTAAAACAATAACCTTACCTCCAAAAGGAATATCCAAAGCTCTACCATTTGAAGGACTCAAAATATCTCTTAGGGTCCGATCTAAAGCTTCAAAACAGTGTTTGTTAGTCATTGGTGCCTCATCCCAGATGATAAGTGAACACCTACGAATTAACTCTGCTAAATCACTTCCTTGTTTTATGTTGCAAGTCGAGAACTCATCTAGATTAAGTGGAATTGCAAATCGAGAGTGAGCTGTCCTACCTCCAGGAATTAAAAGAGATGCAATACCACTTGAGGCGACTGCCAAAACAATTTTACCCTGTGATCTTAAACCAGTTGTTAATCCTCTCCAAATATAAGTCTTACCTGTTCCACCATACCCATTTAAAAAAAGAAACCATTTTTTTTTGCTCAACTCGTGTCATAATTTTGTCATAGATTTTTCTTTGCTCATCTGTCATTGATGACACCAATTCTTGATTTTCAGCCTTCAGTTTCTTTCTATCATAATTAATTTCATCAAAAATAAGCCTGTTTTCACTTGTTGAAAGCAAATCTTCATCTGGCTGAGGTATAGAAGGGAAATCTGACATGCTCATATTATTGCTCTGTAATAACTTATGAATCTCAACTAAAGTAAAAGTTTTTAGTTCATCAGTAGACAATTGCAACTCTGTAATAATAAGAAAAAGGAAAAATTATTTTTACAACAAATCAATAACCGACAAATATAGATTAGAAAGGATTTAGAACAAAACCTGGAAATCGTAGGAGACACAGCTGTCTATGTAAAATGTCATCTCCCAAATGGAACCACGTAGCATCCTAGACAACTTCGGGTCTTGAAATTTGACCAGACACTAATAGTATCACAAACAACTTGCGCAAAAAGAATCCAATACCCCAATCACTTGCTTCTTTAATAGCATCTATATATTCTTTGTCGTCTTCCAATAAGCCCATATAATAGCAAGCATCTTTAAAATTTGGGTGAACAAAATCCTCAACTGCTCTAAGGTGTTCAAAACACTGTGCTCCTTTGACATAATTCAGCAATATTCTTAAATAATACAGTTCCCCTGGACCGGGAGGTATATAATGGAGTCTCCCAATAGTATATCCAGATTTACGCGGAAACCATTCCCTTTTCTCATCATTCCAAACAAATTTCGTTGGAAATTCAGCATAAGTTAGTTCATGTGCTTGTGGGTAAATTTTATTTGCATTCATCCACGCTAAAAATTTAGAGCTCCCAATACTTGGTTTGGAAAGAACTGAATTAATAGGCCGATTATCTCTATAAATAAGTAAGTGTTCACCTGGAAGATGAAACTGCAACCTTTCCACTGAGGGTTCTCTATTGTGATTAAACGTAGGAATTTATAGAGCTGCAAAACAACATAGCAATCATGATTAACAACATCCAACCTCTAATAGAAATGATCATGCTTACACAGTAGAAGATATGATTACCAACAATTGGCGCCGAGAAGCTTAGCTTGCTGAAAGAACGTTGCAGCATTGGTAAGTGGTGATAACGTGTATTGGATGAAGGAGCGAAACGAAATAAGAGTGAAGATCAAGTAAAAACAAGATATCTAAGACACGTGTAGAAAAAAAAATGTGAGAAGAAGTGCCAATAAAGAAAGGTGATCAGAACAAAGAAGAGAGAGACCAATAGAAAGACACACATGGCGAAAGATTTCTGAAGCAAAATCTCTGCCAATATCTTCACTACTTGAAAATGGCTGCGCATGGACTGCTCGTGATAGAGCAAAGCCAAGAAACAGTGATGATGCAAAGGCTTGCACGAGCTCAGTTGGCAGCCACACCACTTGGATCCTACATGGCACAAATGGCGGTTATCAACTGGGCGTAAAATTGGAGGGAACCAGCAAAACTTGGCGCGCAACCTTGATGAACTGCCAACGTGGAGAAGACCATCGGATGTAAATATAGAGATACTCAAAGTTCGCGTAAAAAAAAAAAAATATACTCAAAGTTCCATAAAAAAAAAATATACTCAAAGAGATCATTCAAATTTCAAAGAGATCATTTCAAAACCTCTGATGACAAAACAGGGTCTGGCAAAAAAACCATACAAAGCCAAAAAAAAAATTTATTTTCTTAAACAACACACATTTTAGATTAAATACCAAAGTAAGCCACTTTTTTATCTTGCTTGGAAGTAATTTTATAGACAGTGGCGCCTTATAACGGATTTTAGCATTGTCTCTTTTTTTTTTTGTCAACAGATTGTCATTTCAATCATTGCAGACTACTCAATAAATGATCTGTGCGTTTGATGGGCCTTATATATTTCTTTGAAGCACAGTGTTGAGATTACTTTTTGCAATTAATTAAAGGGTTTTTTTTTTTACCCCCACCTCATCCCCATAAACCCCCACCCACACTGAAAACCCTAAAATGCCCTTCTAAAAATGTATTTTTTTTTACAAATTTTGACCAATCGTATATACACCTGGGTGGTATATATACGACCCTATGCATTTAGGCATCGTATATACACCCCTAAGGCGTATATACGATTGGAAAACCCCCACCTTAATCGTATATACGCCTTGGGAGGTGTATATACGATGCCTAAAAATAGGGTCGATATATATACCCCTCGGTGTATATCGACCCCATTGTATTTTTTTAAATTTTTTAAGTCAAATAAAAATTATATAAGTCCCGAAAATAGGTTTTGTGTGTAGTTCGTTAAAACGTGACGATGTTATACGTCGAACGAATAATTTAGGCTACAAAATCGGTTTTCGGGCAACATACTCCGATCGGTTTTCGGGACTACGGCCTCAAAATCCCAAATTCCATCGTTTACTATTTTTTACGTTTTTTTTTAATTTTTCATAGTCTCCAAAAAATCTAAAAAAAATTGTATAGCCTTATTTTGGTTTTGTTAAATTTTTAGTGGTGTTTTTATAATTTTTTGGAGTAGTTTTGACTATTTAACGAATTTTTAGTAGCCTTTTAGTAATAAAAATTAAAATAAATTATTAAAAAAAATAAAAAGTGCATCGTATATACCCCTTTGAGTACGTATATACGATTGGACAAAAAATAGCCATCGTATATACGTCACCCAAAGGGGTATATACGATTTATTTATTTTTTTAAAAAAAAATTAAGTTTCAAAGGGCATTTTGGGGTTTTTGTTATTGGGTGGGGGTGGGAGGGGATGGAGTGGGGGTCCAAAAAAAAAGACCTTTAATTAAAATATGTTAAACTATTTAATTAATTGTGAGCTGCTCCATTTGTCTTCTTCACCTCAAGAACAAAGTGAGGTCAAAAGTTCAATTAAACTAAGACTCAAGTTTAGGAAAAAGAGCGGATAGTGATAAGTTCGAATAGTATTTTAATTGGAGTTTTAAAAAATACTATAAACTAATAAAAAACATTATAAGTTTGTATTGTCAAACAATTATCACACAAGTTTATCCGTTATAAATTATCTACCCTAAATTAGTGATTTGACTTGGTCAAACAAAATCTAAGAATGAGTTCTTAAGAAGGAACTCCAATTCACCTCTCTCAACGTAACCAACTCTAATAGGGAATTCAAGAAAAAGTGAATTCTTATAAAATTTAATTCAATAAAAACTATTCCCTCCGTCTTATATTAATTGTCATGTTTGAAATTTTTCTTTGTCTCAAATTAATTGTCACATTAGAATCCCAATACAATATTTATTATTACTTTTCAACAATACTCTTACTTTAGAATATTAATAACTGTGTCTTTGCTCCAATCGAGAAAAGTGTAAGGGTATTTTAGTCCTACCACATTTTTTAACCATAAAATTTAACATATTTAATTATTTTCTTAATACTCACACATAACATTAAACGAGAATTAATATAAGATGGAGGGAGTATTATTAAAGATGCTCTAATAGTGTTGTTCCATCAACTTCTTACGAGTTACGAGGACAACTAGTGCAGTTCATAGTGCTTTCAATTTTTAATTCTTCACTTTATTTAAACAGCACACTCTTCATTCCTCATATGCTCAGAATGACTTCTCTCTCTTTCTTCCAATTCTCTTCTCATCCTCACTTCGGCATCTTTATTCTTTAATTATTATCTGCTTTGCTTTCTATTTTAACTTTCTTATAATCATCCTGTTCAACAATCTCTTCATCTCCACTTTCAATTTGGTTCACAACTTTACATTTCCAAACTTGTGATTCTTCAACAAAGTTCTCAATCTCCTTTTCCCTTGCTCGGCAATAAATTTTTCTTAAGACTCCTCTTCTTTACCCGAATGATGCACGTAAGCCTTTGACTTGATATCTTTATGCCCACCTCATTATCAGGACAAGAAACACCAATTTGCATACTACTCAAGAGATGTGTTGATTGTTTATATGGTGAAGGATATTATGAACACTTATTTCATTAAGATTGGACGGAATTGAAAATATCTATTATAGGTATTTCTAACTTTATTTTTTACTTTAATTTCTACATATATTTTATATGTTAAGTGAAATTTATTATTTTAATTTTTGCAATTATTTTACATGTGACGTGAAATTTAATCACGTATTCATATACAAAGAATATGTCATTTTATAGCCTTGAGTGACATTTAATTTAAGTCTTAGTGTAGACAAATTATGAAACACAGACACCGGACACAAATACAGATACTTGGATTTAGTTTTATTTTGAATTTTTTGAACAATACAAATAATTCAAGCGTCGGTGTTGTCGGTGTTCGATGCAATATCGTGTCGGATACTAGGACACATCCTTACTCAAAGGTCTCCGTGACAAGATAGAGTATTGTGTTTCTTCGTCTCATCCTCAAACTATCACTAAAACATAATATATATTTTTGACAATATCACACTATAAACAAACTAAAAAAGAGAGAGATAACATAAAGACACCAAGGCTTTAAATTTGTGTACTTTTTAATATATACGTATCCTGTCGAGGTTTATAATTTGTTTGTATATTACTTTTATTCATTGCGATATGTATTTTTTAGTATTTATATATCTTGTTGAGACTTATTTTTTGTATGTTATTTTTAGTCTTTGCAATAATAGCTATCTTGCGTGGTCTGCTATGTGATATAAAAATTTAAGCTTAACTATGATATTTTCTGTTCGCTGAATTTTATAATTTTTGTTTTTTATGAACTGGTTTTATTGAAATTTTTGTAACTTTATATCAAATAGGAATTCTCTCATTTCCACTTTTCATAAATCTCTCTCAAATTTCTCTCTACTGCCTCAGTAATCATCTACCATTGGAGGAGGACCATTTGGTCATTCGGGCTACAGACAGATCATATTTTTCGAGGAGGCGGACAACCCTATCTGAGAGATTGACCCAACAGCTCTAACCATCACTTACACAGGTCATGTAAAGACTACCGATGGAGTCGGGGGATACTCATGACCTCACCTCACACATGACTTTAGAGATCACATTGCCTATGGATAGGATGATCGAAGCTTTATTACCAGATATAGTGATTCCCGATGTAGTCGCACCAGATGTTGTAGTTCTCGAAGTTGTAGTTCCGGAAGCCGAAGAAGACCCAGTTGAGGTCGTACTTGAGTGGGAACTATTTGATAGTTCCAATGGTAGTGGTACCAACGAGGATCTCCCCAATGGTTATCATTAGCCTTTATGGGATGTTGGTTTTCTTTTGTGACATTGGGGGATAGAGTATAGGAGTTTTTTTGTGGACATAGACTCTTTTGTATCCTCTTATAACTCTATATTTTGGGGCAGTAAATATCAGGTATATCGGTATACTAACCTGACTGTTTAGGACTTAGCATGGTTGGTGGTAGATATGACTATGTAGGACATAACTACATTTTGGATATTATTAGATATGGTACTTAACCACTAATATTGTGTAAGCCTAACACTACAAAAAAATAGTATTAGCAAGGGAATCTAGAAGTGTCACTAAAAAATAAATACCGAGAGAATTAGCAACGGACAAGGTCGTCGCTAAAGAGTTGCCCTCTCACTATTCCTGAGCTGCATACAGCCACTCATATGAGGAAGGATAACAACCAGTATGTTGAGGAGCGCGGTAAAAGGACTCAGGTAATTATGCAACTTGATTTCTATTGTATTTAGTTCTTTTCTTAATGGAGACCTAATTATCATTATGTTTTGTGGTTATGCAATGCAGGAGGAACATGCTGAGTTGATGTTTGAGCCTACTCAGGGGAGCTGGAACCCTGACTCACTTGGTCCACTTTCCCCTGAGATGTTGGCTTTGACAAACAAAAACTGGAAGAAGGCAGTAGGCAAGTCCAATAAAAATCGTCTGTATGGTGTGGGGCCCTTGGCTCCACTTGTGAAATTTGCCGATCACTATGAAACCAGCTCTAGTAGTCGACATTCACATGCTTCATCAGCTGAGACACAGCAGCTCAGGCAGTAGGTAGAGCATTTGATGGCTGAGCAGCAGAGGAATGATCAGACTATTGCAGAGATGCAAGCAAACCAGTTGAGGATGCAACGTGAGCAAGAGAGGTTGTTCGCTCTCTTTAACAACTTGAGGCCACCTGAGTCGTCGTCTGATCAAACAGAGTCTGATCATCCGTATCCCTATTCCCCCTATTGATTTGGATTATGTTATTGTTCATTTGGATTATTTGGATTATGTTGTTGCTTTCCGTTTGGACTATCTTGTTGCTTTCCGTTTAGATTATGTTATTGCTTTCCGTTTGGCTTATTCGGATTATGTTATAACATTTCAGATTTGATTATAAGTTTTATTTGACTATTCTAGAAATTTGAAGTTACATTTAGTTTATTTTATTACTATTATTTATTTATAAGCAAAAAAGCAAGAATTTAAAAAAAATTTCCTTAAAAAATCCCTCGCTAATGCAACAACAATTCCCTCGCTAATAACAATTCCCTCGCTAATTCTCTCGTTAAAATTTTCTCACTAATTTCCTCGCTAAATTTTCCTCGTTAATTCCCTCACTAATTCCCTCGCTAATTCTCTCGTTAAAATTTTCTCACTAATTTCCTCGCTAAATTTCCCTCGTTAATTCCCTCACTAATTCCCTCGCTAAATTTAGCAAGGAGCATTTTAGCGAGGGATTTGGGTCTTTGCTAATTCCCTCGCTAAATTACGTTAGCGAGAGATTTTTGTACTTTAGCGAGGGAATCTTGTGTCGCTAAATGACGTTTTTTTGGTAGTGTAAGGGCATGATGTAACACTCCAATTTAGAAAACTGATAATATAATAAATACCATTTATTAATAACTAATTTATATTGTTATCATGATATATACAAAGTAGTACTTATAAAAGATGATAAGTGGATTTGAATATAACTACTAAATAAGTAATAGATGATATAAAAATAGGTAGGAATGTCTTTTTGACAAAAAAGTAGGGAAGACAGAAAAGTAACTCACCTTTGGAAATAATAAAACCCTTATAAGTAATTGTATGAGATGATAAAATTCTCTTTCGGCCTAATTGAGCGTACAGTAGAGACAGAAAAGTAACTCACCTTTGAAAATAATAAAACCCTTATAAGTAATTGGATGAGAGGGTAAAGTCTTTCGGCATAACTGAGATTTTAAATTCGAGTCCAACTGGGGGAATGCAGAAACATTAAAACTATTAAGGAAAAAATTTATTTGATTAAAAAAATTAGTCTCTACAATTACGCGATTAAGAAAAAAATCTGAATGAACCAAGCAATCACGGGAGAATATCGGATCTTAGTTGGGAAGAAAACATAGAATGTGCCACTATGTGCCACGTACAAACTCTGGAGCCTTCTCTTGAGTACTATTTAGGCCACAATTCTTAATACTCCAGTCAGGACAAAACAAGTAAGAGAACCGCACCACTATATTCTTCAGAACATCCTGACCCTTTCCTTCTTCAAATCCCACCCACTTCTTGTCTCTTTCTTTCACTTCTCCAATCATAAAACCCTTCTATACCCCACCACACTCACTCTACTACACTCACATTTTTCCCCTACAACTATTCATATATGCAGAACTCTTTCCTTGTTTTGCTACGTGACAGAGTCATTCCGAAACGTAGAAGAACTAAGGTAGGGGTGAGGAACTTCAAGAATAGTAGTAGAGTAGATACTAAATTTTTGAGTCAAAAGTGACCCTAACCCTTTTTATAATTAAACTTTTAATTAATATAATACAATTATATTGGTACTAATTTTGTCTCTATGATTCACTACAACAGGAAAAGCCATCAGGGGCGTTTTTTTTATCCGTTGGGGTTATTTAGCGGCTCGAATCGATCTAGCGTTGCCGTTGCCAACCACTCTACAGGAGCGCTCAGGAAGCGCCTATAATAATTAGGCAACAGGGGCGCTCGCAAATAAAGCGCCTCTATTGGTCTTGGCGTCTCTAACAATTGGGGGTGGTCGGTTTATAAAGCGCCCATGTTGGTGTTAGCAAGACTTGACAATCGAGCGCGCTTACAGGTAGAAGCGCTCGTTGGTTCGACCAACGTAAGCGCTTTCTCTTAGGAGCGCCCGATTGTCAAGTGTGTTTACACAAACAGAGGCGCTTTTAACTTTGAGCGCCCTAATTCTCTGTTTTTAAAAAAATATATTTTTCATTTACGTATATATATACAATATTTTGCAAAGACCTGTTGGTTTTTTCTGTTGTAGTGCCTACGTTCATCAACCAAAATCAATTCAACATCCAATATGAACCAAATTTCAAATCAACAAACCAATTGCAAGAAACTTATAAATTATTAACAAAGTACGTACCAACAAAAAATACATAACTCATTAACCAAATTCGAATGTCAACATATATAGACAACATATTAAAGATTACATGATGTTTCTCCTCAACAAATAAGTGCTTGGGCAAAAAAAATTCTACCTAATGCATGGAGAAATAGTTGGGGAGGATCCAGTGTTAGGAACAAAAACAAGCTAATATAATTAACCAAAATTACATGAATTTTGATTTTCAAGAATCAAAAGCAAGCAACATGGCGACACCACTCTCCTCTCGAGCTCAGTAAGTTGGTCATCGTAAAATGGAGCTCCAACCGACATTCCAGGAAAATCTTTGTAAAAATGAAATAAAATAAACTTAGAATTAAGTGGTT
This sequence comes from Oxytropis ochrocephala, assembly GCA_020916435.1. Taxonomy (NCBI): domain Eukaryota; kingdom Viridiplantae; phylum Streptophyta; class Magnoliopsida; order Fabales; family Fabaceae; genus Oxytropis; species Oxytropis ochrocephala. Next base: position 68,331,831 of record CM037088.1, read on the forward strand.
AAGTGCTAGATATAAAATTACTTGTGAAAAAACAAACTATATAAATTACATACATTTACTGGAATTTCTATTTGATGGTGAGTGATTATGTCCCTCATAAACTTCATAAAATAATACCTACAATCATCATTGTTTGGTTGTTTGGGACACTAGAAATCAAAATAATAATTAATTATTAAAATGCGAGCAATATTTACATATGGATAAGAATAATTATAAACTTACCTTTATGACTATCCATTGTGTTTTATTTTTCACATTCCCATCCTCAATATCAACATCTTCGTGTGCTTGATCACCAATGTCATTCACCAATAATTTTTTTTGTCAATAAAACAATGCACCAATTGATATCAACTGGATCAGTGACATAAAACACTTGTTGGGCTTGCGAAGCTAAAATAAAAGGTTCATCTTTATACGCTAACTTGTTGAAATTCACACGTATGAAACCCGAGTCATCCATCTGTACACCATTATTATTGTCAACCCAATTACATTTGAACACAGGCTCCCAAAACATATTGTAATCCAACTCCCATATGTGTTCAATGACACCGAAGTATGACATATTCGCGTAAACAGGATTTCGGTCTTTGGCACTTGATGTATGCATAGATTTAGCTACAAGAGTCCCCCCACTATTTTGCATTTTACTCTGATCATCATAGGATTTTGTATAGAACGTGTACCCGGTTTGTAGATAGCTAGTGTAAGACAAAACATGTATATTTGGTCCTTTTGCTAACCATCTCAATCTTTCTGAAATCGAGGTAGGATTCGAAACAAACTCAATATCAATTTGATCTTTTAGCCACAGTATGAAACTCCGATTGTGTTCTTTTTGTAACCGGACTTGACTCTTTACAGGTAATCACTCTCAAGAATCTCCATGTGTTTGACAACATATGAATCAACTCGACTATCATTGTGCGAGAACATATAAGTGTGTTTGCTCAATTTCTTTCTGGATACCATCACTATTTTCCTTCCCGTCATCCCCTTACTAACGCTCCTGTGTGACGCCCCGCAAAATTTCAAACAGGAATATTCAACACTAGATAGATAGCCGGTGGAGAACTCAATAGCTTCTTCAACTATGTAGCGCTCAAAGCAATGCAACCTCGGCCGTGATCGGTTTTTAACATATCCTTTTAATATTTTCATGTATCGCTCAAACGGATACATCCATCTCATGTAACATGGGCCACACAATTGTGTCTCTCTAACCAGATGAACTATTAAATGAATCATTATGTCAAAGAATGAAGGCGGAAAAAACATCTCAAGCTCACATAAAGTGACAGTAATTGATATTTGCAGAGCTGGCAACTTCCCAGGGTCAATCACTCTACTACAAATCGCCTTAAAGAAGAAAAAAAGCTTAGTTATGGCCTGACGCACTTTGATGGGCATAATGGACCGTATACCAATGGGTAGCAAATTCTCCATGAGAACATGACAATCATGAGACTTTAGAGACTTTAACTTGAGGTCTTTCATCGATGCAAGGTTCGTAACGTTTGAAGAGTACCCCTCTGGAACTTTAACTCCTTGAAGAAACTTACAAAAGACAGTTTTCTCCTTTCTAGATAAAGTATGAGCTGCCGGAGGTAGATACCCTTCTTTATCGGACCCAATTCGGGTCTCCACCCCATACTAACCAAATCCAACCTTGTGTTGATAGTATCTTTAGTCTTACCTGGCATATTGAGTAAGGTACCAATGACACTTTCGAATACATTTTTTCAACATGCATCACATCAATGAAATGTCTTACGTGTAATGACTTTCGAAGATGGCAACTCAAAGAAAATCGACTTTTTTCTTCCACCCTCGTTTGGCAAGCTCTCCGCAAAAGGCTTCCCAAACTTAATGTCCATATCTTTAACCTTTTCAAATAGTTGTTCAACGGTCAAAGCGGGAGCTTTACGAGTTTCGAATTCCCATTGAATGCCTTTCTCCACACCCGATAGTGATGAGTTGGTGGCAAAAATCTCCGATGGCCCGGATATATATTCTTCTTGCCATGTTCCAACCACATCCAATCTGTATTATCTTCACATATAGGACATGCACACTGACCTTTGTTACTGTACCCAGATAGATTGTCGTATGCTGGAAAGTCATTAATGGTGCCAAAAATCATAGCCTTAAGAATGAAACTTTCTTCTCTGAACCCATCATACACCTCTACCCCAATCTCCCACATTTGCTTCAAGTCTTCTATTAAAGGAGCCAAGTATACATCAATATCATTTCCTGGTTGTTTGGGGCCAGAAATTAACAAAGACAACATCATATACTTGTGTTTCATGCAAAGCCATGGAGGTAAGTTATAAATCGCCAAAATCACAGGTCATGTACTGTGGGAGCTACTCTGGATACCATGTGGGTTAAATCCATCGGCAGACAATGCAAGGCGTAGGTTTCTTGGGTCATCCCCAAAATCAGGATAATCAATATCAATCTTTTTCCACTGTGGAGAATCCGTCGGGTGTCGTAGCATGCCATCTTTAATCCTTTCATCCTCATGCCAAGTCAATTGTTTTGCATCTTCCGAACTACGGTACATACGCCTAAATCGAGGAATTATGGGAAAATACCACAATACCTTTTCTGGAGCAGATTCTTTCTTCTTATACCGCGATGCATTACATTTAGGGAACGACTTTAACAACGCATGTTCCTTGCGAAATAAAATGCAATCATTCGGTTATCAACTTATACCAATGGTGCCTAACATTTGTTTTGCATCATACGTCCGAGAAGGGAGCACATTGTCTTCCGGCAACATATCTTTCAATAGTGCAAGTAATTCCGTAAATCTCTTATCCGTCCATCCGTGGAAAGTTTTCAAGTTATACAGACTTTATCACGACCCAATAACTTTGTGAATTCGATGCAGCCCGCATACAAGCGGTGTCTCGCGTCGGTTATCAACTTCTCAAACATTTGAGGACAATCATTAAGATCGTCTTCAACCGCCTTTGCCATCTCTTCAAATTGGTCGCCGTCAAATGTATGTGTTTCAGGATAATCAACCGGATCACATCCTTGAGTACTATTATCCATATTTGAAGGTTCACCTCTTTCCTCACCGTGCATTATATTGTCCAACAAATATAACTTTGATCGATTCCGTTGGCCTTTAAATGTCTTCCAACTCAAGTGCGATAACTTTCGATTGGCGTAACAACATCTTAAACAAGGACACTTGAACTTACTAGAAGTTCCTAAACGTCGAACGGCAAAGTTCACAAAATATTCCACTCCATCAACATATTCTTTCGGCTGCGATTGGCGGACATCCACTTTCTATCCATATTAGACTCGATTTATTATAAATTCGATAAGAGAACTTAAACATATTAAAGGTGAAAAACACACAACGATACAACTTTTTGAATGCATGTCGAATGCATGTGGAGCTCAAACAAAAATCACAAGATTTACTATACATCTCGATGCAGTTCAATGAGACAAGTATAAGATAATCAGTATATAATATATTCGGTATCCTCAAAATATAAAACAACTTGAAACTCAAAATATATATATACTAGACACTAGGATCAGCCAATCATCATCATTATCGGTCTAGCAAATAGAAAAGAACTTGGCATTTCTTCAGGGTGGGGCTCAGTGTATGAAGCGCCTCTAAAGACCCTCCTTATTTTGACAATCGGGCGCTTTTTTAAAAGCGCCTCTAAAGTCCCTCCTTGTTTTGATAATAAGAGGCGCTTCATAATAAAGCGCCTCTAAAGGGTGCGTCATTTTTTGCACTCATTTGTAGTGTACAAAGAACACTATAACGTGGGGAAAGATTCCAATCATAATGTTCCATTACAAGCAGAACAAGAAGAGATGAAATGGTGCGAGTATCTTAACACACCATTTCTTATGCAAGCAGAATCAAAATCACCAACACTCTCAATCTATCTGAAGATCGAGGTTAAAACGAAGCGAGTTTCATAAATGATTGGAGCCATAACCAAAGAAGCAAACACACACACCAAACAGGGTTTTCAATTTTCGGATATATATAGCAAAGATCTGCGCAGAGATTTTCAGTTGCTTTTGGACAAACCCTCTAGGCTCTAGCCGAGACGTAATATATGGAAACTATTCAATTCAACAAAAAGATATAGAGATGCCGATTTTTCCTTTATGAACTAGGTCGGAAGTCTCACATGTGAGTTCGACATGTGTGTGTGTCTTTGAAAGTTCCCTTTAAGTAAAAAAAAGAAAGAAAAAAAACTTCCATATTGTATATGTCATTTGTTCAGCATTATTATTATTATTATTATTATTATTATTATTATTATTATTATTATGTTACAGTATAATAATTGTGATTGATTATTCTATCCAGCTTATTTTCCAGAATAATAACAAAATTCTTGAATCAATATCAAACAAATATTCCCAGGATTGAAAAATCAAGATTGAACCAACAAATCCCTCAATCTTTTAATTCCAAATCTATCAACACAGATACAAACAGGTTGAAAAATCAAGAATTGAACCAACAATCTCTCATCCCAAAATCCCCAAAACAAACAAAACAAATCAAAAAAGAATTTAAAGAATGAAGAATGATATACATACAGCTGAACAGCGTGAACGGTGACTCAAAGGGAAAGCTCAGCTTCTATTTCATCAACAGACAAGTTTGGCTTCAATCGGTTGTGGAAATACCTCTTGCACTTTGAGTTGACAAACAGGAAAACCTGTAAATTAAATTGAACAAACAAATAAACAATCCTCAAAATCAGTAACTTGTAATGAACACAACATAGCTAAAAGCAAGATTTATTGCTAGCAAATGCATATTTACTATGTTCCTAAACAGTTTCAAAAGCAAGATGGCTTACAAGCAAACGAACAATATTAGGTTAAATCTAATTCAGAAACACCCCAAGCAACAACAACTACTTGAACTTTCATAGAACCTTCTTTAAGACCGAAATATATATGTAACAAAGAAAAAACAAACTCACCGTTGAGAATGGTCGTAGTGTGCAGAGGAAGAAGATGACAAACTCAAAACGTTGCTCGCATGACAGAGAGAGGAGATGGTTGAGAGAGGAACTCAAAACTTAGAGGGAGAGAGAGTGAGAACGTTGAGAGATTTGGGGTTTTAAAAGGCGCCTCTAAAGTCCCTCCTTGTTTTGATAATAAGAGGCGCTTCATAATAAAGCGCCTCTAAAGGGTGCGTACTTTTTTTGCAATTCTGTTGTAGTGATTATTATTCTAACTGTTATTTATATTACTGTCTGTTACTTGTACTATACTTTGGACTATAAACTGTGACTTAGACTGTTATTTGACTAATGACTGTAACTTGAATTAACATTCGGACTACTAACTCTAACTTACTAACTTGAATTATTATTATTATTATTATTATTATTATTATTATTATTATTATTATTATTATTATTATTTTCTACTATCATTCTCTATGTTATTAAAACTGTTATCTTCATTTTTTGTATAATTCTTAACTTTAGTACTGTGTGATCTATATTTCTATCATATAATCCTTCTATTGTTTCTTTTGAGTTTCTGTTATCATTTTAATACTGTTACTACCATTTATATTGTTACCATTTTTACTATCATTGTTCACATAATTTTGGCCATAGTTATTCTAACAGAACTCATTATTATTCTTACTACTATTATTATTAACATTTCACTTTATTAATTGTTGGCATATATACATATATGTTGTTATCAAATTTTAACTACTGAATACTAATTTTATTCCACGAAAAAATTAATAGTTGCTACTTCTTTAAAAGTTTATTTAATATTGAGAATTTTACTAAAAATATTCTTTTTGACAACCTATTAAAACAAAATATTTTAAGTATCCTAAATTTCTGGTACTTACATAAAAATGCTTTACAAAATGATACTCTCAGTGCTGGGTTTCCTTTTCACGCTCCTATTAATGTTTTAGAATTAATATCTTCAATTAATTTAACTTTTACTATATTTTCTAATCCTAATAAAACTCTATAGAAATTGTCCAAAAATCTGTTGAAAAAGATGAAGGAAAGCAACGAATTAATAACAATAATTAGAAGCTTAAAAATATTTATATGTGATTTTTGGAGTGAGCTACGCTTTGGTACATGCGTGAGTGGGCAAATGAAGGTTGAGTTAAACCTTGGGGGCATCACGGTGCGAGACCCTACAAGTGACCAGGTAGTAGCTCCACTGTGTCGTGGTATTCGATACCCCACAGTGATGATCCTGACGAGACACTGTAAGAACTCAGGATCAGTGTAGAGTGTTCCGTTAAGAAATTGTGATATGAGTGTTGTACCAATGAGAATTTGAAACGGAACATGTCCTCCCGATCGCTCCTCTAAATTAGAATCTCTCCATGGAGTAGATATGGGCCCCGTGCATATTTTTGTTTTGTTTTGTGTGTTTAACTTTTAAAATAATAAAACTCAAAATTTATATTTAACTACTCTTTACTTTAGGGATGGGGGTAGATTATCAGGGTAATTCACATATGATGGGTTCTCGAAAGGGGTCGGAACCCGACCTGACAACCCCCACACTGACAAACAAGATTGCAGGCTGGGGGCAAGATCCCAGCCCGGAGAAAATTGAAAACAGAGATAGGAAAAGTAAATCTAAAAGCAAGATACTAACCTCAGAAGAAGCTTCAATATAAGCGATGAAGAAAAATTCTTGAAATAGAGAAAGCAAGATCGGAAAGCTCAAAATCACTAGATCGATACTCAGAGCAAGCGAGGAATCAAAGAGTAGAAATGATCTACTCTCACCTTTATTTATAGTGATCCTGAGAGGACCCACTGTTCACTCTCGAAACGACACACTCAATCAATTGGCTTGGCGCGCAAAACGAAGAGTCATCATTAAAGAAACGCCTCGATTCCTTAAACGGTCACATCACTCAAAGCGAATATTTATTACTCTGTAAAAAAAAAAGCATAAAAAAAAATCGAAGCGCCACCAAGCTTTTGAAATCAAGTCCCAAAGATCGGCAACTACCATTTTTCGGCACAAGGCAAACCCGACCTTTCTAATCTCGGTAAAATAGTTTATCTCAACATGTTTCAAGTCTAGTTTAACCCAACACGTCAAACCGACTTGGGGGGCAAGTGTTACGGTGAAAACATACTCATACTATTTACACCCCCACTTCTCAAAACAAAATGATTGGGCCTCCAAACAACCAAGGCCCATACTCACTCATCAAATGGCCCACAATACGCCTCCTCACTGAACGGTTCAGATCATCACACTCAGGTACCCTTTAAACCTATAAATACAGCATTTACTGCTAACAAAGAGGTACGCATTAATTACCATATAAACTTGCAATAACTCTTCAGCTACTGACTTTAGCATCGGAGTGACTTTGCAGGTACACCCCAGCTCGTCTCGGATCATCAACCTCAGACGTAATTGTTATTGATCGAATCTCATCCCCTACCTACTATCTCGGATCGGCAGGTCCTCAGATACGGTACAGAACAGGAACGAAGCTTCTTCTATTCACTCTTCCATTTTCTCAATTATTGATTATATTTAGTTTATATTTTATTTTTATATTCTTCCCCTGAATTTCAGATTATTACCCAGGATAAATTTGTGGATGAGGATAATGTTTTGTGGACGATGAAAAATCAAATTTGAAGTCTTAAAAGATTGATTCTCCAACGGATCACTTTTGGGTTGGTATTTTTTTCCGTGATATCTCTCCACTGATTTGTTTTTGAAAAAAGGCTAAAAGGGACTTTTAGTCCCTGCAAATGTCAAGAAAATCCAGTTTAGTCCCTGCAATAACAAATTTTTTAAAATAGTCCCTGCAATTAGTAAACGTTACTACTTTAGTCCCTGCTGTTACTTTACTCTTAACACCGTTAAGAGGTTTGATGAGGTGGATGCCAACAAGGATTAATAGAGGTGACTCATCTTCCTCTTCGTTGTTATCTCTTCTTCATCCATCTTCTCTGTTCATTTTCAATCTTCTTCTTCTCTCTTCAATCTTCTCTCTTCTTCTTCTTCTCTCTTCTTCTTCTTCTCTCTTCTTCTTCTTCTTCTTCTTCTGCTTCTTCTTCTTCAATCTTCTCTCTTCTTCTTCTTCTTCAATCTTCTCTCTCCTCCTCCTCCTCCTCCTCCTTCTTCTTCCTCCTCCTCCTCCTCCTCCTCCTCCTCCTCCTCCTCCTCCTCCTCCTCCTCCTCCTCCTTCTCCTTCTTCTTCTCTCTTCTTCCATCTTCTTGTTGCACAATTTGAAGAATGAAGCGTCAGCTTCCTCTCCTCAGTTCCTCCTCCTCTACAACCACCAGCTTCCTCTCCTCAAACACACCCCAAACCACCACGACACCAACCCAAGCTACCATTTTCTTCAACTTCCACTTCACCTCCTTCTCCACCTAAATCTTTCTTTCCCACTTACCACTCTCCGCCAACCCCTCCTTCCCCAACCGTCATCGCCACATTCCCCGCCAACATCTCATCTTTACCAGAAAACCTCCGCTTATTTCCACCGAACACCACTACTTCTGACGCCGTCGACCGGAAACGTCGCGACACGATGGCGAGTTCAGAAGACGCCAAAGAAAGCGCAGAGTCAAGCGCAGAGTCGAGCTCGGGGTCTGAGGTATTCTACCTCGGCACGATGGCGAGTTCAGAAGACGCCAAAGAAAGCGCAGAGTCAAGCGCAGAGTCGAGCTCGGGGTCCGAGGTATTCTACCTCGGCACGATGGCGAGTTCAGAAGACGCCAAAGAAAGCGCAGAGTCAAGCGCAGAGTCGAGCTCGGGGTCCGAGGTATTCTACCTCGGCACGATGATTTCCGGCAACGATATCTGAAACTGGGAGACTCGCCGGAGCTGAATCCTCTGCCTCCCTTACCACGTCGCAATTTCAGAGCATGGACGAGTGAAGATAAAAAGACGGAAGATGAAGAGGTGGCCCCAGCCGAGGTGGCTTGCATACGTGTCAATACACATCACCTACAAATGCTGCCACGTCATTAATGTTTAACTCTGTTAAGAGTAAAGTAACAACAGGGACTAAAGTAGTAACGTTTACTAATTGCAGGGACTATTTTAAAAATTTTGGAATTGCAGGGACTAAACTGGATTTTCTTGACATTTGCAGGGACTAAAAGTACCTTTTAGCCTTGAAAAAACACTAATTGATTCTGCAACTAATTGATGATATGTCTTGCTGTTCTTTTTAATTATACTGTGGATGTTGAAGGTGATGAGTGCCATAATGATGTCGGATAATGGAGAATGATCAGGTGGACATAAGTCTTTCAAGTTTGTCACTGGTTTTTGTGTTGCTTTGTTTGTCTCTCTTTCTGGAGAATTACATGCAGCGATGAATTTAAACCGATTTGCTCTCCTCTTTCTCTACATTCAACAGAGGTTTACACTCCTGGGAATCATAGGGATTACAGGAAGATGCATCCCCATGTTTCTATTAAGGCGTTCAAGAAATGGTCTAATCAAGTCCTTGAGGGATTGGAGTATCTTCGTACACATGATCCTTGAACGCCTTAATAGAAACAATTAGGGTAAACCTCTTCGTGTAATCAATTAGGGTATGTTTCTATTAAGCACCATTAATAGACGAACCAAAACAATTAGGGTGCTTAACTGCGTAGAAGATGGGAAACAGGGTAAAAAAATCCCAAGGCATATAACAAAATTATATCCCAGCCAAGACAATTAATTGCATACCAAACTTAGATGAGAAGCGACATCCTATCAAAAGGTGGGGGTCGGCTCCTACTAGAAACTGCGCGCAAATGAATGCTATGGGAACTACTGACCCCAATAAGAAACAATTGCCAAGAGAACTTAATCACCTTAGACGATGTGAAACTCTTCCAATTCCTATTAAGCACTAATACTAGATGATCCGAGAGCCCATACACCATAGATGATAAAGTAGTCAAAGTGGCATGAGCCAGACTAGTAGAGTAAATGCAACTAGAGTATCACCTCTAAAGCCAGCTATCTGGGTCTCTCCACAGAGAGTTGGAGCAAGTAGAGTTGAGAAAACTTTGAATAAAAGCTCCTCCCAAAAGTTAGGAAAAGTCTCCTCCAAGGATCCCAAACCCATATACCCTCCGAACAACTACAATAATCCCCAATCGCATAGTCCAGAAATGTCACCATTGAGAACAACCTCAGAAAAGTTGAGCCTTAACAAAGAGTCACCTAGCCACATCTATTATATACTTGGAGGTCGTATGCTCGTCGCCTATCATCCTACACACACCATGCACAAGCCAGTCTCCCTCTGACTCGTTGAAACTCCAAATGTGTGTGTAGGATGGTAGACGACTAGCATCCTACCACCGGGTAAAAAATAAAAATTCATTAAGCATGTTTAAGTAAATAAAGTTACCTAGTGGATCCACCACCGGGTAAATTATATTGTTGTTTTTCTCTTTAAAAAATCCCTTTCACACATACCAAAATTTGCAAATTAATGAATTAAAATGTGACACGTGTTAATCTAAAAAAATAAATAGGTTAACTTTTTTTAAAATACAGTTTTGCAAAGTAAACCTATAGATCAACATCCTTGAGGGACTATAGATCAAATTTTGCAAAGTAAACCTGACAATTTGCAACTATTTCGACAATGGTGTGCAACTTATTTTAATCATATAGTTGCAAATAAACAACAATTGCAAGTGCCTAAAATAAAGAAAAACAACCATGATTTTGAATGAGATCATCTCATGAAATAATGAGATATAACGATTGTTCTTTCTTGTCAATTAGTTGTCCGTTGTAGAATTAGATTATTATAATTAGGAAAGAGTAAAATATGGTTTTAAGGATAATGCAGAAGCATCTCCATTTTTCAATGGCATGTGGATTATGTCTCCCTCTCATTCAAAGGCCATTATGATCTTCCAAATCTTTCGCTTCATCAATTTCAATTCAAAAATTTCCCATCAACATTATAGTTATTATATAGGCTTTTAAACGAGTTTGGATCCTCACAATTATTTACAAGACAATTTCGGAGAGAGTGATACAAACAAAAATATACTTGTGAAGATCCGCACTCTAAACTTTTAAAACCACACCTTTTGCTTTAGTTGGATGTCATCGTCGTAGTAATTGTTTATTTTTTTGGTAAACTAATGTATTTTCTGCGCGCGCAACTTCAGAGATTAATCTCCCGTGGTACTGAGATCCATTTAAGGGGTTAACATCTCCCACCAGGTATTTTTTCATATTGTTTATTTTGTTTTGCTAATAATAGGAATTGTTGATTTTGTTTAGAGTTTAATTGACATACATCATTACCGTGAAAACTTTTACACTATTAACCAATAAAAAAATCATAATATGAGTGACTTTATAGTAATTAAAATAACTTCAAATGTTTTATATATAAAGTGTCATTTTGCGATTGACTGACATTGAAAAAAATGTTTTACGCCGACTATGCATATATGTTGAACAAATTGAATTGCCTATTGGATGAAACCAGTGGCGTATCTAGGATCTTGGGTTAGAGTGTGCAAAAAATTTTAGACACACCATCACCGTAAATATAAGTAAAATAAATAACCTTTAATATATTTAAATAAATTATACAACTCATAATTGGTCGCTTAAAGGAGGAAGAGAAAAAAAATGCTCAAAAGTGAGAAAACGCTCAAGTGAAAATTAGAAATGTGTAAGAGTGTGAGCAATTGTGTGAGCATGTGCATTAAATTGGTGCAAAACTAGGAGTTTCGGTGCAAAAAAATATTTCCAAAGTGTGGAAAATATTTTTTTAGTAGGATATTGGTGCTAATATTATTTTTTTATAGGACTATCGATACTAATATTATTTTTTCAGGATGTGTGGTTGACCACTCTGGGCATCAAGTAGATCCGCCCCTGGATGAAACATATGAAGCATTTGGTGATCATGTCCCTTTGATTGTATCACTTTCAACAACATGCATGGAGACTTCGACTTAGGGATTTGAACCTGAGTGTAAACTCTAATAGTGTGTGTGGTGATTATTTGTCATTTTCATCTATGCTAACAAAAAAAATAGAATTGATAACCTAAAAAGTTAAACTCCCTAGCAACTATTAACAACGAACTGAAATAAAAACTAACAGTTTTAATACCAAAAAAAATAAATACAAAGTAACAATTTCTTTATATATTCGTAAAGTCTAACTCAACTGGATATCATGTCCCGAGTTCGAACTCTTAACCTCACAATTGTGTATGAGTTTTAAGTGGCATTTGACATTCCATCTAGTGCCTAAAAATTCAGCTCTTACAAACTGCAATAAAACACTGAATTCTATGTTTTCTACTTTTAAAATTGGAAAATAATATTCTTAGTTGTTAGGATGGTGTGTGAGGGTTTTCTATAAGTCAAACGCGGAGGGGTTTTGTGAATAATTGCTAGGATTGTGTGTGAGAGAGGGCTCCTTGCGAGGACAAGATAATTGCTGTCCTATTTCAACATCAGTAATCAATGATTTCTAGACAAATTAGAAGCAAATTAAACATTAAAAAAGAAGTTCAATAAAAGGGTGCTTTAATACTTGTTTAATTTTCATTTTGTGGCACTATGCAATGGACCTAAATAAAAAGCTTTTGGGCATGGCCTACCAAGATTATCTTAACATATTCGCATTACAATAATGTCACACTATTCTTTTCTTAATAAACAGTTTCCTTTTGATGCAGAGGGACCAGGGCTCCATTTACTAAAATTTCCAAGCATATTCAATTTTTTCCAAAGGAATCCCAGCTCAGCAATTTGGGAGACAAATACACAGCAAAGTGTACAAGTGATATTGGAGTGTCTGCCTCTGTTTATCACAATGCCTTGCCTTTTCTGACTAAGCCTTAGTTTGTATTTTGATCCACTGCTTCCATAGATACATGAATACTGTTTCTTTTTCTAACAAGAATTAAATTGCAACCTTATCATAGGTCATTCTCATAGCTGGAATTTTTTTGGAAAGGCAAATATGTATTGATTTAGAGTGTTATAAAGGTACTAAAATTTCTTTACATCTAACTTGGAATATATACGAACAATGCTAGAAATTAAAACACAGTCTCCAAAAGGTAAAGGTGACACCCCCAATTAAAGGGAAGAGGGCACTAAGCAAAACCCGTCTCGGCCCGATCACATAGGCTCAGGGCTAACCTGAACATAAAAAGATAAAAGGACATTTGGGATCGTCCATTAACATAAATCGGGGTTGGGTTAGGACGAGTTCGTGTTACCCCTCGGTCACCAAGCCCGTCCTCATACTTACTGTTTTGTTTTATAATGTCTATTTGGGCATGTCAAACGCTTGCCAAGAGGAAAAGAAAATATTTCCCTATACTGCTAGGTTACGGTGCAAACTTAAGAGGAATTTGTCTTATTAAATTTTTATAGGAAACGATATTGTAACAAGTATGATGAAGTTGGTTACTAAAATTAATAAAATAATTTGATAGTTATTGTTAAATTGGTGGCTCACTACAAAATAACATGCTATTAATGACAGATTTTTCCCTCACTATCAACAGTTTTTCCCTCGCTAATGCTTAGCGATGGTCCATTTCCGTCGCTAGCATTAGCGACAAAATTTTAAATCCGTCGCTAATTAGCAAGGGACAGTCCTGTCACTAATTTCATCGCTAATTAGCAGAGATTCCAAATTCTGTGGCTAAATCTGAATGACACATGTCCTAATCTGAAACACATGTGTCCTAAGTAGCGAGGGAAATTCCCTCACTAATTTCGTCGCTAATGGCCATTGATTTTATTTTATTTTAAAAAAAATCAGTTTTTTATATTTATAATAATCTGTTTTAATAAATACTAAAATTTAAAATAAACAAAAAAAAATATAAAACAAATATTCTGAGAATATTTGAATAAAATCCGAATCAACATAAACTAGTCTGAAATGTTAGAACATAATACTGAAATGTCAAACGAATACAAAAAGTCCTAACAGGGGTTAACAACTTAGCCTGCTTACAGGAAAACCTCAAGAAGTTTTCATGCATACTTGTTTGCACCTGCTGGTGAGTCTGCAGCTGCTACGCCTGAGTCTAAACACTACAAGAAAATCGTTCATTTGCCACGGACATTTCCGTGGCAAATGCACAAATTTCCGTGGCAAAACAACATTTGCCACGGATTTGCCACGGACAAAAATTGGTGGCAAAAACGCTCGTCGCAAATCATTTGCCACGGAATTTCCGTGGCAAATGTTTCCGTCGCAAATCCGTGGCAAATTTTTCCGTCGCAAATCCGTGGCAAATTGTCGTCGCAAGTCCGTGGCAAATTTTCGTCGCAAGTCCGTGGCAAATTTTCGTCGCAAGTCCGTGGCAAATCCGTCGCAAATTTTTAAAAAAAAATTAAAAAAATAAATGGAGCAGTAGTTTCCTACTACTCCAACTTCTTCACAAATTGGGTTATCAAACATTGCAAGTAAAATTTAGTGCTTTATTTAGTTTCTTGGTAGTTGTTGTGAGTAGCAGTATCCACTCCTAACATATTCTACCATACAACATTCTTTTGAATCTCCACAAAATGTAATTTTAAGAATACAATACAATTCCACTAACAAGACTATGGATAGTATATCAAATTGATCAATCATCACTCAGATGCAAATGCTCACCCTCACTAAACATATATGCTAAGTATTCTATCTAATGAAGAATATTACAATTAATGATGCTATCACACATTATTCAATATAACAACTGTGATTCAACATATCTGCCCAAGGAACCAAGACAAGCTTTCCATCCATTGAGGGTAACTGAACCTACAGAGTAACAATATCATGAATAATATGCTCTGACAAACAGTCATTTGTCATTAATATGAAACAACAAAACCAAGTCTTATTGAACTAAATGACTGGAAAATAAGGAAGTTTTGTATTATATAATATTGCAAAGAAAAATACTAGTTTTGTTTCAAGATAAACAATATAGTACATAATTACACTCAGATTGAATATAATTAAAGTACATAACCAAATATTGGACACAAGATAGTGTCTGCATATTGGACACAAGATACAGATAAATATATTCTATTCATCAGCTAGGTCCTCAGCTTGAAATCTAGAAATTATATGGGAAAAAAAGGAAAAAGATCGAAGTATACATCAACGGCATGTAAATATAAGGAATCTTCATTTTTTACAACTTTGTGATTATATTTCAAATGAAGATAGCAAACAAACTAACCAAATTGTACCTGATTCAAGGAATTCTTAGCAGTTTCATATTCAACGACTAAAATATACCAACTGAGAAGTGTCTGATAGTGACTGAGAAGGGCCAATTTCTCAAATATACCCATACATCCAATATATTCTGTTTATAACAAAAATCTTAGTGACTGCAATGCAACAATCTTCATCTAAAAAAAATACTAATAATAATAGTTTTTCTTCTTTTAAACTTCACTTGATATCATAGCAATATATATACCAACCAAATCATAATCGTTCCACAAATTTAATTAAGCATTTGTGAAATATTAGTCAATACCTTCCAGAGGCCTGTTCAAAAGCTCTAACCATCTCCAAAGCTGATGTTCCCTTTCTGTCCCCAAGTTATAAACCTCACAACCTGTATACACACACACCATGAATATTGAAGACATGCAATATTAGTACAACAAATATACCACATTACCACTGCCTCAAAATTTTCCAAAAAGGACGCAGTTAAATATTAGAAGGTAATGACAAGTTTGGAATAATACCTATATCAGTTTCTTCTAGTTTATGCAATGCGAAAGAATGTGCCCATCTGCTAAGTCAACAACATGAATGTAATCTCATATGAAATGACCCAACTATGGTTGAGTTGAGGACTTGAGGTAGCTCAGAATGTGTAGATCATAGGGAAATGACGTGTATTGTGAGATTTTGCTAAACATCATGCAATTTTCCTCTACGAAGAATGACAATGAATGGAAGAGTTGAAACCAGTAAAAACATACCCCAGTGCCATCAGTTGTATTATAATCGTTTCCAAAAATTCATTAAGACAAACAGAAGAGAATTACAGGACTATGGAGGATATAGAATTCTTAAATTATTCATCAACTTCAAAAATATATTTTTTACAAGACCCCAAAACTATCAAGCCAAAAATCAGTTTCCCCTTCAAACAAATTACCTATAACAGTTTCCTACTCATACCTTAGTCCCAGCCAAGTTGTTGTTGTAGTACAGCAATGGTTTCTGCACACTTTCACCAACTGCTTTCAGTCCAGCAAAATGTATGACTGAATCAAACCTACAAATAAAAAGGAAGCGAAATAAGCAACAGTTAAAAGATCAATGATAAAGTACAACTATAAGTTCTATAGCAAGGTAAACACAAAACAGAAAATTACAGTCATCATCATCGCGATCATCATCACTTTCGGATCCAACAAGCCTGCGCAGGATTGTATGCAAAAATTACTTGACTATTTGGATTATCATAGAGTATATCCACTTTCGGATGGAATTATTAGAGGAAAAAAGTGTAAATTCAATGGCACTGTTGGTTTCATAAGGAAGATGTAAGTGAACCGCCAATCTATCTACTAAAATATATAGATGACTTGGAGTCAGAAAACACGCAAATTAGCATGTTATAAGCAATCACGTACACAAAGGAATAATTAATTTCTTTAAGATATATTCGAAATTCCTTCCTTTCAAGGAAAAAATGATACTGAGAATAAAAACACGAGTATATAAATAAGTCAACAATATATATATATATATATATATATATATATATATATATATATATATATATATATATATATATATATATTACACGAATGGTGAGAACAGGAGGCTTGTTAATCTTCTCCAAGTGGTTACTAATCCTTTTAAGTCTCAGACTCTTTTGATTTGTGTATATGATCTTGTGTCATTTTGGATATTTGATTCAACCCATGAGACTTTGTAGAAGAAGTATGGCCATGATGAAGAAACTCGAAGGGAGAGATGATGAGGAAAACAGTAACACTTTCTTTTTTTACTAACAATAATAATACCCATATCTTTCAGTGTCAAGAAAGAAAATATGGGTAAAAGTAAAACAAAAACCATAACTAGCAAAGCAAATGGCACAAAGGAAATGTGATTTTCATGGGCATTACCAACACAGATAAGAAAAGCAAGTTTGAAAATGACTTTTTATGTGAGGAAGAGAAGGAAATAAGACTGTATATATGTCCCTTTCTGTAATATTAATGGGATGGAAAGTAAGGAAAGTGGGTGAGATGAATTAAGGTGTTACTCAGAGATCCTTTTGAAGCTTGAGATCGGATCATGATTAATCGCATTTGAATCATTTGTATTGTATTGATAGTGCACTACTCATGCAGTTTCAAACACTTGTGGGATTTGAAGAAAATATATTGTGTGGAAGAGAGAAGAGATCAGGTGATTTGGCTTAGTGACATGCAAAGCTAGAGAACTTAAACTATACCTTGTTGATAACACTGGTACTCTACCATCTGTGTCTCCACTAAACCATACAAAAAATTAAAGTGATCAACACATGCCACATCAATTTGAAATTTGATATTCAATTGTATTATTTACTTACCTATAAACCCAAATCCTAAGTCCTGCTTTGAAATAAGTTTCGATAAATTGGGATAAGCGATGGCTTTGAATATCCCCAGTTACTGAACATCGTCATGCTGCATATAATATATGATAAAATGATTATCCTTAAAGTAAAAACATGAAACAAATTAAACACTATCTCAAAAAGGGAGAGAGAATCTTACTTGCAAATACTCCAATTCTTTAGATTATGACCATCATCACTTGCATGAAGAGCCATCCGAACATCCGGTCTATTATAAAAGCTCGCCAATGTAAATCAAGCAGAGAGGGATTAGGAAGAATTAATGAAGCAAAAAGAAGTAAGCCATCATATCATATGTTCATTTATTACCATGTTTCGCACTAGTTCCTTTCCCAGTAGTGATCAATACGATAAATCTGCGGTTCCTCAAACAACTCTCCGATCCGACATCGAGTTCTTCTCACGATTCAAGATCCCTACCAAAAGGTTTCTCTACAACAATACGTGTCCATCCCCAAGATCGGCTTTTAAATGGAAGCGAAGTAATCATCACAAGAAACAAATCAATATCGATCTCGAATAATAAAGCAGAACCATGAGAACCAAAAAAATTATACGATGGAGAAATTTGAAGCGACAAGGCCTGTTTTTCTAATGCTAGCTATCCATCTTCATCGGCTTCAATACTACTGAGTGCATAACTCCAATACTACTGGACTCGGGCGAGAGCGACTTGCGGACTCGGGTTAACTTATTTAATACTCTCTGGAAAAAATCATTAATATTCTTAATGGTAGGATTCTTAAGTAAATATTTATGTTGGTTTAAAATGAATACACTATAAAAGACTCCACATATCAATAAAATAGCTGAACACACTTCACCAAAAATCTATGTGCATTCTGATATTCCATACAAAACCAAAAGCAATGGATAGCTTGTTCAGTCAAATGATGGATGTGGGGAAAGCTCTATAATTGAAATAGTCCAAATAACAAAAATATAACTCAAGATAGCAAGGACATTCAAATGATGGATGTGAGGAAAGTTTCATTAGCCTAACTTGATAATTTCATTAAGCAAATAACAACTTGATAATTTTCGTTGGAACTAAAATTTTCCTTGCAACAGTCACATTAAAAACAACATCAAGGCAAGTTCTCCTCTTATGTAGGCTTAAACTTAAAGACTAGTTATAACCTTCAATTGAGTTGACTACTAGCTCCATAGAAACATCAGGTACAAGTGTGATACCACCTATCAAGAAAACCAGAAAAAAAAGCTTATAGCTAATAGGAGACTTAACCACAACTCAACACACACAAAATTGGTATCTAATCTAACACAATTAAAAAGCGATATATAGCTTACGAGTTATGTGAACCTTCGCATAACAACGATGTCAAAGCCACCAAAAATCTCCCGTCTTTGCCTGAATTCAAGGTAAGAGGGGATAGTATAGAACAATTGCAAAATTTCATACTAAGAATGGTAATGATTGTATAAAACAAATCCATTGTCATCATAAACAAAATCATGGCATATGTGAAATCTAAATAAACATTACCAAATCAAAACTACAACTTTCACATCATTCATCCTTGCTTTGCCTCATCGAATCTCTCTTTCAAACCCCTAATAACTAATCAAACAATAAAAACAACACATAAAAATGGCAAAAATAATAATAAATAAGACTACAATTCACAAAGATTGAAGAATTGGTGAAACTCACTTGGAATAGGTAAGGCATTAGCGGTGGGTTATAAATCATGATAACATCAACCCATCATTTCCACCCTTGAAATCAACCTTAGCGGATGCCATCTATTAGAGAAACAAATCAAAATATGACGTGGTGGGTTTATGAGATAAGATAACCAAAGATAACATGGTGGGTTTATGAGATACGATCCCCAATAATTGTTAATTTACAATAGAGGAGTTCTACCTAAGCGTTTCACCACAGTACCTCCTTGCCAAAATTCTCTTCATTTGGGGCTTTAGGGTTTACAGGAGAGACAATGATGAGACCTATTGTTGAAGAGGAACACGCAGACGAGGAACACAAGATGGTTCGTGGGACTCAAAATGAAATCAAATAGGGATGAAACCAAAATAGGGAACAAGAAACCCTAACAACAAAAACAATGAAACCAAATAGGAACAACAAAGCAAACACGAAGAAGAATATAATCAAGCAAAAATTAATAGTGACTAAAGCTTCTCTCGGTTGATAACATCAAGCGAGCACAACATCGAAGAAGAAAGTGAGAGGTTTAGGGTTTGAAGTTAGAGTGAGTGAGGGGAACAATGGTTGCGGAGGTGATGGTTGCGGAGGTGAGAGTGAGGGAGTCACGATGGTTGCGGAGGTGAGAGTGAGGGAGTCACGATGGTTGCGGAGGTGAGAGTGAGGGAGTCACGGTTGCGGAGGTGAGAGTGAGGGAGTCACGATGGTTTAGGGTTTGAAGTGCGGAGGTGAGAGTCACGGTGGAGAGGAGAGGAAAAAGAGTGATAGTGGGCTAGTGGCGGCGAAAGGGTGAGGGTGAGGGGTGGAAGAGCAAGGGAGAGATTGAGAGAAAAGAGAGAGTTATGTGGCTGAGAGTGAGGGTTAAAACTGATGAAGAGAGAACGACGAAAGATCAGCGTGTTTTACTTTTATCAATACTTTGCCACGGACTTGCCACGGCATGTCCGTCGCAAATTTTGTCCTTTCACATGTCCGTGGCAAACCCGTGGCAAACACCAGCGGGAAATTTCGCGCTCACATATTTTGCACTTGCCGTCGCAAATCCGTGGCAAATTACTGACGGAATAAGCTCCGTGGCAACTGCTGGTGGCTAAAACAAGGTTTTCTTGTAGTGAAATGAGATGCGACTGAGCCTGCACCTGCTACCTGAGTTGCTCTATCTCCTCAGCTGGAGGAGGAAGCCGACTGCTAGAAAACCCGCTGGTGTCGAAGTGATCAACCCCAAACTCCATAAATGGAGCCAAGGGCCCCGAACCATACAGGCGACCCTTATTCTACCCGCCTACCGCCTTCTCCCAATTCTGGTTCGCCTGAGCTATGATCTCAGAGGGAAGTGGACCAAGTGAGTCAGCGTTTTAGCTCCTTTGAGTCACCGGAGTCATCATGTTAGTATGTTCCTCCTATTTTGCATAATCACAAAACATAACATAATTAGCGCTCCATTTTAACAAAACAACATTATATAATACAAATCAAGTTGTATATTTATGTGAGTCTTCCTCGAGCGCTCAACAACATACTCCTAATTAGTACCCTTCCTCACATGTGTGGCCCTGTGCAACTCAGGAATAGTGATTATGCGTCTGGCCTTCTTACTCTGTAAAAATGAAACACACATTTTCAACGATTGATAACTAATTACCATAAATAAACTAAAATAACACACAAATTTTTACAAATCTGATAGCATGTTGAGCCTGGTTGATGAAGCCGCAACAGTGAAGTGAGCAACCCTTTTCTGATTTTTTATTCTATTTGGCCTTTTCAGCATTTGTTTTGTAGTTCTCTGTATCCCAATATGCCTTGAAGGCTTTCCAAACATCATCACCTATTTACGGATGCTTATCCTTAAACTGCAATTTATAGAGCAAATCCAACAATTGCTTGTCCATGCTTTTGAAAAACAATTTCTGCACAAATGTATTCTCTTCTGACAGCCACGTCACTTTGGTATGTATTAAGCAAAATCAAAATATGTATTAGTACTAATTATATTTAACATAAACAATAAATTAAAATAAACAATATAGGTAATGACATAATTGATACTACCTTAAACAACTCCAAAAAATTCCTTTTGCTTGACATAGACTTTTGTCCACTTTTCATGGAAGTTTTGAAGAGATAGTTTCTTAATGATATATGTGTTCGTCGATAATCGTTAGGTAATTTGAATATAGAATAGCAATATATTTAGATATCGGTCAAAATTTTACACTTAACAAAAAAATACAATGCTCACAATTGCTTTGCTCATCTTTCGGGTCAACTCGGTCTTGTCCTATAATTTAGTCTAGTCTGCATATCGTCGAGTTTAGTCTGATTAAGGGACGAGTTAGATTTTCAAAATTGACCCGATTAAAAGTTAGGATCAGGCTAGGGTTGATCATAACCCATCGTATGCTCATACTCGTAGTGGACACCACATAAACCTAATTGTTATGTCCTAGAGAGACACTTCAATGGTTTCACACACAATTCATTAAAAAAACAATAGTTACTCTTAAATTTAGCCAACAATTCCTATGAACACGAATTAATTACATAGAAGATCTAGAGAGGTCAAGAACTTTATTTGAGAAGATAATTAATCCATTTCTAGTTACTCTTAGCTGGATTGAGTTAACTTATGGGTATAATTTACTCTTTCAAGGATTTCACCTTGAAACTATTCACTTTAATTATCTCTGGATATGGGTATTTTATCCAGTTCCCTTTAATTGATTGAATTAACTCCCATTTCTAGCGAATATTTACCTCTCTACAGATTGATTAAAATATTGGTGTTTAATATCTTCCAATCATTTTGAGTCAGAGAATGATTCCCACAAGCAGAGACATGAGTATATGATTGCAAGGAATCAAAGGAAAAAGACGACTACAAATATTTGATTCACATTACGTATTATTATATGACCCAATTGATTATATATGGTCGCAAATATACAAAGTACAACGAAGGGAACACATATTAATAACGTAGAGGCAGCAAGATTAATGGAAATTTTACAAATTTTGGAGTTTGACTTAACTGAACAGCTCATATGGGAAATTATATAAAGGCTACAAGCTCATGATGAGGTGCGGATATTACAAGCATCTCTCAATGAAGGTTTTATATTAATAATTCAAATGTCCGATTGGATGGCTGAATTAGGACCATGCCATTTGAAACTTTATAATGCCACAGAAGGATACCAATATTATTATCACTAATTTAAGTTTTTCTATTATGGATTTTTTTAGCATAAAAAATTTATTAAAAAAAGGAAAAAAGAGGACCGAATAAAGTATAAGGGGGGACTAAACCAAAACCCTTGACAAGAAAATAAAATAAAATCTAAGCAATAATAAGGAGTCTTTGCCTGGTTTTAGACAAAGACCCGCTAAGACAATCCATCCTTAGAGATAAAAGGACTAACTTACAATAGCCAAATCAAAAAGAGACAGACACACAACCAAAAAAAAAGAGACAAACACATAATTAATTCCTACAAATCTCTAAACCAAATTATTTTTTGCCGAAGTTTCTTCTTTTGAGTCTTCGACACAACTTGTTCGAAGTTATCCTCATGCACAACTGTTCCATGGGTATCAACAGCCATACGATCGGCAAGACTAGATTTTAGATTTAAATGATTATTTTTTATTTTGCATGAATTTTGGTTTATGTCCACACAAGACTAGATGGAGCGGCCCGATAGCGAATGGTCCAAAAATCTGGGATAGAATTTGATATTATCTTAAAATTTGGTTTGGATATAACTCAATCTACAAAATCGACTTGTAAGAACGAAGAATGTCTCTTCACTATATTTAGATGAAATTAACAGATACATTATCCCCATTGAAATTTATTTTTCACAAGAAATTGAACTAGAGACCCTAGCTAGACAAATAAAGTGGACTCTCAACACATCTCTCACACAACAAATTTTTTTTTTTTTTTTAAATATCTATAAAATTATCTCTAAATTATTTAATAAAAATCACTTATTTTCAACTCACTCCTCTGGTGTGGCGTGACTGCCATGCTTTCCACTGGTTGGCTATTCCTATTTGTGGTACTTGGTCATGAACAAATATTTGATGAGAAATATATAGCAATACTATTACTACTCTTCATCAGTTATAAAAGGAAGAGGATGATGAAATTCACCAAAGCAAAGGAGGCCATCTCATTCCCATAATACATAGTAGTACTTCATAGAAAGTCTTCCACCCGACCAACATGGCTCCCAAGCTGAGGGATATCCTCTCTGAATCTAAGCAAATCATCGAATCCGATCCTCGTCACTACCTCACTCTCTCCCTCATCTTCCTCCTACCCCTCTCTCTCTCTTCTCTCCTCTACCAACTCCTCCTCAATTACTTTCAACAACAACAACAACTCACCGCACTTGTAGTGAATAAACTTAAATCAACTACTACTAGTGAGAGTGAATGAAAAAAAACGCAGGGAATGAATATCAAGTGAATAATGAGAGCGAGAGAATAATAGTGCAGCAGAGTAATATCAGTATTGCTCCGTAAGTGGAGTAGCCTCTATTGCTCCGTGAGTGGAGTAGCCTCTTTTGGATAATTCATTGCTTGCCTTTATTGATTGGAATCTTTAGTACATATAGAGTAGTAATCCAAGCCAGCTGTAATTTGCTTGGCTCAATCCCTAAGGAGAGCTAACAATAAGACAAAAGGCATATACAATAGTACAATAAGAATCCTATGTAAAAACCTAGGCAAGACCATCACTCAAATATCTATTTCATGACATAAGAGTTCTGCCACTTGGGCTTGGCAGCATTTCTTTTGGACCTCTCTCTGGGCTTGTGAATTAAATTGGGCTCATCATCCTCAACATCAACAGCTAGGCCCAACTCTTCATTGTTGTTCATAACATCCCTATCTTCATCAGCAAAAACCTTGTCCTCAAGGTTAAAGTTTGGAAATTTCTGCTTGATTTCAGCCAAGGATTCCCAAGTAGCGTCCTCTGGATATAAACCTTCCCACTGCACCAGAATTCTGTGTTGCTCAGGCTCTGCTCCCAATTGCCAGTCCAGTATTGCAGCAGGAACAATTAATGGCTGGTTGTCTACGACTTCAGCAGGAAGTTGCAGTGCTGCAGTAGCATCTCCGTGACACGGTTTCAGCTTTGAAACATGAAAAACAGGGTGAATTTTACTAGTAGGAGGTAATTCCAATTCAAAAGCTACCTCTCCAATAGCTTTCTTCAGCTTAAAGGGCCCATAGTACCGCATAGACAGCTTCCTATTGCGATGTCCCGCCACTGTATTCTGCACAAATGGTCTCAATTTGACAAAGACCATGTCTCCTTCCTTGAAAGGATGTGGAATTCTTCTTTTGTCAGCAAACAATTTCATAGTTGTCTGAGCTTTGATCAATTTGCTGCGCAACTTCTCCAAAATCTCAGCACGTTCAGCTAGCATAGTATCAATAGCCTCAACATGACTAGCTCCTTTGAGATACTGTGGAAGGTTTGGTGGGGGCTTACCATAGACAATGTGGTAAGGAGAGTAACCTGTGGTGGAATGAATGGATGTATTATAATGCCATTCTGCCCAATGAAGGAATTTTCCCCACTCTCTCGGTTTGGAGTGTACAAAACAACGAAGATACTGCTGCAGGATCTTGTTGACTATCTCAGTCTGACCATCGCTCTGAGGATGATAAGCTGTTGACATCCTCAATTTGGTACCACTCATTTTGAACAATTCACGCCAAAATTTACTCACAAAAATTGGATCTCTATCGGATACCATGCTCCTAGGCATACCATGTAATTTGCACACCATTGTGGCAAATAATTCAGCAACTTTGGAGGCATTAAAGTTGGTTGGCAAGACACCAAAATGTGCTGCCTTGGAGAACCTGTCCACTACTACAAGTATGACAGTATTGTTTTGGAAGGAAGGGAGCCCCACAATAAAGTCCAATGAAATGTCCTCCCACACACCATGAGGAATTGGGAGAGGTTGGAGTAAGCCATATGGACTATGATTAGGATGTTTGGTTCTCTGACAGATATGGCAGCTACTCACAAACTTCATAACATCATCCTTCATTCCTTGCCAGAATACATTCTCCTTCAATCTTCCCAAGGTCTTTTGAATACCACTGTGGCCTCCCAAGGGTGATGAATGGAATTCCTCTAAAAGCATGTGCTTGAGTGGAGAATTTGGAGGAATGAAAAGTTTACCTTTGAAGAACAACACTTCATTAATGATAGAGTAGTCTTGGAAGGCATCAGGAGTATCTTTAACCTTCTGGATGAGTTCCTGCAACTCAGTATCAGTCATAAATGAAGATTTAAGTTGCTGTAGAAAATCCCAATGAGGAACCGTAATGGCGACAAGAATCGAGCGATGAGGCTCATGAACCCGTGAGAGAGCATCTGCCACTCTATTTTGAGCACCGGGCTTGTAAATGATCTCATATGAATACCCCAACAACTTGGCTAGATAAAATTGTTGTTCCGGTGTCTGAATAATCTGAGTCATTAGTTCTCGGAGGCTCCTTTGATCAGTATAAATTACAAACTTTCTACCAAGAAGATAAGTACGCCATTTCTTGACGGCAGAAGTGATGGCACACAATTCTCTAACATATGTTGAAGCATTCAGCATTCTAGGGCAGAATTTGCGACTGTAGTATGATATAGGGTGCCCCTTTTGACATAAAACAGCTCCCATACCAAGCCCCGAAGCATCTGTCTCAAGTACAAAGTCCTCATTAAAGTCAGGGAGGGCTAGGACTGGTGCTTCGGTCATAGCTTTCTTCAAACACTCAAAAGCGTCATCAGCTTGTTCAGACCATTGAAAAGAGTCCTTCTTAAGTAATTCGGTAAGAGGGGCAGCCACCAAAGCATAGTGCTTGACAAATTTTCGGTAAAACCCAGTGAGGCCAAGAAATCCTCTCAGTTGCTTTACTGTCTTGGGACGTGGCCAATTAACCATTGCTGAAATCTTTTCAGGATCCGGGCCAACTCCTTGTTCAGAAACAATATGTCCTAAGTAAGCAATAGCATTTTGCGCAAAAGTACACTTTGTTTGTTTCAAGAAGAATTGCTGAGCCATAAGACATTGAAAGACAGTCTCTAAGTGAGAGAGATGATCATTGAGAGAGCTGCTGTAGACTAGAATGTCATCAAAGAAGACTATAACAAACTTGCGCAAATAAGGTTGAAATAGAGAGTTCATTGTGGTCTGGAAAGTTGAAGGAGCATTGCACAAACCAAAGGGCATCACAAGGAACTCATAGTGTCCTTGGTGAGTCCGAAAAGCAGTCTTGTGCACATCATAAGGAGCCATCTTGATTTGGTGGTAACCGGAACGAAGGTCCAGTTTAGAAAACCACTTAGTACCATGTAATTCATCAAGCAATTCTTCAATGGCAGGTATAGGAAACCTGTCCTTGACAGTAATAGCATTCAATGCTCGATAATCCACACAAAACCGCCATGAGCCATCTTTCTTCCTTACCAAAAGCACAGGTGAGGAGAAAGCGCTATTACTTGGTTGAATTATTCCCTGCAGAAGCATGTCCTGTATTTGGGCCTCAATCTCTTGTTTTTGGAATTGTGGGTATCGGTATGGTCGTACATTGACCGGGTCAGTGCCATGTAGAAGAGGAATTTGATGGTCAGTAGGTCGAGGTGGGGGTAAGGTGGTAGGCTGTTCAAAGAGGTTGGCATATTTAGTGAGGAGGGTCTCTAATTGTGGAGGGGGGTCTGTTTGAGTGCCTACGGTTTGGGAGGGGGGCAGAAGTTGAAATTGGAGTATGGTATCTAAAGCTTGAGTGGATACAAGTCTCTTTAACTGGTGTAATGATGCTTCAGTGGGACTGGGAATAGGACTGCCAGCAATGGTAATAGTTTTGTTGTTCATGGTGAAGGACATAGTGAGATTGTTGTAATCGGTCAACACAGGACCTAGGGTTTTCAGCCATTGGACCCCTAAAACCAATTCAGCACCACTCAAAGGAATAACAAACAAGTCAATAGTAAACAAGTGACCATCCAAACATAATTCAACATTGTTACATAGAGAAGAACATGGTAATTCTTCACCATTTCCTACCAACACAGGAAAAGATTTGGAAGGTTCAAGAGATAAACCCAATTGTTTAGCTACTCTATCTTGTATAAAGTTGTGTGTGCTACCTCCATCAATGAGGACAGTGAGAGTTTGGTTGTGAATTTGGCCTTGCACACGTAAGGTTTGTGGAATGGTGTGGCCCATCAAGGCATGTAGGCTAATATGAAAACTCGATTCTGCTGATGTTAAGGGAGGGTTGTCATTTGGAGGTAGAATGGCTATGGTTGCTGGTGTGTCTGGTGGGTTCTCCGGTTCGTCAGGTTCAGCAATGAGCAAGAAAAATTGGCGTTTACAACGATGACCAGGTTGAAACCTTTCGTCACAATTGTAACACAACCCTTTTTCTCGTCGTGCTTGAAGTTCGGTTGGAGAGGCGTTTAATAGGTGGTGTTTGGACGTGTTTGGTTGAGTGGAAGCGATGGGCTGCGGTAGTGGCGATGTTAGTGGTGAAGGTAGGTCGTGAAGTGGATTTTTGGTTGGAGGTGACGATAGAGTTCTCAGGACGACGATTGTAACTGGGTTTATCATTGAGTTTATCCTCTTGTAACTTAGCCAAATTAATAGCATGAGAAAGAGAAATGGGTTGAAATACCTGAACTTCGCGACGGATTTCTGGCTTGAGACCGGAGACGAAGCAACTGATATAAAATTCATGAGGAAGTCCAACGATCCTATTTGCCAAAGCTTCAAAGCTAGCCTGATATTCCTTCACAGAAGTCGTTTGACACAGTTTGAACAAAGCCCCTTTTGGATCCTCAAATTGCGATGGAGCAAATCGAATCTCCAGAGCATGTAAAAAAGCATCCCAAGAATGTAGTAACCCATTGCTGAACATCCATTGATACCAAGTAAGAGCTTCACCCTCCATGTAAAAAGAAGCAATGTGGAGCCGTTGAGCATCGGGAGTGCGATGGAAATCGAAGAACTGCCGTATTTTGAAGATCCAGCTTATCGCGTCCTTCCCATCAAAGCGAGGTATCTCTAATTTCACCGTCGTGGACCCAAACGCAGCGGTGTGGGCTGGAGTTTCGAACCCTAGAGCTTGGAAACCTGGAGGTCCCATGCGAGTCCGAAGCTGGTTGAGCTCTTCCTGAAGCGATTGTTGAGTTTCCTGGAAACCCCTTTGATTCTCTAGCAACTGTTGAAGAATCTCAGTGAGATTTGGTGGTGGCGTTTCTGACCCAGACATGGCTTGAGAAAAGCAAACAGATGAAAGCACCAATTTGTAGTGAATTAAACTTAAATCAACTACTACTAGTGAGAGTGAATGAAAAAAAACGCAGGGAATGAATATCAAGTGAATAATGAGAGCGAGAGAATAATAGTGCAGCAGAGTAATATCAGTATTGCTCCGTAAGTGGAGTAGCCTCTATTGCTCGTGAGTGGAGTAGCCTCTTTTGGATAATTCATTGCTTGCCTTTATTGATTGGAATCTTTAGTACATATAGAGTAGTAATCCAAGCCGGTGTAATTTGCTTGGCTCAATCCCTAAGGAGAGCTAACAATAAGACAAAAGGCATATACAATAGTACAATAAGAATCCTATGTAAAAACCTAGGCAAGACCATCACTCAAATATCTATTTCATGACATAAGAGTTCGCCACTTGGGCTTGGCGGCATTTCTTTTGGACCTCTCTGCGGGCTTGTGAATTAAATTGGGCTCATCATCCTCAACATCAACAGCTAGGCCCAACTCTTCATTGTTGTTCATAACAAAGATCGCTTCTCCTTTCTCTCTTCTACTACCTTTTCTCTTCTTTTTCTTCTCTTACTGTGCAACCAGCAAACATCACCTGGCGTTTACCATACCTTCTTTAACCAAAAAGTCAAACTTCAAGAAGCCATCAAATCCATCACCACTTCTTTCTTTCCTCTCCTCGCCACCACCACCGTTATCTTCGTCATCTTCTTTTTCATCTTTTTCGTCTTTGCACTCGTCTTGTCCCTTGTCTTCTTTGTATTGTTACAGCGTGGCGTTGACTTTGCTACTAACTCTGACTATGTTGTCTTATGTAGCATGCTTTTGATGATTGTTTTATTGCCTGTGATGGCGTATGTGCAAATTTACTGGAGCTTGGGGACAGTGATTGTGGTGGTGGAATCGCGTTGGGGTTTGGAATCGCTTAGGAGAAGTGCGAGTTTGGTGAAGGGAATGAAACGTTTGGTTGTGTCTTGTTTTGCATTCTTTGGAATTTTTGGAGGGATCTTCTTTGGGATCTATTACTACCTTTCCACCACTACTTGGGTAGTGATATTGGTGATTTCTCCTTTCTCTGCCATGCTCATGCTTTTTCACCTTGCGGTCAATACCGTGTTGTACATATACTGCAAGCAGAATCACGGTGAAGTACTTGAAGAGGACAAGCTGGGGAAGGAAGAGAACGACGTTAGCTTGTCATTAGTTCCATCTTAGATACAAAAGCACTCGTCTTGTCTGATTTTTATTTGGGTAATGTTATTTAGACATAGGTTTTTTTTGACAAAAATCGACAAAAACCAACTCACAACATCAATTAACCAAGTTTTTTAAGTCATTAACCAAGTGATCAATTAACCAAGTTTTTAACAATGCCTCGAAAACTGTGAAAAAACAAGTTGGTAAAATGGTCTAAAAAACTTGGTTAATTCATGTTGTAAGTTGATTATTGTATGGTTTTGTCTAATAAAAATGTCCAAATAACATTATCCTTTTTATTTTATTTACCTTCATGTCTCCAACTTTGTATTAATCGGTCAATGATGTAGCCTATGCAATTTTCCGGTTTTAATTTCATGTGCATTTATCATAGAAAAAAGTCATAAGCATTTATTTCAAGTTTACATTAATATAGTCCACAAGTACTTTAGGCTAAGTTTGGCAAAAAGTAGCAGATAGCGGATAAGATAGCTTATAGCGGATGAGGTAGCTGATAGCGGATGAGGTAGCGGATTGAATAAAAGTGTTTGATAAAACTAGCAGTTGAAATAGCTAGTTTATAAATATAAAATTACGTAAATAGACATAGGTAATTAATGTTTAAAAAGGAGGGATAAATTCATTTAACGATGGATAAATAAGTAATTTCACTACAAGAAAATCGCTGATTTGCCACGGACATTTTCGTCGCAAATGTACAAATTTCCGTGGCAAAACAACATTTGCCACGGACCAAAAATGGTGGCAAAAACGCTCGTCGCAAATCGTTTGCCACGGACTTTTCCGTGGCAAATTTTTCCGTCGCAAACCCGTGGCAAATCCATCGCAAATTTTCGTCGCAAAGTCGTGGCAAACTCTGACACCTTCCGTCGCAAATCCGTCGCAAATTTTTTTAAAAAAATTAAAAATAAAAAAATAAATCCAGTAATTTGTTAGTATTGAACTTCAAGACAGCCCCTGCAACAGCCATTCAAACTACTACATAGAAACCCCCATGTACTAAATCATACTTTCAAATTAGACAGATCCCAAACAACATAAATACACACCAATTAGATATTCACATTAACGACTATATAGGACACTATGGAGATGCTAGTCTAAGACACGCTAACATGAGTTAATTGCATAACTTTGACATGGTTATATAAAAAGTTTCATCTACCCTATCTCCTCAAGAGCGTGAACACATTGATAAGAGTGGGCCTTCAATTGCAGCGAACACGCCCAGGTTCCCTTTGAACTGTACAATAATTTCTTTGATCCTCCTATATACATAGTCAAAGGAGAACAAAATTTTCACGTCAAAATAAAAATACAAGTCAACAAGTTTGTACCGGGTGAAACAGCACTGTTGGATGTAAAACCAATCATGAGTCCTCACCTAATAGCTTAATTGTTTAGTAGAATTGGTTGTTGATAAGGTATTAATGCCTACAATATTGTAAATAAATTTGAATTTCAACTAATGGTAAAGTGGGCACTGCCTTCTTTAGTGAGGGAGTGTGCTAGAAACCGTTCAGGAGCATTCATCTAACAATTTAGAATATTGGGAGATTTGGTTCTTAAACAAACAATAATTCATGGTATGATGTAGTAGATAATAAAAATAATTGAAAAAAGCAGGTCATACTCTGAACAAGAAGGGGAAACGTGAAGAGAGCTTTAATAAGGCAACCAATGCCATTGCTTTTGTGGTAAGATCTGATGAATGGCTTTTTATAGCAATCTCTACAACATCCACTGCATCTGATTCAGTCACCTGTAGCATAAAACATCTAATAAAAAACATTTTGCAAAACAAAATAGAATAAAAACGGGTATGTAATAAAATCAAATTTCCTATGCTATATACAAGCAGACTTGAAGACACCAATGGTCAGTAGCCCAATCATATGTTCCATTAGGACAATATGTATATCAATTGTTAAATTAATGCTCGAGGTTTTTTTTTTTTTTTTTTTTTAGATAAGCAAGATTTTCATTGAAACTAAGTACAATTTGTGCCCAATAGTTACAATGGTAAGGGGAGGGCCTCCTCAAAACCTCCCAGAGCCAAAACCCCCTTGGGAAAAAGACACTCAGTAGGAAAAAAAGTACTCATGCAAAAAAAAATACTGTGCCACAATGGGAAAAATATCCTAACCCATTGTTTCTCCCCTTTCTACAGACAGAACACACATTATTCTTTAACCATACATGTAAAAGAAAACCACCTATTTACACGCCCTCTCTGTCTCTCCCACTAAATAACTCCAACCAGTTCATACTAAGTGAATTTACAGTGTTGCTAGTACACTTAGCGGACTATTATACCAATCCACCCAACCTGCCCTACTGTTCTTCCCTTTCCTCGCCTTGAACCAGCACCATGCTGTGTCTTTGATTCCCAATAGAAGTGCTGGCAATGACAATACCTCTCCCTTAAAGACTGTCCTATTCCTTGCCATCCATATGTTCCAAATCACCGCTAGCCATATGAGATGCTTTACCCTTTTCTGTCTCTTTCCCTTTAAGCGACAGTATAGACATGTGTATAAACTGTCAAACAGAAGTATTCACTCACTGTTATTGGATCTTCTTTGTCAAGCATTCCAACACCATTGACTAAGATGTCACCATACTCCCCAATGCACCACACTGTAACTCGAACTAGAGTCTCCTGAAAAGAAGTACTAGGTAATGTTACTATATAAACATCAATAGTAAATCAACAGTGTGCCTAGCTGTTCTCAAAGCAGAAGTGAGCACCTGTTCAGCTGACGTTTGAAATGCCCTGTATAATGCTCTTACTGTATATCCATGAAGCTCGGAAGCATTGCTTATCACAACAATTAAGGCATACCACACTTCATCTTTTACAAAATTTCTAGCCTACTAACATAAGATAAAGATCAGTAAATCAATTCAATCCTATACGCAATACACAATAGCATGGTTCAATGTGGAGACCACAAGCACTTAACAGTTATGACAACAAAAAAGGCATTCCAATGCACAAAGCTCCTGTAATTGAGAGATCCTGTGAAGGTAAGCTGTACACAGCCTTACCCTCATGAGCAGAGTTTCAGGTAACAAAAATGTATGATCTCAAGTTCACAAGGAAGCAACATTACTGTTGTGCCAAACCATGACACTCCTTTCAAACAATAATCACAATACACCATCAAATTTATTAAGTGAATATTTTGTGTCTGACATATAGAAACAGCACAACTATGGTGCAAACAAGTTGATAAAGAGACACAGAATCATATACATGTAGCAGTTTGAACATTGATGCATGGACTGCAAAAATATAATAAAAGTTTTATTATAAAACTGCCATAGAAAATCATTTTTTTACAAGATATTGCCCAACAAATGTAAAGATCACGAGCAACAGAACTTCCACAAATAAATCACGGATGTGATGTATACCCTAAAATCCTAGCATGAGTTTGATTCACTACAAAAGCTTGTCTCTTATATTTATACCTCAGACAGAACCTTTAGCATCTGATCAATGTACCAGATCTTCTCTGGGGAAAACCTGAAGCAACAATGAAAAATGATAGTCAACTAAACAACACATTTATAATTGCAACCTAAAGAAACTCTCTAATTAATTGTTCCAAACTGAAACCAGGCAACAAAGATGAGGACCATGTGAAATAAGCCAAACCGATTCAAGGGCTCCTTTCTGGATTGAAGCATCTGCATCCTGAAGGAAAGAGTCAAGTGATCAACTTCTCTAGTTGTAAAAACTCGAAGGACAAAAATAAAGAATCTAATACCTTTACACATTCTAGAATTGTTGCACGGTGTCTCTGCACTACTTGAGCATCAGCAGTTACGGCACACAACTGATTTTAAGAGTAATTTCATCCTCACTACTTTCAAACTGCAAGTTCACCCTTTTTAGTAATTTAACAGTTCTAGGTGCCTTTTTCTGTCAACAGCCAGAGATAGAATCAGTTACAGGGTAGCATATATTTCCCAAACAACTGAGTTAAAAAGTGATAACTCTCTCCATATTCAGTTCATACCAGTCAAAATGCTGCTTTGGGTTATAGAACAAACAAAATCTGGATATCCTAACACACACAAAAAGAGACAGTTCACTTTCGCTTGCCATGAGCATGGTTGGATGTTGGAATAAAACAGGAGAATGTTCAAAGGGCCAAAGATCAATCTGACTGATAAAGAACATTTCCTAGATTCGTGAATTATTTCATTGGACTGTAAAACAGATTCAGATTCAGGATTCAAATTCAAACCATCAGAAAAACACAAAGCACATTGATACCACTGAGAAACAGATTCAGGATTCAAATTCAAACCATCAGAAAAAGCAACACCGTCATCAACAGCACCACCACCATAACCAGCAGCAGCAGCAGAAGCAATTTCCATTTCAGCCATGGCAGTATCTTCCGTCAACCTCACTATCTCTTCTTTCTTCGCCTCTGCATTCTTCCACACTTGTCGAATCACCAAAAAACCAAATAACAATAACAAATACACCGCACCTTGAAACCCTAAAATCCCTTCCAAAACCATTATCCCTCTCT
Organism: Oxytropis ochrocephala; assembly: GCA_020916435.1. Lineage (NCBI taxonomy): Eukaryota > Viridiplantae > Streptophyta > Magnoliopsida > Fabales > Fabaceae > Oxytropis > Oxytropis ochrocephala. The sequence goes on from CM037088.1 coordinate 68,366,284, forward strand.
CTTTCACATAAAGGAAGGGGTTTCTGAACAAAGGATCCACAAGATTCTCACTTTTGGGGATTTCCGGCAAGGGCAAAGACCTGATAGCGATGAACTGATGGGCTTGAGATGAGGATTTCGAACTGATTTAGGAGAGCAACTAATGGATTGAAGAGGAACTGATTTTGGAGAGGTTTTGATTTGGGAGAGCAACGATGGAAGGCTAGGTTGAAGGAGGTGCGGTGGTGGTGGTGCAGTGGAGGTTGAGGGAGGCGCGGTGGTGGTGGTGCCGTGGAGGTTGAGGGAGGCGCATAGGTGAGGTGAGGAGAGTGAGTAGGGTTTAGCATGAGAGTGAGGGTGAAAGGGTCGTGAGAGTCCTTTTAGTTAAATCTCGGTTGAAACGTTTGCCACGGCGTTGCGACGGACTGTCCGTGGCAAATTATCAACGTCCGTGGCAAATCCTTATCAAACTCACCAAGGCTTTTCTCACGACAGATTCCGTGGCAAATCCGTCGCAAATTGGCGACGGAATCAGTTTGTGGCAAAATTTTGTGGCAAATCAGGCTTATTCTTGTAGTGATTTAATTAAAGTACTAAGAGTAAAATTGAGAGAAGAAATGAAACGCTATAAGCTATAAGCTATAAGCTCAAACGCTACTTCAAGTAGCGTTTCAAAAAATGCTATAAGCTACTAGAAAAACGCTAAAAGCTGGTATTGCCAAACACCTACAACTAGCGGATCCGCTATAAGCTAGCGGATCGGCTTTGCCAAACAGGGCCTTAATAGGATGACCCAATGTTGTGATCACATAGCTCGGCCAATAATGGATTCAAATGATGCTAGCCGTAGAACTTGGTTACACCAGTGTACATGACCAGATCACTAAAAGACTTGAATGTCACATTTCCACTTAAAACCTTAAAGTATTGAATATGATTCACCTCTTTTATATATCATTCATTTAGCTCAAATTTGGAACTAAAGTACTACTCACACCTGAACTCTCAATACATCGAGCTTTGATAAATAAAGTTAGATTAGTGTTATCTTATAGGATGACTATAGGGTTATCCTTTTTGTAGAGGCACGCTAATAGGAAGAGCTTCTTTATTAGTGATACTAGTCCCTATTCAGTTGAGTAGTATTTGTTAGTCTTCAATGGGAGCTCAATCGTTCGCTTCCTCTCAGCCTTGCTTCTACCTCCAACTTTCAAGCAACCTCGTCTCGAATCATGCCTCCCTGAGGACGTCCCCCAACTCGGGCTCAGTCCAGAGCTCAAGCCGCCAGCGCCTTGGCACCCTCGCAGCCCGACCAAAACCCTGAAGGCAACGTTCAGAGACATTGCCTTACGAAGAAGTTTCTGCCGCCCAGTAAGGCAAGACCTCCACTTCCACTGCCTGCACAGCCGATCGATCTCGCGCCGACTCTGCAAGCTGTTAGCCACTTGTTAGACGTGCTGGAGCGCCAAAGCCGAGACCTTGTTCAGCAAGAACAATCCAAATTGAAATGTCTGCTCTAGACAGAATTCCCACAGTTCAACCTTCAGCATGAGTTCAACCAGGATCGCCTCAAACCGCTATCTCCCGCCAACGCCAGACTTCCCCACGCTGCCCGGCCTACGATTCACCCGTCAGAAGGGAAAAGCGCCAAGGTAAACCTCCAACTTCACCGTCTCCACCCAACTCAGGATCTGAAGACGATCCTGGTAACTCCTCGGATTCCTCCTCCTCGCGAAGCCCATCTCCGAGAAAGAAAGCTACTCAGAAGCGCATGACCAAGGGAAAGGGACGTCGCTCACGGGAAAGTCTATTCATCTCAAGAATAGAGCACTACAAAATCCCAAAATCCTGGGAGAAACCATCGCCTCTGAACTCGTACGACGGGAAAACCGACCCAGATGATCACGTCGACAACCATTGCGCGACTGGACTATCGTGGGTGCTCAAGAAGTGCGCGCGCAAAGTCGTTCCCCTCACTCTCAAAAAGAGTGCCTCGAAATGGTACAACGACCTTCCGCTTGCATCCATATCGTCTTGGGACCAGTTCGCAAAGCTCTTCACAGCACACTTTACAGCCTCAAGGCTCAAGCCCAAGTTCGTAAACATACTGCGAACAATATGCCAGGGAGAAGCTGAATCCCTCGGAGAGTAAATTGAGAGATACAACAAAGAAGCGGACGAGGTGCACAACATGTCGGATGATGTTTATGAGGCACGACCTCAGGAAGGGAACCTTGTTCCATGTCAATGTCGGACTTCGTCCTCTGAATACTCTAGACGAATTTCTAAGGCGCGCCCAACGCCACATCGACTACGAAGAGTTGCACAACGCAGTGGAAGCTACTATCACCTCGACCCCGGGAAAGGGCAAGGAAGCATAGTCCAAAAAACAAGGTGGCCCAAGCTCTAAAGAGTGGCGCTCAAGGTTCACCGATTACTCGCCCTTGAACGCATCGAAGACTAAGATTCTCCAAGAGTACGCCAATGCTGAGTTCAACGATGTCAAATGGCCGGCGCCAATACCTCAAAGAGACACCACTAGCAAGAAGACTTATTGCTGATATCATAGGAGCCACGGGCACGATACAGAGGACTATCGAATCCTAAAAGATGATATTGAAGACCTCATTCAGCGAGGCAGGTTAAAACAGTACCTCAAGGCTGATGACTAGAAGGGAGAATGCTTCGGAAATCAAAGGCAACTATCAACGAAGTAGCAAAGCCACTATCTGATGACAGCGACTCGGCGGAGGACACGCCGAGGTCACAGCGCCAGCGTCCCGTGGCAATGGTAATCATGGGGGGTATTCCCTGATGGTCGACGAAACATGTCGTTCTATGAAAAGGAGATGGAATGACATACTTGACATCGGGAAGAGCACAACCCCTGTAGTGATCAAATCCAACATACCTCCCCTCTTTTTCGCTGTAGTGGCAAGCACCGATGTCAAAAGAATTCTAGTTGATTAGGGAAGCTCGTCAGACCTCATGTTCAGGGAACTGCTTCCCAAGCTTAAAATATCCGAGTACGCACAACGGTTGGGATACATCAAATGACAAGTGATGTACGGGGACGGTGACCTTTCAAAGACTATAAAGACTCGATTCCTCGTGCTCCCATGTCCGTCTCCATACCACTGCATTGTAGGACGTCCAACTTTTGGTAAACTCGGGGCCGTCACGTCTACCGTTCACCTTAAACTGAAATTCTTCTGGGAAAAAGGTGAAGTGGTGACCATTCATTCAGACGGCGAAGCGACAAGGCGATGCCATTATCTTTGTCTAAAAGAAGAACGGCGTGTAGAGAAAGAGGCTGCCCGCAGATCGGAGTCAGCTAAAAAGGGAAAAGAGTAAGCAGAACACATGATAGTCAATGAGGTGCCTATGCCTCACGATACAAATAATGATGTAATATTTCCAATCTTGCAATAAAAGAAAAGATTGCCAAAGTATTCTTGTCAATTTTACAAATACTGCTTGCCTATATTCTTGCGTAACTAATGTACATGCACGTCAGCGATCAAAACTCCCGACTCGACGCAACGCCCCTCTCCCTGACTCCAACACCGAGCTAGCCACTTGGGGCGTTGGCGATTCCGAGCTCACACGCTCTGTCGTGGGGCACTGGCGAGGCCCACAACGACCGTTTTTTTCGCCTCGTGCGATTCTGCCTTCCACTCTGGTGTCCGAGGTACTCATCTCCACCAAAATGCGAGGGAAGAAGTCCTTGCGGCTTCGGTCAAAGTGAAGGCCCGGATCCTCAGTGATCCCAGTAAGAAGTGAAGGCCCAGATCCACAGTGATCCCGGTACCAAGGCCCGGATCCACGTCGATCCCGGTACCAAGACCTCTCTGATGTCAGAACTCGAGGTTCCATCAGAGAGCCCGACAGAGGCCCACAGCGGCCTCAGAGTAAAGATCAAGGTAACCTACTCGCCTATCTACTTTGGCTATATTTGAATTGTTATGGCTGTAGCCTGCTCTCTTGTTGAACTCACCACGCAAGCATCGCTTGATGTGGCGTCGTCTGTGTGCAAGAAAATAAAAGCCGAAAAGGCAAAACGTAGCAATCACCGAAAAGCAAAAAGCCGAATTAAAGTTAAAAACCGACTTTTATTTCATTATAGTTGGAACTCTTACATCAAAAGTATTTACATTAACAAGAAAAGAAAAGTACAAACACTAATCACTAACAGACCGAGATTCATCTAAAGAATCGGAGTCAGCCTCTTCTTCTTCTTATGACAGTGGCAGGGGAGCAAAGACTACCTCGGCCTCATCCAATGAAGCCCCAGCTCGAGGTTTCACTATCTTCCCTTCAAAGACCTCATGGCAGAGATCCAGGTTTTGCAAAAGCACCTCGTGATGAACAACTCGAATCTGGTCCTTGCAACGCTCAAATCCGAGGCGGGCAGAATCTGCTGCTTGTTTGGCCAAGGCAATCTTATTGGCTTCTTTCTCTTCTAAAGCTATCCGACCAGCACTAATCCGGCCCAGGATCCGCTCGGCCTCCTCCCTCACAATCTTAAGCTCGTCCTCCAGAGCATCATATTGGTCGGCCTCCTACTGAAAAGCTATCGCTTGAGCCTCCGTCGCAGCAATGTCCTCTTCCGCCGACTTAAGGGTTCAAACTCGGCCCAAAGAGCCTAATTCTCATCATAAAGTTCCGGGATCAGATCACTCCAAACGCATCTCAGCTTGTCCTCCTGGTCCACCACATCACCTTCAGTCCAGAGATTCTGCTTCACGTGCTTCTTGAGGCGCGCTTGGAACCTCGAAACAACTGGATCCAAGTCTTGCTCCTCAAGTTGGTCGAGAAGAGTCCTCCCGGCCTCGACAATCAGGCCGCAAACCTCGAAGTCGGCATCAGACGGGATCTCAATGGGCTCTTCTTCAGCCAAGGTCTTCAATTTCTTGGAAGTAGGGGTGGTCGAGCTTGGAACATCCTGTCTCCGTCAGCTAGATCATTTGTACAAGGAAAAATCTGCAACGGTGAGAGATTGAATGTCGTTCAAAAGAGAAAAGACTAAGTACTCGAGAGTCACTTACCCTCCAACTTCAGCTTTTCATCGGACTCAAGAGCAGCGTTGATGATCGCCTTACAGCCAAACTTCTTGCCTTCTTTGAAAAGGTTTTTAGCCCACCTCAAGCAAAGATTGTAAGACACAGCGTCATTGCCAGTCAACGACTCCGGGTTGTAGCAGTAGGAATTCTGTGTTGGCCCGAAGTGACCGGCGGACCAGTAGAACAGGAAGTTAGGGTGGTACTCCTCCCGACTCACATACTCACAAATATTCCTCTTGGCAGCAGCATTAACGGCCCTCACAAAGAAGAAGACCGACTTGAAGCTTTTGTTTGAATCGTTCACCGGCTTGAAATTAGATTCTTCCCGGGAGAAACACAAACCTACATGGGCATGGCCACTATTGTCGTCTTTCTCCGGCAGCCGAGTTCCCCTGACCAAGGCAAAGAAGACCCAGACAGACAACTCCCGTTTCAGATAGCTCACCAAGAGCTCGAAAGTCCGGACATAACCCCAGCCATTGGGGGCCAACTGACTTGGTGCGAGTCGGAGATGCCTCAACACCGCTTGCTGGAATTCGGATATGGGAATACGGATCCCCATTACCTCCAAGGTCCTTCCATGAAAAAAGAAGCCGAGCTCCGTCTTCGGGAAAACCGTTAGCCTCAAAATATAAACTCCTTTATATTATACATAGCATATAAGATCAAGATTAATTAAATGTCGTTTATAAGAAAACACCATAAGAACATATCTTGATCTAATTCTTCTTATTTTTGAGTTGGAGGGAGTAATATTTATTTTTTAGGGTGTGCTAGTGCACCCCCGAACTCTATGTAGCTCCGCCCCTCACTATCTATCATCTAACTATTCACTAAATTTGATTCTTATGGAAATTCCCAACTTAAGAATTTAATATAGCTTCACTATCTATCATCTCCCTTACATAAAGGTACAACTACTTTTAGTGTTTTATTGCATTTGCTGCTAACTTTAAAATAACTCCCATAAGGAAAACCACAAATAAAACAGCACAACATACAGCAATTGAGTATAATAACTAGAAGAAATACTAGTATTTGTAGAGGTTGGATTCCAAGCATAAATCTGGTTTCCACCATTGGTGAATCCCATGAGCTTCTTTGAAATTCTGTGGAGGAGTAAAGTTTACTGTCAAACTAGCTGAAGGAATGAGATGCAGAGGTTCAGATTCCTTCCCAAAAGCACTCATCATTAGAGAAGCAAGTGAATTTTGTGTTGCTACCTTTTCAATAATTCCAGCACCAATCTCTTCCATTTTTCTTCTATGTTCGAAGTATCCGACATACTCCGAACATATATAGTCAGATGGATTCACAAATAAGCATGGAATCCAAGAAGACAAAGCATCAAATGAATCATACGGCGAACTTTTCTTATCTTTCATTGCAATGGCGAGTCCAGCTGTTACCACGCTGCTAGCGATTCGAAGCCTATGTTTCAATTTTGTACTTCTAATTCTCTCAATTGGAGCAGATGCATAAGGAGGGTTGAATAGAAAAGACTCAATGAGTATGCCTTTTTTAGCCATTGTTTTCCCGGTGAGCAACGCCATACCTGACCCTAGAGAGTGACCGGTCAACCATATATTGGAACCATTACCACCAACACTAGCCACCATTTGTCTTACAGCTTCGATTGCTATCTCTGACCGCGAAGTTCGATGAAGTCCATTTCTAAGAAATTGCAGATCCAATTCAACATCACGTGAAACCGATTCTGCTTTGGTTATAGTTCCTCGAAAGGCGATTACGTAACGTGGAGTTCTATGTAAGGTGTTATTGCACATTGATGGTGGAGGCTTGAACTCGTAAATTGCACCAAATATGGAGTTATCAACATCATCAACTAGTGTATCAAGGAGCTGAAAGTGGAAGAATGTCCACCATGGAAATGCTAGAGCTTTAGGACCTTTCCTTTCTTCTTGCCTGTCCTTTTCTAGAACATAAACACCTTGGACTAAACTAGCAGCTACTGATTTTCTATGATATGCATTATCCCTGAATAAGATGGAATGTTATTTAGTATCAAAGAAATTCTACTAACCAAAATGCCTAACTCAACACAATTAATCACGATTATGGACACAATTAAATACGATTTATTTTACAATTGGTTAATACAAATTAAAATGAAAAGTTAAAGTGGAAGATTTGTTTGATAAATCTTACCAGTTGACATTAGTAAGATGTAAGGGTCCAGAGAGGTGAAAATAGTCACTCTCAGAGGCCATTACACCTTACTTCCTCACCTGCTTTTCTTTTTAATGTCTTCACATACTGGACAAGAAAATAGATATCATTAATGTATCAATTGTCGGCCAATAGTCTATTAAATGTCCCATTCCCACACTAAATAAAGAGCCATATCTGATTTCATTTCATATAGACAAGAAATAAAAAACAAATGGTTGTGAAGATTTCAATCAATATCATCAATTACCACATCTCAACAACATTTTAAAACCATTGCCCTGCATAATCCATAACCAGTCCAAGGCATATAGTAGTAGTACATGAGTTAGATCATGAGAAATACAACAAATTATAAAAGACCCCATTTAGTGATGGAAACAAATGCTTTAGTAAATGGGACTGAATATATGTTATATTTTTGAACAAACTGAAATTGACTAAATTTATCCCTGATTTGAAAATGAGATTCTAAAATTGCATTCAACTTTGGAAATTCTACAATTGAAATACTTAGCTGATAATATATATTGGAGAACTTGAAATTTACATTGCATTAACAAAATAGGGAACTTGAAAGTAAATCGGATCCTCACCTAGAAGAGAAGAGAGAGGAGATCTTCCAACAAGAGAATAGAAATGGAAACAGAAAGGTGATGGTCAGCTTAAAAGGGGAAGTGAGTGATAATAGTTGATAATTAGTTATTGCAATATTCTGGTAGTTGGCATCGGTTGCAGAAACGTCGCTGTTTCTTATTCAATGGAGCTATTCCGGTTGCTTCCTATGCCAAGTTGCCAACCATAACCCAATCACTGATTAATATTAATTGAGTACAAAATATAGACTGTTGTTGGAATATTTTATTCCAATATCATAAATAATGGGCATACGTTCTATTATTAATTGTATTAGCTATTTATCAATTAGGAGTCTTGATTGATATGTGATCAAAATAAGTAAAAGGCTATATTGGATTTCTAATTATATAATTAATTAATTAATTATTATTGATATGGGACCAATATGAGTAGATGTCAGTGATGGCCCATTAGAGGGATAATGGGAACCCTAATAGACTATCACCCAAGTTTGCTCTCATCTCCCCATCTGAAGAGAGTCTAAGGCATTAGGAGTCCCGGTTGAGGAAGAACCATAAAGCCGACGAGTACCTGTTGCTCGTTTTCACTCGAACTTCTTCTGAGGATTCATTCTTCGCTTCTTTGCTATGGATTCAGGTATTTATCCAATCCTTGATATATCAACATGTCGTAGATCCTAAGGTTGTCAAGATCTTAGTTTTGTTCTTGATTATGTAAAAACATGCTTGTATCTCTTTTGTTTTCCGCTATAGTATGTTTAAGCATGTCTTGTAGATAAATTATTTCCTACATATACCACTTCTTTTATATGCATAATACTAGAACATTACCCCGTCCTTCGCACTAGTTGTGTGATATACGGGGTGCCAAAAATGTGGGTCATGTGACTACACATGTTTGGTTTCTGTAAGTAAACAATGTGATAAGTTAGAAGTGATAGAATAGGATATTAAGAATAGAATATTTTGTCATTATTTGTAATTAAGCTGTATCATTATTAGTTGACTGACCGTTACACAATAAGTTGTATATATACCCTATTCACATGAATGAGAAGACGACGAGCATTCCATTCTTCACCTCGGTCTTACATGTTATCACCTCGGTCTTACATGCTATCACCTCGGTCTTACATGGTATCAGCCCAAAAACCGATCCCTCTCTAAACACCGCAACACGCGCAACAAACGAACCAACGTCGTCACTGCCCATCCGCGCCGTTCCGATCGTCCCTCCTCCTCTGATCGTCTGAACCCGTTCCGGTGACCAAACCACGCCGCGATCAATCCGCGCCGCCACACCTCTCCTCATCGTTTTCTTCTTTTCCGCCATCATGTCTGACTCTGATTCTTCCTCTTCAAACAAAACTGATTTTCACCCCGCTCTTGCCGTCTCCAATATTAGGAACAACATTCCTATTATTCTTGAGATGGAAAAAGATCAATATGGAACCTGGGCCGAGCTCTTCCGCATTCATGCTCGCTCACATCGCGTCTTGCATCACATCGTTCCATCCACAACAAAACCACCGCCGGCTCCTACTAGCGCCGACTATGAACAATGGACCACTCTTAATGCCACCGTCCTTCAGTGGATCTATTCCACCATCTCTACTGATCTGCTGACGACCATTTTGGAACGACTCCACGCTGCAAAGAGAGGCACGGAAACATTTGGCGTAAATTTTTCAGACAATCGTAACGCTTCGTCTTTGTCACTCTTGAGCTAGAATTCTCTAACACTCGTATGGAGGATTTCCCCAATGTATCTGCTTACTGTCAGCGCCTCAAGATGCTCTCGGACCAGTTGCGGAATGTCGGCTCTCCTATCAACAACCACCGGCTGGTTCTTCAACTGATATCTGGTCTCCCAGAAGCTTACCGCAGCGTTGCCACCCTGATTCGACAGAGTAATCCTCTTCCTGCATTCTATCAGGCTCGCTCTATGCTCACTTTGGAAGAAGCAGGTATGGCTAAAATGACAAGCACGGGTTCTCATACTGTCTTGCACACCACTCAGCAGCAACTCTCTACCGACACCTCTCAGCAGAACAACCGTCGCTCTGGCAACCGATCTCGCCCTCGTGGCAACCAAGGCCGAGGGGGGCGTGGTAACCGAAGTGCACCTCGGTCTGGAGCTCCCAATACTCCTCCATCATGGTCCTCTCCTCCTCGGCAGCAACAGCAATGGTCCTCTCCTCCTCGGCAGCAACAGTACCCAGCCTGACAACAATGGGGTTGGTCACCACCACCATGGACCATGCCTCCATGCCCGTATCCCACATCTCAGTGGATGCGCCCAACCGGTCCTCCGAAGCAGTCAGGCATACTAGGACAGCGTCCTCAGGCATATACTGCTACTACATCTCAAATACCGACAGACATCGAGGTAGCTATGCACACCATGTCTCTCCACACTCCTGACAATCCGTGGAACATGGATACTGGCGCATCATCTCACACATCAGCATCACAAGGTAATCTCTCGTCTTATTTTCCTTTAAGTAATTCAAATCAGAAAGTCATTGTTGGTAATGGCCATGGTATTCCAATTCACGGCACCAGACACTCACAATTAGCCACCCCTTACAAACCTCTCCACCTAAACAATGTCCTACATGCCCCGAATATTATTAAAAATTTAATTTCTGTTAGGCGACTCACCACTGACAACAATGTCTCTGTTTCCTTTGACCCTTTTGGTTTTACTGTATCTGATTTTCAGATGGGGATCCCTCTCATGAGATGTGACAACCTTGGCAATCTATATCCAGTCACCACTTCCCCAAGTTTCGTTGGTCTTACGTCTACTCTCTGGCACGGTCTCCTTGGTCATCCTGGCGCCCCTGTTTTAAATTCCCTTCGCAATAATAAGTTCATATGTTGTGACTCTTGTGTTTTAGGCAAGCAAGTCAAATTGCCATTCCTTAACTCTCAAACAATAACTTTGATGCCTTTTGATATTTTACATAGTGATTTGTGGACTTCTCCAGTTTTAAGTTCTGCTGGTCATAAATATTATGTTCTCTTCTTAGATGATTTTACAAATTTCTTGTGGACCTTCCCTATTAGCAGAAAATCTCAAGTTTTTGAAATGTTCAAGTCACTTACTAATCCTATTCAAACACAATTTTCGCTAAGTGTAAAATCTTTTCAATGTGACAATGGCGGTGAATATAATAATGAGCTATTCCAACAATACTGCGCCAACCATGGTCTTGTTTTTCGCTTTTCTTGTCCTCACACATCCTCACAAAATGGGAAAGCAGAACGAAAAATAAGAACCATTAATAATATGATGCGCACCATGCTAGCTCATTCTTTCGTTCCCCAATCATTTTGGCATCATGCTCTTCACATGGCAACTTACCTGTTAAATATTCTTCCCTGCAAAACACTTCAAAATAAGTCACCTACACAACTCCTATACCATCGTGATCCCACCTACACACACTTAGAGTGTTTGGTTGTCTATGTTATCCGTTACTCCCGTCACCTACCATTCACAAGCTACAACCTCGCTCTACCCCGTGTGTCTTCTTGGGTTATCCTTCCAATCATAGAGGTTACAAATGCTTTGATTTGTCAAACAGAAAATTAATAATTTCGAGGCATGTCATCCTTGATGAAACTCAATTTCCCTTCACCAAGATACACTCACCCTCACCTCACTCTTATCACTTTCTAAACGATGACCCACACCCCTACCTTATCCATCAATGGCAAAATCAAATATCACCACCAGCCACACATAACCAATCACCACCACCAACCATCACTGACCAGCCACCCTCATCAACAAACCAACAATCATCGTCCCTTACCTCTCCAATCAACCCACCCACTACAATTTCCACTACCTCACTCCCACCAATTCAACCACCACCTACACGTACTATCACCACCCGTAGTATGAAAGGCATCGCCAAACCCCGTAAACTATTTAACTTATCCATTTCTCACTCAAACCACCCCATCTCTCCATTACCCAAAAATCACAAAATAGACCTATCAGACCCCAATGGAAATGAAATCTGAATTTGATGCTCTTATTAGAAATAAGACGTGGGATTTAGTTCCTCGTCCTTGTGATGCCAACCTTATTCGATGCATGTGGATTTTCAAACATAAGAAAAATTCGGATGGCTCCTTTGAGCGCTATAAGGCTCGTCTTGTTTGTGATGGCAGATCACATGTTGCAGGTGTGGATTGTGATAAGACTTTCAGCCCGGTGGTCAAACCAGCTACTATTTGAACAGTACTCACCATTGCTCTCTCTAAATCCTGGCCAATTCATCAACTGGATGTCCAGAACGCTTTTCTACATGGTGATCTTCATGAGACTGTTTATATGCATCAACCATTAGGTTTCCGTGATTCTCATCATCCAGATTATGTTTGCCGTTGAAGAAATCACTCTATGGTCTCAAGCAAGCGCCTAGAGCATGGTACCAACGATTTGCTGACTACGTAACTACCATTGGGTTTCGACACAGCACATCAGATGTACGCATTGAAGTACGATAGCCGTGTAGAGCGAAAGGAAGCATCTCGTGCCAATCCTTGTAGGTTACCACCATTTTCTGCACTATCTTCTTGATGTTCTTGTTAGCCGCTTCAACTGCTCTGTTCATCTTGGGACGGTATGGGGAGGAATTGTGATGCTGAATTTTGAATTCTTTGCACAGGTCCTTCATCATTTTGCTGTTCAAGTTGCTGCCGTTATCAGTGATGATCTTTTTTGGAAGACCATAGCGGAAAATCAGATCTTTCTTTACAAACTTAGCAACTACAGCACTAGTTATACTGGAGTACGAGGTAGCTTCAACCCACTTGGTGAAGTAGTCAATTGCGACCAGAATGAAGCGATGCCCATTCAACGCTTTAGGCTCAATAGGATCAATAACATCCATCCCCCACATTGAGAACGGCCAAGATGCAGTCAGAACATTCAGTTTGGCAGGCGGCACATGGATATGATCGGCATAGATCTGACATTTGTGGCACTTTCTTACAAAGTTGTAGCAGTCTGATTCCATCTGCAACCAGTAGTAACCCGCCCTTAAGATCTTTCTAGCCATGGTGTGCCCACTGGAATGAGTTCCAAATGAGCCTTCATGCACATCTCTCATGATCTTTTCGGCTTCTTCTTTCGCAACACAGCCTTCGAAGAGTTTTTTGTCATTTTCAGATGCCCCGGGAGGGTATTCTCTGCTGATGATGTATTGCTTGATGTCATGATACCAAGGCTTCTCGTCGGGCTCTTCATCTATTATTGTGCAATAGTGATGATGCAGCGAGCTCGTCTTTGAATTTCGATATTGGTCAAGCTCTTGTCACAGTTAACATTGAACATGGAAGACAGTGTTGCCAATGCATCAACCAACTGGTTTTCATCTCGAGGGATATGCTTGAAGGTGATCTCGTCGAAAGACTCCATCAACTCTTGCACATAATCACAATAAGGAATCAGTTTGGGATCTCTAGTCTCCCAATCGCCTCTTACTTGATGAATAACCAAGGCTGAATCCCCATACACATCTAGCCTTTTAACTTTCCGTTCTAGGGCTGCTTGAATACCTAGGATGCACACTTCATATTCTGCGATGTTGTTAGGGACATAAAAGCTCAATCTGGCAGTGACCGGAACGAAACGGTTATCTGGGAAGATTAACACAGCCCCGGCTCCGTGCCCCCACACATTGGATGCGCCATCAAATATCATCCTCCACCTTTCATCTTCTTGAGACTTCCCCTCATCAAACAGTGCCATGATGTCTTCATCGGGAAAATCATACTGCATTGATTGGTAGTCTTGAATTGGCTGACATGCTAAGTACTCGGCAAGTGCACTACCCTTGACTGCTTTCTGCGTGACATACAAGATATCATACTCTGATAATAACATCTGCCAACGAGCGATCCGTCCTGTGAGTGTTGGCTTTTCAAAAATGTACTTGATTGGATCCATTTTAGATACCAACCAGGTTGTATGACTCAACATGTACTGCCTTAAACGATGAGCAGCCCATTTCTAAGGCACAACAAGTCTTTTCTAGCATTGAATATCTCGTCTCACAGTCAGTGAATTTTTTACTCAAGTAGTATATAGCATGCTCTTTCTTTCCCGATTCATCATGCTGCCCCAGCACACATCCCATCAAATTGTCCAACACGGTTAGATACAGGATAAGCGGTCTTCTGGACACCGGCGGCATCAGAATTGGTGGGTTCTGAAGATAATCTTTAATTCTTTCAAAGGCTCTTTGGCAATCATCATTCCACTCTAATTTTTGGTTCTTGCACAACAGCTTAAAGAGAGGCTCGCAAGTGGCGGTCAATTGGGATATGAACCTTGAGATGTAGTTTAGTCTCCCAAGGAAACCACTGACCTCTTTTTCAGTCTTTGGTGCTGGCATTTCAAGGATTGCTTTGACTTTATCTGGATCGACCTCTATCCCTTTCTGACTGACGATAAATCCCAGTAACTTTCCGGATCTCACCGAAGGTGTATTTTGCTGGGTTTAACCTGAGCTTGAACTTTCGTAGACGTTTGAAGAGTTTTTGCTGATTAACAATGTGCCCCTCATCAGTCTTGGATTTTGCAATCATATCATTTACATACACCTCAATTTCTTTGTGCATCATGTTGTGGAATAATGTCACCATTGCTCTCTGATAAGTCGCATCGGCATTCTTGAGTCCAAAAGGCATCACTTTGTAGCAGAATGTTCCCAGAGAGTTATGAAGGTGGTTTTCTCCATATCTTCTGGAGCCATTTTTATCTGATTGTATCCTGAATACCCATCCATGAAGGAGAATAGAGAATGTTGGGTTGTACTGTCTACCAGAATATCAATATGAGGCAGAGGGAAGTCATCTTTGGGGCTAGCTTTGTTCAGTACCTTGTAATCGACACACATCCTGACCTTGCCATTATTTTTCGGAACAGGGATGATATTTGCTACCCATTGTGGATACTTGGCCACTACTAGAAACCCCGCATCAAACTGTTTTTTTACCTAATCCCTGATCTTCAATGACATCTCAGGTTTCATTCTTCTCAACTTCTGCTTGACCGGTGGACACTCTGACTTCACTAGCAACCTGTGTTCAACAATATCGGTATCTAGCCCTGACATATCTTTGTACGACCACGCAAAGACATCAGCGTAATCATGCAAGAGTTGGATTAGCCTTTTGCGTTCACTATCTTCCATGGCAGTACCGACCTTTGTAATACCCCAATTTTGTCCGCCCTTTTTAACTTTAGACAATTTCAGTTATCCAACTCAATTAAATCAAAATACCGTTGTTTAAATTAGGCAGGAATGTGCATGATCGATCTTTTCGTGCGTTCTTCAATTTAATCTTCGTATTAGGGTTTAATCGTACATAAGTAGGTCTACCGAAAGTCGTTTTTTTCTATAAATTTGGCTTGTCTTTTCATTTAAGGCTTAAGAATACAATTCTGAGTCAGTTTTAGTGTATTTTAGTTAATGAGCTCATTTCTTCTATTTTGGGTCTCATTTTAGCGTATTTGTCTAGTCTTCTATTTTGGGTCTCGTTTTAGCGTATTTGTCTAGTCGGACCCGTTCTCGTCTATGTGTTTGGCCCGACTCTTTTTCTCATTATTAATCTTATTTTGTGCAGTTATTTTATTTTGAGCATATATATAGTCAGAAAATGTCAAAAAATACTATCTAATTTTTATTACAACTTAGGAGAGTCCAAATGTCCAAAATATACAAAAAATAATAACAAAAAATATACAAAAATAAATAAATCTGAAAATACAAAAAATATAATAAAAAGCAAAGAAGAAAGAAGAATCTGGGGTTCCAAAGAAATGCTGCTCTCCAAGTCTTTGGGCTTGGATCCATACCTGAAAAGAGTCAAAACCCCGTCAAAACAATTAATGCAGAAACCTAGTATTTTAATATAAAAGGGCAGTCAACCATCAGTCTAAAAAACACACAAAAAAATAGAGACAGATCTGAAACAAATTATAGAGTAGAAAAAATAAAAAAAAATGTAGAGAAGCTTCTTCTCCTCCCATCACCGTGACCAGCCACCACCACTCACCAACCCAACAACCACCACTCACCCCTAAACCACCATCAACAGCTATCACCACTCACTGACTACCCTGACTCAAAACCTCACAGCCACCACCACTCACCCCTAAACCACCAACAACAACCACCATCAAATCCCCTAAACCACCACCAACAGCCACCATCAAACCCTCACAGCCACCACCATTCACCCCCAAACCCCCAACAGCTACCATCAAACCCTCACAGCCACCACCACTCACCCCTAAACCACCACCAACAACCATCATCAATCATCACCAACCTGCAACCACCAAATCACCACCGCCGTGAACCGTCCCCTCCCCTCTCACAGTCATGAAATCAACAACACCATCCATCACCCTCCAAACCGAATCAAAAATGGAAGAGGAAGAGAAGCACACACGCCAACAATGGAAGAGATCGGGTAGAGGAGAGGGGAAACCGAAAAAAAAACGAACGAAAAAGGAGGAATGAACCTGAGAGTCGCCGTCCCCACCGGCGATAGCGCCGTCGCAATCACCACCGAAACCATCCCGTTCCGTCGTCGTCGGTACCCCCATCGCCGGCGTCGTTCCGCTTCTCTCCCTTTCATTCGATCTCTCGCCGTTTCCCTCGATCCACGCCTCCCTCTCTCTCTCGCCGTAGGAACCGGCGAAACTTTCGCCTGACTTCTCTCTGAATGTTGAAGCAGCGGCGCAGCTGGAAGGGAGAAGGGATTTTTAGGGTTTTTGTTAAGTTTGGGCTTATATGGGCCTCAAAAAATTATTTAGTTTTTAATTTATCAGATTACTAAGCGCACCCTACGAATTAACGCATGCACCTTCCCTCACTTAAGACCGCGGTTTACATCTTGGGCTCCCTATATGCGAACCGGGCTTCTTTGCTTTTACACCCGCCTGTTGATTACACAACCCCCGCTCATCGATAACACCCCATGTTTCAATTTTCACTTTTTTCTCGTTTTAATTCTTTTTCAACTCAAATAATTTCTCAATAAATCAAAAAAACTTTGTTAACGGTTTTGCGAAGCCTCTGCTTGCATAATCATTAACAATGAGGAACTAGTGGTGATCACTTGGAGCCTTTGCTCAATTGATCATCATGAACGCCTAATTTTTCTAAATACTTTCAATAAATCAAAAACTTTGTTAATGGTTTTGCGAAGCCTCTGCTTGCATAATCATTAACAATGAGGAACTAGTGGTGATCACTTGGAGCCTTTGCTCAATTGATCATCATGAATGCCTGATTTTTCTAAATACTTTTCATTAAATCAAAACTTTGTTAATGGTCTTGCGAAGCCTTTGCTTGCATGATTATTAACAATGAGGAACTAGTGGTGATCACTTGGAGCATTTGCTCAATTGATCATCATGAACGCCTGGTTTTCCTAAAAAACTTTTCAAAAAAAGAGAGAGAAAAAGCTGCATGTGGTTCACTCTTTCCAAAAAAAAAGAGAGAGAAAAAGCTGCAGTTGTAGCCTTTCCCTTACTAGGTCCATATGAAGCCACGTACGGTCCGCATTTTCCAAAAAAAAAAACTTGAATCATTGCCAATAAAAACTCTTTCATTTATCTTGCATGCACATAGAGCATCATCCATTCAATAAAAAATCATGTCTTTCCATTGTGAGTATCATGCATTTCATTGCACAAAAAAAATGAAAACAAGAAAGCATCTCCTTCATAATCATGAACAAAAATCATCATGTAGCATTCATGCATCATTTCATTAACCTCATCACTTTAGTTCAAATACATCATTTCTCCCTGCATGCATCCTTTCGAAACAAAGACAATTTTTCTCATGTGATGGCTTAATGGGTAGAAGTGCACCTTTGAACGACGAAGGGTAATATCTCAAATTTGTTTGTCGACTACAAATTTGAGATGTTACTCTACGATATCAGGGCACTTTGACCCAGTCACACGTGTTTTATTTTCAAGTAGGAAATTAAGTTGAGTCAACTAATTGTCGAAACGTTTCAGTATATTGTGTGAAGTATTGAGTCAGGATCCACTCAATGTTTCATGCAGATTACTCAGGGTAACGACAATCAGTTGCCTCATATCACCATTCTTGCATCTTTCATCATTCAAAAGAAAAGGGAAGGAGCATTGGCATTTCATACTTTGTCTTGCCTCAAAAAATCATCATTTAGGAAAAAGCATCATTCATGCATCTTTCAAAAGAAAAGGAAGCATCGGCATTTCAGATCTTGTCTTGCCTCTATAAAAATCATTCTCAAAGGAAGCATCATTATTGCATCATTCATCATCCAAAAAGGCATTGGCATTTCATATTTCGTCTTGCATAAAAAGAAAACCTAAAAAAAAAAAAAAACGGAAAAAAACCTTTAGAATAATCACACTTTTCAAGTGAACATGCTTTCATGCATTTCATTCTCATCATGTATGCATCATAGTATTTTCATCCATGCATTGCATACAACAAAAACTTTGTGATGAGAGACGAGATGTTCTTGCAAAGTAAGCTTTCCTTTTTTGGAAAAGTTTACCCTCACTCATTTGCAAACTCAAGGTGTTCCAAGGCCCTCAATTTTTCACATCAATAACTCATTTGTATTTCCTTCAAAAAAGCATTGCATCTCATCCATTCCATGATAAAAGACTGAAACCGTTTATCAAAAAAGTTTTTATATCATGTTTTAACCAATGTTAACTCTCTGTGAAGCGTTCTTCAAGTAAGTATGCATGCCACGTGTAGTTTCTCTTGTTTGAGTCAGTCAATTTCCTTCATTTATCATCATTCCCCATCCAAGTCTAATCCCGCCCCGTCCACCCCTAAAGCGCATATTTTTCTCCCATCAGTACATACTTGACTTTTTGGTTCATTCTCGCTAACACTTTAAGTCCTCCATGCTGGGGCAATTCTATGATCACTAATTTTCCTTGTCAGTATCATATTCCTTAGTGCAAGTCTTTCTAAAAAAGGTATATAATAAATAAAAAGATAAAATAAGCCCGCTAGGTTGAAAACCCGCAAAGGGCGGCCTAGGCAAAAAAGAGCGCCCGGTGGATTGAAAACTCGCAAAGAGCGGTCCAGGCAAAAATTAGGGCACAAAAAAAAAAAAAGAGCAAACACAGGAAGATAGATGAATCATTGTCCTAAAGTTAAGTCTCACAGAAATAAGCAATCGGGATTTGAAAGGAAATTTGGTCATCTCTCCACACCCTCAAAAACCTAAAATCACACGAAGTCCATTTCCTACCCTCCTTAAGCTAAAGATTCAAAATCACAAGAATACCCTTTGTTACCCATCTTAAGCCGAGAAAAGCCCAAGATATCCCCATCACCCTAGACGAGGTTTAATTCCACATCAAAGATGATATATCATTTTCACCCAAGTCAAAAGGAAAGGAAATTCACAAAAGGAGGGGAATAATAAAGTCTAAAAAAGGAGAATCCTAAAAACAAAGAAAGGAAGACAAAGGGAGTATAAATTAAGAGTCAATACATTTTGCCATGAAGCATAAGAGCTCCCCTTCAAAAAGGCCCTCAAATTCAATGGGTTCAATCGTTTCCCCTCTCAAAAAGGCCCTCAATTCATTGGGTTTAATCATCTTTTCTTTCATAAAACCTTCAAACACCTCATCAAACCTAATAACTATTTCCTTCATAAACCATTGACCATCGGCCAACACCGAACAAGACCCATCCTCCCCATCAACCCCAAACACTTCATTAAGCTCAATCATCCCCTTCTCCACATCACAACCCTAAAAAGTCCATTCCGATCAATGACTAATTGCTTTCGTTTTCTCAAGTTTTAATCTTAGGACAAATAAATTTATCCATTTACGACGTGTTTGCTCAAAAAGAAAAAACAAACAAGCAGAAAGAAGAAAGCTGCTCAAAAAAAAAAAAAAAAAAAAAAAAAAGAAGGACTTGCACTCCAAGATGCATTCATGTTGCATTAAAACAAGGTCTAGTGGTCATTGTAACACCCCCTTACTTTTAATACTTTAATTTATAAAATCAGAGTTCAAAATCATTTTTCTTTTCAAAGATATATTCTCAAGGGAATGCTACGTTTCTCAAACATCACTTTCACTTAGCTAATAATACTTTTCATTAATAAAATGTAATTGCGTGATACATAGCACGACTTAAATGGGGCAAACCCTCAAATCCTAATACATCAATCTATTACAGTTCAACACTAAACTTAAACAGCTAATAGACTACCCGGCTTCCCGGTTTGACGCCACAGAGCAAGACGCCACAACGAAATTTGAGGAAAGAAAAGGACCTTCACTCGGGATCACCGCACATCACCTGCTTGTCGCCACGAGAGCAGCAACATAAAAATGCTAGGGTGAGTCTCTTTTCATAAATAATAAAATGTATGATAAACATTATGCTAGAGAAAACACCTAGAAACACCGTAACAACTCGCTCACACAAAGAACACATTCTAACTCAGAATAATCGGGGACATCACCAAAATCATGTGGCCAATCACAACACCAAATCAACAACGTAATTCACATGAGTTATGCATGCAATGCAATGCAACCCCCTCGTGGTATAATGCATGAGGATCCATCTCTTTTAAGCCACTCGGGCATATCCGTCGCTAGTGATACTCGATCAAGTCTTTTCGTATCGAGACCGAAGTCTATAACCGTCACGCCGATGCATATGAATTCATGAGACTCAAATGAACAAATGCATTCACTCGTAATAAACAACTCTTTTTGTGCAAACCGCACCGCCGCCTTTACGCTGCCTAGTCCTCTTAGACAACCACCATAGCACAAAGGCTATTTACCCACTCATAGGGCACCTCGGCTCCTCAAAGCGGTGACCCACTCCATCACTATGAAGGCCTCACAACGCCTAGGACTGAACCATCACATAGGGACTAAACTGGACTATGCCATTTCGTCCCCTTAAACGACTCTTGACGTTAAACGTCACTCACGGTGGCGCCTAACAGCTCTACGCTTTAACACTTACACTCCTTGTAACATCTCACCCAAGACATACATCACGACACACCTTCCCTATACCTCGGCAACCACAAACCGGCTCTACGCGTAACCTCAGATACACTTACTTCCTCACTTATACTTTGTCACACTCTTCGTCACCTACAGACCTTCACTTACGCTTTGATACTTATACTCATTCACTTATGCTTCGTCCTTCTCATAGTTAGGCAACTACACCTCGGTTCCTATGCCTCTCTATACGCCTAGCCTACCTCTTCCTTCTCCTCTCTGGTCCTCACACTCTGATCAGACTTAGACGCAACTATTACACACTTATTCCTTCAAAACCAGTTCGACACTCCTCAAGAACTCAACGAAGGTGACAACACCAACAATAACACACTGGGACTGAGGGTTCTCAGCTCCCATTCCTCTCCTAGGTCTCCCATACGACCAGCTCATCCACAATTTAACACATACACACACCAGCGAGACACACAACGCACCCAAGACATGGCTCACAACACAACTTCAACACAGGGAAGTAAACACAACAAGCAACACAAACAACTCCGAAATCACCCTAGAGTCTAACTCACGCACAACATTCATCATATAATCTATTATAGATGAAAGAGAGAGTCCCCTAACCTCAAAAGATTGAAGAAGTAGCACTCTCTCCACCAAGCCTTCCCGATCTACCAAGAATCACCAACCTCACCAACAATCCACTCTCCTCCTCCTCCTTAGCATTGAGCTCTTCCACGCCAAGCTTCCTCTTCCTCTTCTTCTTCTCTCTAAAAGCTAATCTCACCTACCACCTTCTCTCTCTTACTCTCCTTTGACTTTCTTAGATTTTATTGGAGTTAATGTCTCCCTCTCCTTCGACACACTCCCTTTAAGACATGCCTATGGGCTTCCAATGGGCAATGGGCCTAACTCTCATGGGCCTCTAATTACACTCCCTCCATCACTTGCACTACTCACTCTTTTAATTAAATTACCACTCCCCTTTCACTAACCACCACTCCTCATTTAAATCAAATACCTCCTAAATACCTTAAAACTCCAATTAATCCTTTGACTTAACCAAATGTTGTAAGCCTTAAAGAACCCACTAAATAAATAATTGAATTATATTTGGGGCGTTACAACTCTCCCCCACTTAGAATATTTTCGTCCTCGAAAATTTAGCTAATATAAACTTAGTTATGCTCTATCTAGTTCATACCCGAGGTTACATCTGACCCTACTCAATGACAACAAGCATAATTCACAGCGAGGTCCCTGTCGAATTGACAAGAGACACAGAAAGCACACCAAGCAATACAAGACTCAAGGTTCACAGCATTTCGACCTTAATAAGACAAGGAATAGCATCGGTATTGACAATAAATTTAACAACATTACCCTTAACGAAAACGCTTTACGTTTCGCCGTCACGTCTAAACGACGACACTTAAACTCCAATACCTCCACATCTCAACCCATACACCTCGGTTCATCTTAGGGACAACACCTTATCACTATTCAACTCGGCTACTACTCCTTGGTCACTCGTAACGACATCACCTCGCCATTTCACCTTTTGTTGCTGGCTACAACTGACACCACTCTTCTTCGTACAGCGCCTTTGCGCCTAGGGTTTTCTCAAACACCTTTTGGATCCTCAAAATCTCACCTAATTTATTCGAATACCCTTACCCTACCATTAGGAAACCGCACTATAGCAATTACTTAATGTACAAATGTTCATCTCTTACATTAATCTATATCCAAGCTACAAATAATATCCTCCTCATCCCTTCATCCTATTTCTCACACTGGATTTTAATCCTTTAATCATCCAAAGTTACACTTAGGTATCTATACTTCATCACATACTTACAGTTCTATGACCATCTACTCTCCTCGGCACATAGCCACGACACCTTGCCTCAAAGACTAAAACAAAGATTTGGCGCATAGCGGTGGGGCTCCACCAGACGCACCACGTAGCTTGGGCGCGGCATGGCGCGCCCGCTCGCGCTAAGACTTCACTAGCACACACACGCACGGCTACCCAACTCGGCACTCCAAGACAAAGTGTGCGCAACACGCCACTAAAACAAAACGCAAGGGGCATGCCATACTCGGCGCCCATTGCCTTACACGCCACGAGTCACACACCATACCGAGCACACACTCACTCCTCTTCACCTCACCTCGGTATCCTCTTACCTACTTCTCGACGACATTAACTGCCCATACATACACTTCACATCAATACATCCATAACTCTACAACACTAGATTCGACATGCTTAAACTACACATACTGACAGTTCAACTCACTTATAGTTTCAACATCCTTAATACCTCTTAACCTCGACAGTACATACCTCGACCAGCATACACTTCACTTAGATAACTACAAGTCGATCAGACGCTTAAAACTCGACACCACTTACACTATGCCAGTCACTATCTCTATGACTATGCACAACTCACCGAGCTCATCGCCACCAACAGTGGTGGACTTCAACGCCACTTAAATCAATGGAACTACGGCCAAACTAAAACTCACCAACACTTAGGGACCCACGCGTCACCTAAGGACCAAACGACTTCACCATTCGATAGCTTAGACGTACTCGACGCAAACCAATCACCAGTCCAACAATGCCTTGAAGGCTACCCAAACTTCACGAGCACAACACCAATAGACCGAAGCCTTCTCACTACAGAGAATGCCTAGAAGGCAACCCCAAACACCACGAGTACAACACAGACAAACGAGGTAATAGATCCAACACTCAGCGTCAGTC
Source organism: Oxytropis ochrocephala (assembly GCA_020916435.1). Taxonomy (NCBI): domain Eukaryota; kingdom Viridiplantae; phylum Streptophyta; class Magnoliopsida; order Fabales; family Fabaceae; genus Oxytropis; species Oxytropis ochrocephala. The sequence continues at coordinate 68,389,960 of CM037088.1, forward strand.
CCCTTTGGGACCTCACCACCTAAACACATCATCACTCACAGCTCTAAAGCTGACTTCGCACCTCGGACACAGCCCCATGGTTATCGTCCAACCCTCCACTCAATACTCTCACAATCGTAGTTCTCACGCTATCTCAACGCCCTCACACTAAACGTAGTGGACTAAACAGTCACTACGAGGACTACAACGTCACCTAGGACTAAAACGGACTATCCTATTTCAACCACTTAAGCTTTCTCAACACCCAACAGCACTCCCAGTTACGCCTGGCAGCGCCTTGCGCGACTGTGGTTTCGAACGGAACCTCGGCACCATCCTCTGGCACCTCGGCGTACGTATCACTCACCTCGGTACACAGGCACTAAGCCTCCTCTCTGCACCATAATCAACTCGGTATCTATACTTATACCACAACTACCTTACTTATTTCACCTTAGTCTTAACACAACTGGGTTACACTACTTCGATTCACCCTCAATCACCTCAGTTCACCACCTCGGCTACGCCTCCACTTAGGCGCGCACTACACTTTCAATGGCGCCCTTGCGCCTGACCTCGGTATACCTACGCTAAACGCAAACAAGGATTTTTGCTAACTTCACTTCGGCAACTACGAGTCGACTCTCATATGGGGTCTAAGCCACACCTACACCTCATCGTCATTTACCTAAATTTCTACCTCGCTTTGCCTCGGCTATACCACAACGCCTCAAGATACACACCTTACCCTTCGCTTCCACTACACAAAGACCTTGGCGCACCATATGGCACCTCAAGCAACTAGCTTAGGCGTCCATGCACTACACCTCCTCAACTACACATAGGCTTATTCACAACTCACTTCATCATCTACACTTAGTCACTTCACACCTAACCACACAATTTCACCTTGATTTACTACTCTTAGGCACAATATGCTTAAGCACTCACCTCGGCTCGGCTTATACGACACAATACCCCGTTTCTCTACTCTGCGACAAGTTAAACTTCACTACACTTACTATTCAACGCACCTAAACCTCAGTACACTAAGTACTAGGACATCAATATATTACATCTCAAAAACTAAGTCAAAAGACTACTACTCTACATCAGCCCCCCAGTGTTACACTACCATACTTTTAAGAACAATTTTTCTACCTTAGGCTTTCCAGAAACCATATCTCTAAACTTTTTCCAAAAAGGGCATGCTCTATTTTCTTTGCATGAACTTCAAACACAAAGTGTCAATCCTTATTTTGACATCTCCCTACTATCAACCCCAAAAATCAAACTCAACATCCATAAGGCACCTATTTATCTAAAAATTAATAGTCAATCAAACTTGCACACACCACTCAATCAATCAAGTTGAAATTAGTACATATTCAAAATTTATAATAACTACGAGTTATTGTCACCTCTTTCATTGGGAATGAGTTATTGGGGTGATCAGACCCTCCTACTCACGCATCCAATTTAGTTAGGGTCACAAAACTACGCCCTTTCAAAAGTTACACCTTTCACATTGAAGGACTTTTAACGCAGTCCAGAGTACGAAGGCGTCGTCACGACTCCTACTCTTTTGACGTCGTTAAAATGCTCTTCTAATCTCACATACCTCACTTAATACAAACAACGATACCACAAGCAACTACAAGCAATGCTACAATCAACACCATTGCAAACAACCAAGCAAAATCTACAACAAAAGTCTCGTTGGAGATCGACAAGGATCTCTCGAGACACTACGATCGACAAACTTGGCGATTGGACCGAATTTTGCTCGATACCAACTTGTAACACCCCCTTACTTTTAATACTTTAATTTATAAAATCAGAGTTCAAAATCATTTTTCTTTTCAAAGATATATTCTCAAGGGAATGCTATGTTTCTCAAACATCGCTTTCACTTAGCTAATAATACTTTTCATTAATAAAATGTAATTGCGTGATACATAGCACGACTTAAATGGGGCGAACCTCAAATCCTAATACATCAATCTATTACAGGTTCAACACTAAACTTAAGCGGCCTAATAGACTATTTAGCCTTCCCGTTTGACGTCACAGAGCAAGACGCCACAACCGGGCCGAGGAAAGAAAAAGACCTTCACTCAGGATCACCGCACATCACCCGCTTGTCGCCACGAGAGCAGCAACATAAAAATGCTAGGGTGAGTCTCTTTTCATAAATAATAAAATGTATGATAAACATTATGCTAGAGAAAACACCTAGAAACACCGAGAACAACTCTGGCTCACACAAAGAACACACTCTAACTCAGAATAATCGGGGACATCACCAAAATCATGTGGCCAATCACAACACCAAATCAAGAACGTAATTCACATGAGTTATGCATGCCGCAATGCAATGCAACCTCCGTGGTATAATGCACGAGGATCCATCTCTTTAAGCCACTCGTGCATATCCGTCTGCTAGTGATACTCGGATCAAGTCTTTCGTGATCGAGACCGAAGTCTATAACCGTCGATGCATATGAATTCATGAGACTCAAATGAACAAATGCATTCACTCGGAATAAACAACTCTTTTTGTGCAAACCGCACCGTCGCTTTACGTTGCCTAGTCCTCTTAGACAACCACCATAGCACAAAGGCTATTTGCCCACTCATAGGGCACCTCGGCTCCTCAAAGCGGTGACCCACTCCATCACTATGAAGGCCTCACAACGCCTAGGATCGAACCATCACATAGGGACTAAACCGACTATGCCATTTCATCCCCTTAAACGACTCTTGACGTTAAACGTCACTCACGGTGGCGCTAACACTCTACTGTTGTTATGCGTCTAAATAGGTCACCTCGGCACTCTCACCACCTCGGCACCTTTACTCTTCTCGGTATGCTCACTTGTCACCTCGGCACGCTTGTCGATGTAGTATCGCTACCCATTACGTCACCGATACTCAACTCCTGGCACCTCACTTGGCATTCCACTCGTGAGAGTCTCTCCACCTCGTCCTAAAACCTCACGCCTAGGATCTCTTCTAGGGTTCTCGACTACACATTCACCTCCTCTCGTCTCACGTAACGCCTATTGTCCTCGACTAGACACCACGCGTCACTTCGTTCCAGCTCACGCCTAGACTTAACGTATCATTGCGTAACTCTACGCTCGACTCCCGTCTCATCTGAGCTCACACCATCTCGTCACTATACTCGTTTATGCCTCTCGCCTAAGTCCACACCCTATCTCGGCACTCTCGCACCTCGGTATAACATGTTACAAGTCGACTCCTTCACCTCGGCTATCATACGCAGACTTGCCTACGCCCTACGTCTCGACCCAAACACCTCGGCATAACCATGTTATACCTCGACAACTACTTGACGACACTCGCACTGGGTTCTAATTACACCTACGCACCTTCGTCCATCAAGTACAGCTCAACTCGTCCTCTTCAAGCCTAGGAACTACGCTTTAACACTTACGCTCCTTGTAACATCTCACCCAAGACATACATCACGACACACCTTCCCTATACCTCGGCAACCACAAACCGGCTCTACGCGTAACCTCAGATACACTTACTTCCTCACTTATACTTTGTCACACTCTTCGTCACCTACAGACCTTCACTTACGCTTTGATACTTATACTCATTCACTTATGCTTCGTCCTTCTCATAGTTAGGCAACTACACCTCGGTTCCTATGCCTCTCATACGCCTAGCCTACCTCTTCCTTCTCTCTCCGGTCCTCACACTGATCGACTTAGACGCAACTATTACACACTTATTCCTTCAAAACCAGTTCGACACTCCTCAAGAACTCAACGAAGGTGACAACACCAACAATAACACACTGGGACTGAGGGTTCTCAGCTCCCATTCCTCTCCTAGGTCTCCCATACGACCAGCTCATCCACAATTTAACACATACACACACCAGCGAGACACACAATGCACCCAATACATGGCTCACAACACAACTTCAACACAGGGAAGTAAACACAACAAGCAACACAAACAACTCCGAAATCACCCTAGAGTCTAACTCACGCACAACATTCATCATATAATCTATTATAGATGAAAGAGAGAGTCCCCTAACCTCAAAAGATTGAAGAAGTAGCACTCTCTCCACCAAGCCTTCCCGATCTACCAAGAATCACCAACCCTCACCAACAATCCAGCTCCTCCTCCTTAGCATTGAGCTCTTCCACGCCAAGCTTCCTCTTCCTCTTCTTCTTCTCTCTAAAAGCTAATCTCACCTACCACCTTCTCTCTCTTACTCTCCTTTGACTTTCTTAGATTTTATTGGAGTTAATGTCTCCCTCTCCTTCGACACACTCCCTTTAAGACATGCCTATGGGCTTCCAATGGGCAATGGGCCTAACTCTCATGGGCCTCTAATTACACTCCCTCCATCACTTGCACTACTCCCTCTTTTAATTAAATTACCACTCCCCTTTCACTAACCACCACTCCTCATTGAGTTAGAAGAAAAGATTGACAGCAAAAATATAAAGGCAAAGTTCAAAAGCAAACCGATCTCGGCCTCCAGATCCTGGCCCTCGAGCAAGACAAAGGGACGGCAAGGTATGTCGCCCTTAGGGTCTGGACGCATCATGCTCGCTAGCGCCTTGATCATCTCCAAGGATTCCAGGTCGGCCTCGCCCAAATCTTTGACGGAGTAGATGTAATCGCCTGGCCTCCTGCAGAAGTGAGCCTCGTTCCACATGATTGGGAAGTAAGGGGGACCAAGCATTCCGTCTGGTTGGACCTCAGATATGGCCTTACCGGCCTCCTCAGTGGGAACAATCCAAAAATACTGACCTCTCCAGGCCGCTCCCAATGATTCTTGGTATGCTTTGAAGAACCGATGATGAGTTTTTCGCATCTTAAAGGAGACTCGCTCCTCTTCTCTTTGTTAGCCTTCTCCCTGAGCCAGCTCAGCTCAAAGAGAGTAAAGAACAACATGATCGACACCGGCCGACCCAACTTAGTCAGAAGGACTTCAAAAGTTTTCAGAAACGCCCATGCGTTAGGGTGGAGTTGAGAAGGCGACCGATGTGTCGCGGGACGCCACGTTGAAATTCGGTGAAAGGACGGGTGATATTCATCCTCTCGAACACGAGCCGATACATCGTGAACTTAAGGTTGGGAGAATAAGTCGCAATGTCTTCTCCGTCTTTCATGCCTCTCACCCTCCAGCCCGGCAATTCGTCAAGCGGCCGCAGTCGGGCAAGGCAACATGGCCGGCAAGAATGATACTCGTGTGAACGAAGAGTTTCGATACCCAAGACATGTCGGATGGGTCTCGTGCTACGTCGCTTGAACTTCGGCCGACCTTCGTTCGACCTCTTCGATGTTTACCTCTCGACCGCAGGAGCTACCATGGGTGAACTACCTCGTCCTCGTTGACTTCCTCAGCTCGGCCACCTTCGGCCTCCACCATCTCTTCGTCCGCGACTGGGACGGCACTCTGCACTTCGTCGTCATCAATGATCACCACATCAACATCTTCTTCCTCTCCTTCCGCCCGAGATACGATGTTCTCCGGTGGTGGAGTGTTGCACGGCCGCTCATCAGAATGGACGGATCTAGAACCAGAGCCCTTCGAGCTAGCCGATCCTCGACGTAAGAGTGGGAACTCGAGCTCATCGCTCAAGAATCGCTTGAGGAACCAGAATCTTTGTCGCCCGAAGACGACTTAGACTCCTCCTCATGGGGATTGGGCTCGCCCGGCCTCGACATGTGTGTAGCAAAAGATTGGGACGGTTTACCGGGAATACGGGCGGTCAACTTCGTCCGTGGCATGCAAAAACACCTGTGATAAAGGGATCGAGTTAGGTCGATCGAGCAGAACACTCATGAGAGGGGGCGATTTGGCCATCCCCCGACCTGACACCCCCTATCACGAGGCGTGGAAAAGTACAAAGTACATTCAAGTAAAAACTCAAGTTCAGAAAGTAAAAGTAGAGATCGATCCATACCTTGAACAGATGTTGTGGATCGGTCGCGATTTGACAGAAGCAGTTACGGATGCAAGTCGGCGGCAGACGAGTCGGTCGCTAGCAGAGCAATTCGTGAAAGTGTGAGAAATAATCTCTCACCGGCGGCTATTTATAGTACGGACCCCATGGCGAAGGGGACCGGGAGACGAAGCGTCGCAACGTTTCATCTTCTCACCAATGGTTGTCTCCAGACAACCTCGGAAACACCAAACGTCACGTCTTAAATGTCAGTGGAGACCAACCGTCGCGACAGCACGGCCGATGGTTGGCGGCGGTCAACACCGCCCTATCGAAAGCAACGGCCGCGTCCGCTTTCGTCAAAATAACTTCTTCACCCTCGGGGCATCGATTCAAGCCTCGGCCCGCTCTTAAGCGACCTAGGCTTGGGGGCAATCGTTCGGGTGTATCAAGAATACGAATCGCCAGCAAGGTGGGCTCGCGCCCACCCATCATGACCGCCCAAACACGCCGCTTGGAGCGCAATTCTCGCCGCCGAAAACTCCGCTTAAACGGTCGGACTCGCAGATATATACGCCATTCGCATATGGCATCGTGCACGTTCTCTAACCTTGTGCTATCCGCGCCGAGCGACCTCTCACTAGATCGTTTGAGTGTCTTTGCAGTACCACCCGAGGTGCTCAACGCGTGAAGCCAGGACCGGTCCTCTCACTCATTCAACGACCGGCCCATTTGACGAAACAACAACTACTTCAACACTTCATTGGTCAAGGTACGATCACCTTAAAACTCCAATTAATCCTTTGACTTAACCAAATGTTGTAAGCCTTAAAGAACCCACTAAATAAATAATTGAATTATATTTGGGGCGTTACAGTCATCAAGTGGAGCCTCTCCTCATACCAGGAAGTCAAAACTTTCCTTGCATTTGAGTTGCCTTTAAAGAGAACCAAAAGTGTGTACTAGGGGGCATTCCCTTCACCTCTCACTCCGCTCAACTTTGGGGAGGTTTGTTCATTGCTCACCCCATTCATACATCACCCTCAGTTCATAACCATCACCATAACTCTGTCGCCTTTCACAACCTCACTCAAAAAAACCGTTTGAAATGTCATTCGAGAGTGAGGCAAATGCGTTCCCATTCCTTCACCTCATTCATTCCTATAAAACCTCACCGGGGCAATTTCTCAACTCACTATCCTAAACGAGGCCTTGTCATTCTAATTGGGGTAGCTTTGTCCTTGTTATGACTGGGGCAACATCAAACTTTATGGGTTGAGACAAAATCTCCTCTGCCCCACCCTTCATTTCAAAAGCCGAAGCATTCCCAATTCATCATCTTCTACACCCCTAATTGTTGTCACCACTAGACAGGGGCAAGCTATTCACTCATCAAAGACCTGAATTGGGGGCAATATTGTATCTCTTGATCCCTCATGAGCTTCGGCAATAACCATGTCTGTCATTCCTTCACTTGCCATAAATGTCCATGCCCTAAACCAATGCCAAGCTAGCTGACTCATTCATTCACATTTGCACTCCTATGCATGCTTACTAGACGATGCTTCAAAAAGAGAGAACACAAGTTGTTTACGTGATATCTAAAATTCAGTCATCATGGAAAGAAAGAGAAAACAAGTGAGATTGTTTGTAAATAAAAACCTTGAGAACACCGGAGTTTGAATCAAATGCAGTTTTTCAACAGAATGGTCAATAATCATCTCAATTCATTGCATCCAAAGTCTCACATCTCATCATCACAAAAATGTACACCTCATGCATCTAGGCATTTCAATCTATTCATTATGGCATATGCATCAAAGCATTACATTTGCATCTTCACATTTTGTGTATTCATCACATAGCAAAAAGCAAAAAACGGTCCACGTCAGTTGCATCATACTAATACTTGCATTTCATAGAGGAAAATAGTAAAGAAGAAAAAGCAGAAATCTTTTCATTGCATTGGCATCACATTTATGCTAGCATGTCCATAAAAGAAAAATCATTGCATCAAACATCAGAGCATTGCATCATATTAAGGTTTGCATTTCATAGAAGAAGCAAAAAAGAAACAAACAGAAGTTAGAATAGGAGCATTCCATTCATCAAAGCATCAATCACCGCATACACTTGCATTCAAACATCAAAGCATTATGTTGATATTTGCATCTCATAAACTACAAAGAAGAAGCAAACACAAAATAACACAACATCTTCACATCATTCATCATTCTCATATCATCCATACCATTCATCACCCCATGGCATCAAACGGTACATTACGCTTTCAAATTCGCATCTCAGAAGAGCGAAAGAATAACAAAAAAGAAGAGAATGAAAAATCAAAGAGAAGAAGCATCCCACCAAAATCAATCATTGCATTCATATGCACCCAAGTACCCAAGTGCATGCATTTCATGCACCATCCAAGAGAAAAGTTACTTCGGACCCGAGAGTCCCAAGAATCCCATTTTTAGAAAATCACCATCAGCACAGAGTTCGTAAACTCCGTCAGCACAGAGTTCGTAAACTCCATCAAACCGAGTTCAGAACTCCATCAAACCGAGTTCGTAAACTCCATCAAACCAGAGTTCGTAAACTCCATCAACCCAGAGTTAGTGAACTCCCACAGAGTTAGTGAACTCCTTCCACAGATCACAACATCGTGTACGAGCACGCGATGGGGATCCATCGGACCGTTAAGTCCTTCGGATTAGTTGTGTCACCTAAGGCACAGCAGTAAATCCATTGATCAAATCGATTCGGACCGATGTTGATCGCCGCGAAAAGGCCACTCCGGAGCTCGGACTCGACAAGAGTCCGTTAAAAGGTTTTAGGCGACCTCGAATTCCCCAATTTATCGCTTTTCCCAATTTATTGGTTTCCGTTAATCGACAAGTGTTAACCTCCTCTTTCAAAAGGAAAATAACAAAAAGATTTGAACTTTTTCTCAAGCGGACAAAATTAGTATTATTTCTATATCTTTATTTCCATTTCACCAACAAATATGAAAAGGCCAATTCATATTTTTGGCTAAATGTGAAATAAAGAGAAAATTGTAATACCCCAATTTTGTCCGCCTCTTTTAACTTTAGACAATTTCACTATCCAACTCAATTAAATCAAAATACCGTTGTTTAAATTAGGCAGGAACGCGAATGATCGATCTTTTCGTGCGTTCTTCAATTTATTCTTCGTATTAGGGTTTAATCGTACATATGTAGGTCTACCGAAAGTCATTTTTTTCTATAAATTTGGCTTGTCTTTTCATTTAAGGCTTAAGAATACAATTCTGAGTCAGTTTTAGTGTATTTTAGTTAATGAGCTCATTTCTTCTATTTTGGGTCTCGTTTTAGCGTATTTGTCTAGTCTTCTATTTTGGGTCTCGTTTTAGCGTATTTGTCTAGTCGAACCCGTTCTCGTCTATGTGTTTGGCCCGACTCTTTTTCTCATTATTAATCTTATTTTGTGCAGTTATTTTATTTTGAGCATATATATAGTCAGAAAATGTAAAAAAATACTATCTAATTTTTATTACAACTTAGGAGAGTCCAAATGTCCAAATGTCCAAAAAATACAAAAAATAATAACAAAAAATATACAAAAATAAATAAATCTGAAAATACAAAAAATATAATAAAAGGCAAAGAAGAAGAAGAAATCTGGGTTCCAAAGAATGCTCTCCAAGTCTTGGCTTGGATCCATACCTGAAAAGAGTCAAAACCCAGTCAAAACAATTAATGCAGAAACCTAGTATTTTAATATAAAAGGGCAGTCAACCATCAGTCTAAAAAACACACAAAAAAATAGAGACAGATCTGAAACAAATTATAGAGTAGAAAAAATAAAAAAAATGTAGAGAAGCTTCTTCTCCTCCCATCACCGTGACCAGCCACCACCACTCACCATCCCAACAACCACCACTCACCCCTAAACCACCATCAACAGCTATCACCACTCACTGACTACCCTGACTCAAAACCTCACAGCCACCACCACTCACCCCTAAACCACCACCAACAGCCACCATCAAATCCCCTAAACCACCACCAACAGCCACCATCAAACCCTCACAGCCACCACCACTCACCCCCAAACCCCCAACAGCCACCATCAAACCCTCACAACCACCACCACTCACCCCTAAACCACCACCAACAGCCATCATCAATCATCACCAACCAGCAACCACCAAATCACCACCGTAGTGAACCGTCCCCTCCTCTCACGGTCCATGAAATCAACAACACCATCCATCACCCTCCAAACCGAATCAAAAATGGAAGAGGAAGAGAAGCACACCAGCCAACAATGGAAGAGATCGGGTAGAGGAGAGGGGAAACCGAAAAAAAACGAACGAAAAAGGAGGAATGAACCTGAGAGTCGCCGTCACCACCGGCGATAGCGCCGTCGCAATCACCACCGAAACCATCCCGTTCCGTCGTCGTCGGTACCCCCATCGCCAAATACCCTATTATTATTTTAATATAATCAACCAATATACCACTTAATTAAATAAATACTTGCATTATTTTTGGGGCGTTACAACTCTCCCCTACTTAGAATATTTTCGTCCTCGAAAATCACATCAATTACATGAACACATCAGTTCCATCAATCTTATTCCTGCTCCCAACTATCAACAACGCCTTCTTGTATACTAAGTACTAGGACGTACACACCTCTCTACTCCCTTACCTTGTACCGAAACTCTATTCTCAGGGTCACCAAAGTCTCACTCGATTATCCAAACACTATTAATCTACCGTTAGGAAACTACACTATAGCAATTACTTAAAGTACTAATGCTCATCTCTTACGTCAATCTATATCCAAACTACGAACAATGCTCTCCCCATCTCTGCATTCCTATTACGCGTGCTGAATTCTAATCTTTTAATCACCAAAGTTACACACAACCACCCAGATCGTATATAGGTACTTATTCGACTACCATACTCTTAATAACAATTATTCCACCTCAGGTTTCCCAGAAACCGCATTTCTAAACTCTTTCCAAAAAGGCATGCTTTATCACTTTGCATGAACTTCAAACTCAAAGTGTCGATCCTTGTCTTTACATATCCCTACTATCAACCCCCAACTCAAAGACACAAACATCCCTAAGACACCTAATTATCTAAAAATTAAGAGTCAACCAAACTTGCACCCTGTTGCGCCCCGAAAAATCCGGTTTGGACTTTTCAGTTTGACAACGTGAAAATAGTAGAGCCGCCACCAATATTTATTTAGGAAAACATTGAAAAAACCTTTTTTGGAAAACGGGTGGTCTTTTGAAAACACAGAGATGTAGGTTCGGGGGTCGGTTGCGCATGGGGAAGGTATTAGCACCCCACGCGCCCTTTCTACCGAAAGGGAACCATTAACTTGATGTGGTTTTGAAATGTTTGATTGAAAATAAACGTTCTACTTCTTTTCTTTTCTTTCTTTTGAGAGATTGCTTTATGGAAAACGGGGAAAAAGGAATGTTTTTGGTATCTTTGAAAAGCAGAACAAAACAAAGAGTTTTTGAAAAGGGTGCTTGACGGGACATGAACCCGGTCCTACGTACCCTCACTGGGCTGAGGGATCAAAGCTACGTAGTTCTTGGTTTTGGTTTTTGAAAATATTTTTGGTTATCTTTGAAAATCAGGACAAAACAAAGATGTTTTTTTTTAAAAGGGTGCTTGACGGGACATGAACCCGGCCCTACGCACTGTAATACCCTAATTTTGTCCGTCCCTTAACTCAAGCCAATTTCGAGAATTGGAACTCAACTAAATCAAAGTACCACCGTTTAAGTTAAGCGAGTGCATATTTGTTTAAATCGGCGTTCTTCGTTTTAGTCGTACATAAGTAATGTTTTGTGTAATGAGCTCATTTCTTCTATTTTGAGTCTCGTTTTAGCGTATTCGTCTAGTCCGCCCGCTTCGTCTTTGTGTTTGACCGGACTCTTTTTATTATTATTATTCTTTTCTTTTTGTACGCTTAATTTATTTTGAGCATATATATATAGTCCAAAAGGTCAAAAAATTCTATCTAGTTTATTTATAATTTAAAAGTGTTTAAGAGTCCAAAATGTCAAAAATACTATTTAATTTTTATTACAACTTAGAAGAGTCCCAAATGTCCAAATGTCCAAAAATACAAAAAAATAATAATACAAATATACAAAAACAAATAAATTCGAAAATACAAAAATAAAAAATAACAGCAAATGCAGAAGAGCAGCAGATCCTGGGTGCCAAGAATGCTCTCCAAGTCTTTGGGCTTGGATCCGCAGACGAAAATAGTCAAAACCCAGTCAAATGTAATTAAATGCCTAACCTAATTTTTAACTATAAATAGGCAGTCAATTAACAGTAAAAGGGTACACGAATTTCGAGGTAAACAGAACCAAAAAAAAAACGATTAGGGTTTTACACTGAAACCCTAATCACCTAAAACAATTTTTAGATCCGAGCAAAGAAGAAAGGCAAAGGCAAAGAGCGATCAAGGGAAGATAATAGCAACAAAGCAACAGAGCCACAACAACAACATCATTCACTCAAACAAGCAAGTGTAGATCTCGTTTTTTTTTTCTCTTTTTCAGAACGAATCGGAAGTCAGGTTGGTTACTAAGCTACTGTTAAATCGTTTTTTATCACTGTTCGCAATTTTTATGTCTATGAGTATGTCTTAATGAGTGAAGAATCAAATGAGTAGCATGAACAGATCAGATACAAACCAGGAATTAAAAAAAAACATATACAAAGCAGCATTTAAAAAAAGGAAAACGAATCAGAAATATTTGTTGTTGTTTGGCCAGAAAAAAAATTTTGTTTTGAGAGATGGAGAATCAGTTTGAAAGGAGAGGGGAAGAAACCGAAGTAAAAAAAACAAACCAGAAAAAAAACGTGAAGACCGAAACTGTAGATGCTGCTTCCATGGCAGTGCCGCCGTGAACTTCATCTTCTCCGATGAGGTTCCGGCCGATCCCCATCACCGAGCCACACCCCATCTGAAATCACCATCACAGACTCCACCTCGGTCCCCTTCTCTCTCGGTAGCGACCACCGTCTTCTCCGAACCACCACTGCAGAAAACCCCAGCCGTCGTTCTCCCTCTCTATCACCGAAACCACCGATCCCTCTCGTTTCTGTCTCTGCGCAAACCTCCTCCCCACCGTCGCAAGCCCACGTCGTTCTCCTCTCCATGATCTTCGTCTCTCTGGTCTCTCTCTTTCTCCCCTTAAAGACCGGCGAAAATCTCGCCGGTACTCTCTCTCTCTCTTCGCGTAAAAAGCGCGCGCTTGGCTGGGGATGGAAGGAGGGGAAGAGATATCAGATTAGGTTAAGTGAAACCCTAGTTTACCTTAAATGCCTCTCCTTTTTTATTATTTAATTTAAATTAAAATTAAAAACAAATCAGATTACTGCTTGCAACACCCTAATTCCAGCGTGCATCTCCCCTCACTTAAGCCCAGTTTCGCATACTGGGCCCTCCTATGCGAACTGGGCTTACGTTCTACACCCCCCTGTTTAGTTATACCACTTCCCGTAACTAGTAACACCACCATTTTGCAATTTTCACCTCTTCCTCGTTTTTTTTAATTCTTTCTAACTCTAAAAACTTTCAATAAATCCAAAAAACTTTGTTAACGGTCTTGCGAAGCCTTTGCTTGCATGAATCATTAACAACGAGGAACTAGTGGTGATCACTTGGAGCCTTTGCTCAATTGATCATCATGAATGCCTAATTTTTCTAAATACTTTTCAATAAATAAAACTTTGTTAGTGGTCATGCGAAGCCTTTGCTTGCATGATCATTAACAACGAGGACCTAGTGATGATCACTTGGAGCCTTTGCTCAATCGATCATCATGAACGCCTAATTTATTTAAGGACTTTCAATAAATTTCAATAAACTAAAAAAACGTTGTTAGTGGTTTTGCGAAGCCTCTGCTTGCATAATCATTAACAACGAGGAACTAGTGGTGATCACTTGGAGCATTTGCTCAATTGATCATCATGAATGCCTAATTTTTCTCTAAAGACTTTTCATTAAATTAAAAAACTTTGTTAGTGGTCTGCGAAGCCTTTGCTTGCATGACCATTAGCAATGAAGACCTAGTGACGCATCACTTGGAGCCTTTGCTCAATTGATCATCATGAACGCCTAATTTTCCTAAAAACTTTTCAATAAATCAAAACTTTGTTAGTGGTCATGCGAAGCCTTTGCTTGCATAATCATTAACAATGAGGAACTAGTGGTGATCACTTGGAGCCTTTCGCTCAATTGATCATCATGAATGCCTAATTTTTCAAAATTAAACAAAATAAAAACTTTCCTAGAACTACGTAGCTTTGAATTCTCCATCGCACCGGAGATACGTAGGAGCGGATCCTCCGTCAAGCACAATAAACTAAGAACATTTTTTCCTTTCAAAAAACCCAAAGCGCTAACTCTCGTCAAGCGCGCAAATAAAAATTCATTAAGTCTATTCAAAAGAGGCAAACTTAAATATTTTTCAAATCAACACTTAAAATCACACGTTTAATTAAAGGTTCCTTTCAAGAGAAAGGAGGTGTGGGCGCTAATACCTTCCCCATGCCTAACCGACCCCGAACCCAAATCTCCAAGTTTTCCAAAAGACCATCTGTCTTCCCAATAAGGTTTTTCTTCAATATTTTCCTTATAAAAAAATATTGGTGGCGACTTCATTGTTTTAAAACGTTGTAAACGAAGAAAACCCCTCGGGGACTTTTTCGGGCGCAACAGCTGGCGACTCCACTGGGGACTAAAAGAAAAAATTTTCAAAAAAAGAGGGTCGAGCCTAATTAATTAAATATGTGATTTGTGTGTTTGATTTGAATATCTTGTTTTGCCTCTATTTTTCTTATTTCTCATACAAACATTGTTGCATTCATATGCATTCGCTTCTTCCTCTTCTATGATTGCTTCCCCATTTATCTTATTTGCTTGTATGCTTAGTTCTTCATGCATATTCCCAAATTCTATCATGTTCCCTCTTCTTGGCTCCCTTTCTTGAGGTAAGTAATTCACTTAGTCGTTGTTGAAACTCTAGGATGGCTTATTTGATATTAAACCCTAGGGTAGACAACATGTTATTGTTTGCTTTTGTGCGGACTGCTCGAATTTTCATTTGCGGTGGGGAAGGGTAGTTATTCCTAAGTATCGTGCCTCAAAGACACACTTCACACCCTATACTTGTGAGCGTTGAGCGGGGCCTAAAACCCAAGGTCTGAACAAAAACCTAGGAGAGTGGGAACGACTAGTGACTGCCATTCGTAGACCTTTGTCTGTATGGCTCTCATGAAAGTTCCGCCCAAGAGTACGCTTTGTCATGATGCCTCACACTCGGTAGCTTTCTCACGATTGTGGGTGTCATCATGAGAAAGACTTTAGCTCTTGGTTGCCATTGTGAGGAAGTGATTAGAACCTACATGTGAGGACTACCCCTTTCGTCGACTTTAGACCCTAGGATTCCCACCATTCGTAGGACACGGGGGCACGCCCTTGTTTGTTGCATTTAGCATAAGCATTTCATTTATAATCAAAAAGAGGAAAAAGCTCCTCGCCAAGTTCATCCAAAACATGGCATTCATGCATAAGCATTATTTCAAAAGGGACACGGTAGAACTACGTGACGCTTTGATTCCTCAAGGAGGATACGTGGGAGAGCGGGTCCACCCCAGTCAAGCATAACAAATAAAAATTTCATTTTGAAAAAGTGTCTTTTCACATCATTCAAAAATGCAAAAACCTCTTAGAATAATTGCACTTTTCAAGTGATCATGTTTCCACGCATTTGAATATATAATGTTTTCACATACAATAAAAGTTTTGAGGAGAGACGAGACGGCTTTGCGAAATAGTCACTCTTTCAAAAAATAAATAAAATAGAAAATAAAATTTTTGCATCTCCTCCATTCCTCGATAAATGACTGAAGAAGTTCGTCAAAATTCCTATCCTGTCCTAACTGGTGTTAACTCTTTGTGAAACATGCCTTTAGTAAACATACTTCGTCATTTCCTTCATCCATATGCTCATGTCATGTGTCTGTCTTAAGGAAGAGAGGTCAACCTGGTTTGTCAACAAAGAACCGGGTCTCAAGATTCATGGCAACCAATCAAGGAAACTTAGTGATTGAGAGTCTCGGCAATTCAGGTCCAGATAATCCGATTGTGGAAGTCCTCAAGCAGCTAGTCCAAGGGAATCAGGCACTAGTCCAAGAGAATCAGTCGTTAAATAATAAAGTCGGGGTGATAGAAATGCAGATGGATGCGATAAGAATGCAGATGACTGAAATGATGGACATCTTGCAAGCTTTGAAAAATGGGGCCACTACCGGAGCTACTGCTGTCGTAAACCCAGGAGGGGCTGCAACCATCCTTCCTACCTCGGGACACATTGAAGTCGTGGATCGCTATTCCTCATTCGGGATTTGGGGTCAATCATCCCGCTTGATCCACATGAGGTTTCTCTTTTCAATGTGAATGGTGATCCTCAAGGTCACCTATTCGAGAATTCTCAACCCGCAGATCGGTTGCATGAGTTGGAAAAGCGCTTGAAAACCATAGAGGATTCAAAAACCAAAGCTAAAGACGCCCGTGATCTATGCCTTGTTCCAGACTTGGTTATTCCCCCAAAGATGAAGGTGCCGGTCTTTGACCAATATTGTGGTACCAGCTGCCCAAATAGACACGTAACCATGTACGCCCGAAGGATGACCGCATACAATCACGACGACAAACTGCTCATCCACTACTTCCAGTATAGCCTAACCGGGGCATCTCTGGACTGGTACATGCAGTTGCAGCCTTCTGACATCCACAGTTGGAAGGACCTTTCTGAGGCTTTCTTAAAGGAGTATGAATACAACAAAGACATGGCTCCAGATCGGATTCAGCTGCAGTATATGAGCAAGAAAGATCATGAGTCCTTTAAGGAATATGCTCAAAGATGGAGAAATACGGCTGCCTGTGTGAAGCCACCATTGGATCGAGAAGGAAATAGTGTCTATGTTCATGGAGACTCTCCCAGTTGTTTTTTATGAACGTCTGGTTGGAAGTGGGTCCTCAAGCTTCTCAGATGTGATCAAAGTAGGGGCAAGGCTTGAAGTCGGGATGAAAAGAGGAAGAATTCCCTGCAACCCTACTGGCGCCAACAATGCTAGTGATTTGCCCGCAAAGAAAAACGGAGGAATCAATGCTATAGTGGGACAAGGAAAGTCACGTCAGTACGACCCCATTCCTATGTCATACACTGATTTGTGCAGCTATCTAATCAACCATGGGTTGGTCTCTCCTCGTGGGATGAAGCCAGTCCAACCTCCATTCCCAAGAAGATACAATGCAAAGGCTGCCTGTGAATTCCATTCTGGTGCAATTGGTCACTCTCATCGAGAATTGTCATCCTTTGAAGCGGTTGGTTCAAAATCTTATTGACACAAAAGCAGTTGACCTTTGATGAGAAGTGAAGGACTAAACCCTTTGAGATCGTGGTCACAAAGTGGATGGCGATAGTTGAAGAGGATCGAGGTGTTTATCGTCAAGCATTTGTGCTTTCGTCATGCATTTTTATGTAATGCAATCCTCTGGCTCTGCCCAAGGCCTTAGGATATTTCAATAAGGGCACAGGTTTCCTTTTCAGCACTGTCATCAATAAAAGTTATCCTTTTCAGTCACTTTGGTTCAAGATCGTCATTGCCCTTGTTTTATCATATTCGACTTTTGGCTCATTTTAACGCTTTAAGTCCCCCATGCAGCTGGGGCAAGTTTGAGGTCACTAATTTCCCTTGTTAATATCATATTCTTGCAGTGCAAATCCTTTAGAAAATAATAAATAACAAGAAAATAAGCTCGCTAGGTTGAAAACCCGCAAAGGGCGGCCTAGGCAAAAAAGAGCGCCCGGTGGATTGAAAACTCGTAAAGAGCGGTCCATGCAAAAGTTAGGGCATATATAAAAAAAAAAAAAAAAAAAAAAAGGGAAAAAAAGAAAACAAATGCAAAGAAAGGAGCAAACACATATAGATAGATGAACTGTTGTCATGTTTACGAAAAATAAGCAATCGAATTTGAAATGAAGTATGGCCATCTCCCATACCACAAGAACCCAAAATCCTGTAAAATCCCTTTCCCACCTACCTTAAGCCAAGAAAAAAAACTAAACTCAAAAATATACCCTCAAATCACCTTAGACAAGGATCATCTCAAATATCAAAAGAAAAAGCGATTGCATCACTTTTTATCACTCACCAAAAAAAAAAAAAAAAAAAAAAAAAAAAAAAAAAAAAAAAAAAAAAAGAAAAAAGAGAAAATCAGAAAAAAAGAGGGGATTCAAAAATGAAAATCCCAAAACAAAGGAAAACACAAAGAAATGTAAGTGGTGAGCTGATGCGTGTTACCACAAAGCATACAAGATCCTTGTCTCAATAAACCTTCAAACACTTCATCATTCCCATACACCCCTCCTCCCATAAACCGCAAACACTTCCCTTTGACCGCGGAATTCCGCTCTCCACAAACCCTTAGCCAGGAATAAAACTTCCGAGCACCTCATCAAGCCAAATAACCATCATAAATCGTCGATCGTCAGCCAACGCCGAATAAAAATCATCCTACCATTAGCCCTAATCATCCTTCTTCCACCAAAACACCACAACCCCGAAAAGTCCATTCCGATCAATGACTGATTGCTGTTGTTTTCTCAAATTTTAAATCTCAGGACAACTAAGTTTATCTGTTTACAATGTGTTCGCTCAAAAGAAAAACAAACGATCGAAAAAGAAAGTCGATCAAGAAAAAACGAAACCTCAGAAAAAGAAATGAGGAGCAAAACAAACAATGTAAAAAAGAAAGTCGATGAGAAAAGAAAGACTTGCACTTCAAACACATTCAAAAATTTGCATTGAAACAAGGTTTAGTGATCACCAAGTGAGGCTTCTTTCACACCAAAGGTCAAGACATTAGTAGAGAACCAAAGAATTGCACTGAGAATACTGCTCAGATCTAAAAGTTGGGGCATTCTCTTTACCACCCGCCCACCCTAGTCCGGGAAAGTGCATTCGGTGTCCATCCATGGCCATTCATCCTTTCACTAGGTGTCAGCCGTGGCACTGGTTCTTGTGTATTTGCTCTTTCACTCCGCTTCCTTTCACACTCCGGTTGCCAATACTACCAGACAGGGGCAAGTCAATCATTCACAGTCGCCAAAGGCCCGAATTGGGAAGCTTGGCATTCATCCTAAACACTCACCAAGGCGTCTGCATATTCATGTGTGTTCACCGGGCAATGTTTTCAGAGAAAGCACAAGATTGTTCTTGAAAGTTCAATTATCATGGAATGGAGGAAAACATAAATGAGTTTGTTTGTAAATAAGAACCTTGAGAACACCAGGGTTTAAATCAAAATTAGCTTTTTTCAAAAAGAATGATCCAGATTCACCTCCACTTTTTGCATCCAAGTCTCGTGTCTCATCATTACAAAAATGTTCATCAAAACTGTTTAAATACCCAAAAATTCATGTCATATCATGCATCAAAGCATTGCATTTGCATCCTCACATAACAAAATATGGGAATTCTTTAACCAGTTATCTTGGCGTGTGAGGGTCGCCTAAAGTTGACCGTTTGTAGGGCTATAGTGCTCGCCTTCATCCTTAGGGATTAGGTTGTTATCATGTAGGGCTTTAGTGCTCGCCTGGATCCTTAGGGATTAGGTTGTTATCATGTAGGGCTTTAGTGCTCGCCTTCATCCTTAGGGATTAGGTTGTTATCTTTTAGGGCTTTAGTGCTCGCCTTCATCCTTAGGGATTAGGTTGTTATCTTTTAGGGCTTTAGTGCTCGCCTTAATCCTAGGGATTAGGTTGTTACCTTGTAGGCGCTTAAAGTGTTGACCCTCAGCAAAACATAATAGGAGCATTCCATTCATCAAAGCATCAATCACCGCATACACTTGCATTCAAACATCAAAGCATTAGGTTGATATTTGCATTTCATGAAATACAAAGAAGAAGCAAACACCAAAGAACACAACATCTTCATATCATTCATCATTCTCATATCATCCATACCATTCATCACCTCATGGCATCAAACAGTACATTACACTTTAAATTCACATTTCAAAAGAGCGAAGGAATAATCAAACAGAAAGAGCATCCCACAGGATCAATCCTTGCATTCACATGCATTTCATGCACCATTCAAGAGAAAAGTTACTTTGGACCAAGGGGTCCCAAAATCTCATTTTTCAGAAAAATCTCCATCAAACCGAGTTCGTAAACTCCATCAAGCGAGTTAAGTAAACTCCATCAAACCGAGTTCGTAAACTCCATCAAACCGGAGTTCAGAACTCCATCAAAGACAGAGTTCAGTAAACTCCATCAAAGACAGAGTTCGTAAACTCCATCAAGACAGAGTTCAGTAAACTCCATCAAAGCCACGAGTTCGTAAACTCCATCAAAGACGAGTTCGTAAACTCCATCAAAGACGAGTTCGTAAACTCCATCAAAGACGCAGTTCGTAAACTCCATCAACACGGAGTTCGTGAACTCCATCAATCCGCAGTTCGTAAACTCCATCAACCCGCAGTTCGTAAACTCTATCAATCCGCAGTTCGTAAACTCCATCAACCCGAGTTAGTGAACTCCTTCGAGTTAGTGAACTCCTTCCACAGATCACAACATCGTGTACGAGCACGCGATGGATCCATCAGACTTCGTTAAGTCCTTCGGATTAGTTGTGTCAACCTAAGGCACAGCGTAAATCCATTGATCAAATCAGTTCCGGACCAGATGTTGATCGGCCGCTCGAAAAGGCCACCCCCGGAGTTCGTAAACTCCATCAATCCAGAGTTCGTAAACTCCATCAACCCGAGTTAGTGAACTCTTCCGAGTTAGTAAACTCCTTCCACAGCATCACAACATCGTTACGAGCACGCGATGGATCCATCGATTCGTTAAGTCCTTCGGATTAGTTGTGTCACCCTAAGGCACGGCGTAAATCCATTGATCAAATCGATTCGGACCGATGTTGATCGGCGCTCGAAAAGGCCACCCTCGAGCTCGGACTCGACAAGAGTCCGTTAAAAGGTGTTTAGGCAACCTCCGAATTCCCAATTTACCGCTTTTCCCAATTTACCGCTTTTTCCAATTTATTGCTTTCTCGTTAATGCGACAAGTGTTAACCTCCTCTCTCAAAAGAAAAATAACAAAAAGATTTGAGTTTTTTAAAACGGACAAAATTAGTATTATTTCTATATCTTTATTTCCATTTCACCAACAAATTTGAAAAGGCCAATTCATATTTTTGGCGAAATGTGAAATAAAGAGGCAATTTGTAATACCCTAATTTTGTCCGTCCCTTAACTCAAGCCAATTTCGAGAATTGGAACTCAACTAAATCAAAGTACCTTTATTTTAAGTTAAGCGGTGCACGCTGTTTAAATCGTATGTTCTTCGCTTTAGTCGTACATAAGTAATGTTTTTGTGTAATGAGCTCATTTCTTCTATTTTGAGTCTCGTTTTAGCGTATTCGTCTAGTCCGCCCGTTCTCGTCTTTGTGTTTGACCGGACTCTTTTTATTATTATTATTCTTTTCTTTTTGTACAGCTTAATTTATTTTGAGCATATATATATAGTCCAAAAGGTCAAAAAATTCTATCTAGTTTATTTATAATTTAAAAGTGTTTAAGAGTCCAAAATGTCAAAAATACTATTTAATTTTTATTACAACTTAGAAGAGTCCCAAATGTCCAAATGTCCAAAAATACAAAAAATAATAATACAAATATACAAAAACAAATAAATTCGAAAATACAAAAATAAAAATAATAAGCAAAGAAGAAGCAGCAGATCTGGGTGCCAAGAAATTTGCTCTCCAAGTCTGGCTTGGATCCGGACCTGAAAATAGTCAAAACCCAGTCAAATGTAATTAAATGCCTAACCTAATTTTTAACTATAAATAGGCAGTCAATTAACAGTAAAAGGGTACACGAATTTCGAGGTAAACAGCACCAAAAAAAAAACGATTAGGGTTTTACACTGAAACCCTAATCACCTAAACAGATTTTTTTAGATCTGAGCAGTAAGAAAGGCAAACAGTAGCAGTCAAGGGAAGATAATAGCAACAGCAACAGAGCCACAACAACAACATCATTCACTCAAACAAGCAAGTGTAGATCTCGTTTTTTTTTTCTCTTTTTCAGAACGAATCGGAAGTCAGGTTGGTTACTAAGCTACTGTTAAATCGTTTTTTATCACTGTTCGCAATTTTTATGTCTATGAGTATGTCTTAATGAGTGAAGAATCAAATGAGTAGCATGAACAGATCAGATACAAACCAGGAATTAAAAAAAAACATATACAAAACAGACGAAAAAAAAGGAAAACGAATCAGAAATATTTGTTGTTGTTTGGCCAGAAAAAAAATTTTGTTTTGAGAGATGGAGAATCAGTTTGAAAGGAGAGGGGAAGAAACCGAAGTAAAAAAAACAAACCAGAAAAAAAACGTGAAGACCGAAACTGTAGATGCTGCTTCCATGGCGGCAAGCGTGTAGTGAACTTCATCTTCTCCGATGAGGTTCCGGCCGATCCCCATCACCGAGCCACACCCCATCTGAAATCACCATCACAGACCCACCTCCGGTCCCTTCTCTCTCAGCGCGACCACCGTCTTCTCCGAACCACCACTGCAGAAAACCCCAGCCGTCGTTCTCCCTCTCTATCACCGAAACCACCGATCCCTCTCGTTTTCGTCTCGCAAAAACCTCCTCCCCCCACCGCCGCAAGCCCACGTCGTTCTCCTCTCCATGATCTTCGTCTCTCTGGTCTCTCTCTTTCTCCCTAAAGACCGGCGAAAATCTCGCCAGATTTCTCTCTCTCTCTTCGCGGAAAGCAGCCAAGGCCGGGATGGAAGGGGAAGAGATATCAGATTAGGTTAAGTGAAACCCTAGTTTACCTTAAATGCCTCTCCTTTTTATTATTTAATTTAAATTAAAATTAAAAACAAATCGACATCGCTTGCAACACCCTAATTCCAGCGTGCATCTCCTCACTAAGCGAGCCGCCGATACCGGGCCCTCCTATGCGAACCGGGCTTACGTTCTACACCCCTGTTTAGTTATACCACTTCCCGTAACTAGTAACACCACCATTTTGCAATTTTCACCTCTTCCTCGTTTTTTTAATTCTTTCTAACTCTAAAACTTTCAATAAATCCAAAAACTTTGTTAACGGTCTTCATATAAGCTTTGCTTGCATGAATCATTAACAACGAGGAACTAGTGGTGATCACTTGGAGCCTTTGCTCAATTGATCATCATGAATGCCTAATTTTTCTAAATACTTTTCAATAAATAAAACTTTGTTAGTGGTCATGCGAAGCCTTTGCTTGCATGATCATTAACAACGAGGACCTAGTGATGATCACTTGGAGCCTTTGCTCAATCGATCATCATGAACGCCTAATTTATTTAAGGACTTTCAATAAATTTCAATAAACTAAAAAAACGTTGTTAGTGGTTTTGCGAAGCCTCTGCTTGCATAATCATTAACAACGAGGAACTAGTGGTGATCACTTGGAGCATTTGCTCAATTGATCATCATGAATGCCTAATTTTTCTCTAAAGACTTTTCATTAAATTAAAAAACTTTGTTAGTGGTCCTGCGAAGCCTTTGCTTGCATGACCATTAGCAATGAAGACCTAGTGACGATCACTTGGAGCCTTTGCTCAATTGATCATCATGAACGCCTAATTTTCCTAAAAAACTTTTCAATAAATCAAAAACTTTGTTAGTGGTCATGCGAAGCCTTTGCTTGCATAATCATTAACAATGAGGAACTAGTGGTGATCACTTGGAGCCTTTCGCTCAATTGATCATCATGAATGCCTAATTTTTTCAAAATTAAACAAAATAAAAACTTTCCTAGAACTACGTAGCTTTGAATTCTCCATCGCACCTGGAGATACGTAGGAGCGGATCCCCTCCGTCAAGCACAATAAACTAAGAACATTTTTTTCCTTTCAAAAAACCCAAAGCGGCTAACTCTCGTCAAGCGCCGCAAATAAAAATTCATTAAGTCTATTCAAAAGAGGCAAACTTAAATATTTTTCAAATCAACACTTAAAATCACACGTTTAATTAAAGGTTCCCTTTCAGTAGAAAGGAGGTGTGGGGCGCTAATACCTTCCCCATGCCTAACCGACCCCCGAACCCAAATCTCCAAGTTTTCCAAAAGACCATCTGTCTTCCCAATAAGGTTTTTCTTCAATATTTTCCTTATAAAAAAATATTGGTGGCGACTTCATTGTTTTAAAACGTTGTAAACGAAGAAAACCCCTCGGGGACTTTTTCGGGCGCAACAGTACCCTCACTGGGCTGAGAGATCAAAGCTACGTAGTTCTTGTTTTGCGTCTGAAAACGGCTTAGGGGTTTAAGTTTTGGAGTTTTTGAAATAAGACTCGAGTGTTCGTGAACACCAAACAAGCAAAGGCTTCGAGTGACATTCAATACTAACTCGAAAGAAAAGAGAGTTGGAACCGGTAACCAAACAAGCAAAGGCTTCGAGTGATTACAAGTGACAACCTTGTATTATTCTTTTTTTGAAAATATTTTGAAAGAAGTGGAGAGCCTTAGTGATATTCGCAAATTGCCATGACCAAATTGAATGCATGATTGAGCAAACATGTGGGTGCATGAGTATTCAACTATGAAGTGCAAGGCATAGTATTATTGGATGCATAGACAATTGATAAAGGGATGCAAAACATAGTATTAAATGAGTGCATGAACATGTGTAAATGAATGCAAGATACAATATTAATGAATGTATGATTATACAATAATGAATGCAAGACATGAAACTAATGGATGCATGAGCATTTAAGGGAGTATGAAAATGCAAGAAGCATGAACACATATGAATACATGAATATGTAAGCACAAGTGATGAAACGCAAAATGTAAAAATGTTTTGGGTATTTTTGCAAATAGACAAGTAGTAAAACTTTTAGTAAAAAGTTAATGAATGGTAAAGTAAAAATGCATGAGGTGAATGGTAATTATTTAATGAAATGGTAGAGTAAAAAGTTAAAATGTTTTTTTACTTTTAGTAAAAAGGTTAATGAGTGTTAAGGTAAAAATGCAAATGAGTGGTAAAAAGGTTAAAAACACATTAACATGATTATACTCACTTATACAAGATCAAACAACACATTTTAAGCACAAAGATGAGCATCAAAAGGGCCTCTAAGGCCGAACCCTATATGAATCATGAACACCCACAATTTTCATGCCAAAACTCATAATCAACACATAAAACAAATCGTGCAAATCAAGCACATCATGTATTTTATTTACATAAACTCAAAGAGAGGAAAGAAAACAAACATAAACCCTAATTTCTAAAGACCCAAAACCGAAACTTCTAGACCCATAAATCAAGCCAAAGATCCAACTTGCAAATTTTAATATGAACAAGAAAATGCATGTGATACATGAAAGTTTTTATTCATGAAAAAGTGGAAAAGATGAGTGTAAAAATGCAAAATGTGTAGTTAAAACACAAGAACTCCCTCTTCAAGGCCAAGGGCTCACTTCAAACACCCAAAGCTCCCAATGTCCTTGACATAGTGTTTGAAATGAGCCCTCTAAGCCTCTTAGAGAGGAAAGAGGAGTAGAAGGAAGATTCACATGCTAATAGTTAAAAAAATGCAAGAGATAAGATGTTTACCTCAAGATCAAAGCTACACAAGAGTAGGAAAATGAAGATCAAGAACAAATCAACAAAAATCTTCACAAATCACCAACAATGCCACGCAAATTTGAAGGAAATCAACTCTTTAGTGATGTAAAAATGGAATCAAGGATGAAAGGAAGAAGATATATGAATGTGGAGTGAATTTGAGGTGATTTGGTGGATGAAACTTGAAAAGAAAGTGGAGGAGGAGGAGGGAGAGGGTTCGGCCAAGCTAGGGAGGAGGAGAGGAGAGGTTGGTTGCTAGGGTAAAAAATGAGTGAGTGTCCATGAGGCTCTCTTGCTTTTGGGTTTTTATATGGGGTAAAAACTTAAAGGGTAATTAGGGTAATGTGCTTCTTGCAAACCAATAGGATTTGAGATAATTTTTGAATCAATGGTCAAGATGCAATGTCACATGGATTGAGGGTAATTAAAAGCACAAAATGAGGAGAGAGAGGAGCTGAAATGCGCAGCATAAGGAGTGGGGTGAAGGATAAGCTCATTTACAAAATTGTATTTTTCCATAAAGCTTATTACACAAGTGCCATTTTGATTCAAATGAAGGGTGGGGATTGTATTTCACATTTAAATGGAAGGCCATGATTTAGTACAATTTGCAAACAATAAAAATAAATCAAAATGGGGTGTATATGGCTGATATGCGCAGCTATGGGGAGTGAGAGAGTGAGTGGAATTGCAAATTGTATTATTGTACTATTCTTAACCTTTCAAAATTCAAAAGAGTATAGAATATTCCCTTCTAGATCATTCTTCTAAATTCATGCCATTTTGGGCCATATCCTATGATTCAATGATTGGGCTCTGAATTTTATGATCTCACCAATCCCAAAATTGATTTATTTACCCCACCTCAAAGGAAATGACCATTTTACCCTTCTATCCAAAAACTAGGTTTTTAGGCCAAAAGGTTTTATATTTATGCACAAAAATAATCACAATGGGGCACAAATAATCCTCAACTAAATCATTGATGATTGTCCAGTGATTTGGGACAAAAGACCGTTTTTATTGTGAAATGACCAAAATGCCCTTTCACTCTAAAAACCCTAGCTACTTACCCAAAGCACATTTTTACTTCAAAAATGACTTTTCCCCCTGGGAATGACCTCTAATCTTTCAAAAATGCATGTTGAATGATTGGTCCTTAGAAATTGTCCCTTAGTTGCAAAATGACCAAAATACCCTTTTGCACTGTAAAAAACCTAATTTGTCTAAGAAGTGCATCCCAACTTCAAAAATGATTTTAGAAGCTTTGAAATGAGTTTTAGAACCCTAAATGCAATGCATGATACTCTCTTCTCCTCTTGTTTTTTATTTTTTTGGGGAAAATTAGGGTTTTGACCTAAGCCGGACAAAATTGGGGTATGACACACCCACCACTCAATTAATCAAGTTGAAATTAGTACATATCCAAAATTTATAGTAACCACGAGTTATTGTCGCCTCTTTCATTAGGGATGAGTTATTGGGGTGATCAGTCCCTCCTACTCACGCAACCAATTAATTAAGGTCACAAAACTAATTCCTTTCAAATTTACACATACCACACTGAAAGACTTTTAACGCAGTCTAGAGTGCGAAGGCGTCGTCACGACTCCCACTCTTTTGACGTCGTTAAAACCCTTTTAATCACACATATCTCAAAGATTCAAACAACAGTTGCAAACAACCAAACAAAATCTACGACAAAGTCTCTGTCTTAGATCGACAAGGGACTCTGAGACACTACGATTGGACAAACTTGGCCGGACAGACCGAACTGCTCTGATACCAACTTGTAACACCCCCTTTGCTCAATAGTAATTTATTTAAAAACCAGAGTTCAAAAATAGTTTTTCTTTTTAAAAATACATCCTCAAGGGAATGCTACGTTCACACCAAACTTCACTTTAATCTAGTCAACAATACTTTTCATTAATAAATATAATTGCGTGATACATAGCACGACTTTAATGTGGCGAACCCTCAAAACACTGGTTCCTTAATCACCAAATTAAAGTTCAACAACTTAAATTTAAAACATCTAATAACTACTCGCCCTCCCAGTGCTACATATCAGAGCAAGACACCAA
The DNA here is from genome assembly GCA_020916435.1 of Oxytropis ochrocephala. Classification (NCBI taxonomy): domain Eukaryota; kingdom Viridiplantae; phylum Streptophyta; class Magnoliopsida; order Fabales; family Fabaceae; genus Oxytropis; species Oxytropis ochrocephala. Next base: position 68,417,725 of record CM037088.1, read on the forward strand.
AACCAGACAAAGAAAGGAAGAAACCTTCACTCGGGATCACCTGCACGTTGCTGACATAAGAAGCAACATAGAAAGCAGAAGGGTGAGTCTCTAACACATATAATAAAATGTATGATAAACATCATGTAAGAGGAAAACAACTAGAAACACCACGGCTCAATCAACAAACACACCTCATCAAGTTATAACACATCAACTCATAATCAACAAGAAACATCATCAATCGCATTAATGTATGCATGAATGCAACCCAACACCAAGGGTATAATGCATGTGGTACCATCACCGTCGCTATTTTGCCATTCGGCCGTCTCCGTCGCTAATGATATGAAGTCCGAAGCCTAAAATATCAAGGCCGAAGCCTATCTCCGTTGCTTTGATGCATATGAGGCATGAGACTCCATGACAACGCATCAACCACAAACAATCATACCATGTATGAATTGACACCGTCACTGGATTTACCTCCGTCATTTAATCCACCGACATTACACTGTCGTCACACCGTCGCTACACCGTCGCTACACCGTTGCTACACCGTCACTTAATTCTCCAAGACATCATCAATAGCTCTATGGCTAACATCACTACATCGATCAATAGCTCTATGGCTAACATCAACACATCGGTCACTAGCGCTACGGCTAACATCAACACATCGGTCACTAGCTCTATGGCTACCATCAACACATCGACCACTAGCGCTATGGCTAACATCAAACACATCGGTCACTAGCTGTATGGCTAACATCAAACTCATCGATCACTAGCGCTATGGCTAACATCAAACTCGCCGGACACATCGACACCAAAAGTAGTGGACTATACTGTCACTACAAGGACCAAACGTCACCTAAGGACCAAACGTCACCTAAGGACCAAACTGGCTCCACCATTCAGCCACTTAGACGCATTTCTCGCACCAAGAGACCCAAATTTGCGCTGGCAAGAACTTGCGCCATATCTTGGCGTCAAAACAAAGACATCAAGACACTCACACCGCAGACGTGGCACACCACACTGCACCTCGGCACATCTACACTACCATTCGTCTCACCACATTTCTTCACATCCACACTTCGACACCTACACGTCGACACCTACACTTCGTCACCACAACAACACTACACTTCGGTACTCATACACCTTGACAACACTAGCTTCGACATACATACACCTCACCCGGCAACTACGCCCGGTATACATACTCTACACTTTCGGCAACTACACGTCGACTTCCATACACTTACACTTCGTCACGTCTACACGACGACACTTACACTCCGATACATCTACACCTCAACACATACACCTCGGTATATATACATTATACCTCGACAACTACACTTCGGCTTATATACACTACACTTCGACCACTACACTTCAGCATACATACACTACACTTCAATACGTCTACAGTTTGGCAACACTAGATTCGACAGACCTACACTTTACTTCATTACATCCATACCTCGACAATACTAGATTCGACATACCTACACTTCACTTCATTACATCCATACCTCGACAATACTAGATTCGACAATACTGGCTTCAGTTACACTCCCTCCCTTCACCATCACTCACCTCGGTTACTCTACCTCGGTTACACTTCCTCCCTTAACCATCCCTCACCTTGCCACACTTCCTCACTTCACCATCACTCACCTTGGTACTACACTTCGGCACATACATACTTTGACGCCCACATACTACGACGCACACATACTAAAACGCACCTACCCTTCTCGGCACACAGTAATACTTCTCTTCGAATGGCGTCCTAGGCACCTAACCCTCATCTTCCCTCTTTTCTTTGATTCTCATACTATGATCAAACTTAAACACAACTACTACACACATATTCATTCAAAATTTGTCCAACACACCTCAAAGTAATCAACGAAGGTGCCAACACCGACAATAACGTCCTTGCACTTAGGGTTTCTTAAATCCCATTTCTTTCCTAGGTCTTTCATATGACCAATCATCAACAACACATACACACATAACAATTTCACCAAAGTGAAGCAAACACAACATCAATCACACAACAAGCAACACAAACAACTCAAAAATCATCCTAGAGTCTAACCCACACATAACACTCATCATATACTCTATTATAGGTGAAAGAGAGTCCCCTTACCTCAATAGATTGAAGAATAAGCGCTTTCTCCACCAAGACTTCAAGATCCCCCAACAATCAAGCTCCTCTTCCTTGAACTTGAACTCTCCACGCCAAGATCTTCTCTTCTTCCTCCTTAAGGCTATCACACCTCTCTCTCTCTACTCTCTTACTTTACTCTTTGACTTTTCTTTGATTTTGGTTGAAATGAACTCTCTCACCATCGACACCTTCACTTATCTCATGGATATGGGCCTAACTATCATGGGCCTCTATTCACACCTTCTCCATTACTTGCACTACTCCCTCTTTAAATTAAATTACCACTACTCTTTACTAACCACCACTCCTCATTTAAATAAAATACCCTATTATTATTTTAATATAATCAACCAATATACCAGTTAATTAAATAAATACTTGAATTATTTTTGGGGCGTTACACTAGTTGTCTTTCTCTAACATGATGGTTATTATACATTCCATTATATGTGCTAGAGACTCACCCTTCTGCTTTCTATGTTGCTTCTTCTTATGCCAGTAACGCGTGCGGTGATCCCGAGTGAAGGTTCTTCCTTCCTCGGCCCGTCCGTTTGTGGCGTGCTTGCGATACGTAGTAATCGGGGGCGAGTAGTTATTAGTTGTTTTAATTTAAGTTGTTGAACTGTAACTTGGTGATGTATTTGAATATGTTTTATGAAACATGTTTTATTCCGCCGCGTGGTGATTAAGTGGATTGTTATGTCCCTAAACAGGTGTTGTTGGGAGTTCGTCCCTTTGACTGTGATGCTATGTATCATACTGTTATTTGTTGGATTGCGCCATTGATGTTTGTTTGGTTTTTAAATGAAGAAAATGTAGCACTCTCTTGTGGTTGTTTTTCGAAAACTCTGATTTTATCAATTAAATAGTAGTTGATTAGAAGGGGGTGTTACACTAGTGGTATCAGAGGAAAAGTTCGGTCTGTCCGACCAGGTTGTTGAGTCTTGAGTTTCCTAATCCTCGAGTCTTGTGGCTCGTTCTGAATTGATCTTGGTTAAGTGATTAGTGAGATGGCCGGAAGGGCCGGAAGGAATGACGTTGCTCTTGTTGCTGCGTTGGAGGTTATGGCGAATGCTGTGGGAAACCAGCAAGCTGCCGAGGATGCTGGGGCTCGTAGATTAGCTACTTTCCAGAGGGAGAACCCTCCCACTTTCAAGGGGAGGTATGACCCCGATGGGGCTCTTGCATGGTTGAAGGAAATTGAGAGGATTTTCCGTGTTATGGATTGTACGACTGCTCAGAAGGTGAGGTATGGTACTCACATGTTGGCCGAGGAAGCCGGCGATTGGTGGCTTGAGGTTCTGCAGAGGTTGGAGAATGCTGGTGAAGAGATCACGTGGGATGTCTTCAAGAGAGAATTTATGAGAAAGTATTACCCTGAAGATGTTCGGGGTAAGAAAGAGATGGAATTTCTAGAATTGAAGCAGGGGAACAAGTCGGTGGCAGAGTATGCGGCGAAGTTTGTAGAGTTAGTTAAGTTCTACCCTCACTACAATGATGCTAATGCCGAATTCTCTAAATGTATCAAGTTCAAAAATGGTGTGAGGCTTGACATCAAGAAGGCAATTGGATACCAAAAGATTCGGGTGTTCTCCGAGTTGGTTGACAGTTGCAGAATTTTTGAGGAGGATAGCAACGCGCATTACAGGGTGATGAAGGACAAGAAGAATCAGTCTCAACATCGTGGTAAACCTTATGATGTTTTTGGTGGAAAAGGTAAGTCGAAAGCTGGTTCGGGAAAGAAACCTAGTGGGGGAGATGCTCCTGCTAGCGTAGTGTGTTTCATGTGTGGGATGCCTGGTGACAAGAGGAGTGAGTGCAAGATTGGTGAGAAGAGGTGTTACCGGTGTGGCAAGGAGGGTCACATGGCTACTGACTGTGAACGCAAGGACATGGTTTGCTTCAACTGTGGCGAGGTTGGTCACATTACCAGCAAGTGTTCTAAGCCGAAGAGAGAGAAGAGTGGTGGAAAGGTGTTTGCTCTCGTGGGATCCGAGGTGGCTAATGAGATAAGAGGTACATGCTTTATTAATGGTATTCCTTTGATTAATATTGTTGATACCGGTGCCACACATTCATTCATTGCTGCTATATGTGTTAAGAAATTGGGTCTAGCATTGTCTTCTTTGATGAGGGAGATGGTTATCGATACTCCAACTAAGGGTTCGGTAACTACCTGTGCCCTCTGTCGGTCTTCGGCAGAGATTTCGTTGTTGATTTGATTTGTTTGCTATTGGACGGGTTGGATGTTATTCTTGGTATGAACTGGTTAGTGGATAACCATGTTCATATTAATTGCTTTAGTAAGTCTATGAGTTTCCCTTCTTCCGAAGAGGAGGAATCTTTTTTGTTGCCTGCTGGTCAGTTGCGTAAAGTAATGGAAGAGGGAGTTATTCTGTTTGCTTTGAGGGCGTCGTTGTCTGTCGAGAATCAGGCTAAGATTAATGAATTGCCGGTGGTGCGAGAATTTCCTGACGAGATTCTGGATGTACCACCAGAGAGGGAAGTTGAATTTGCTATTGATCTGGTACCTGGTACTAGACCTGTGTCTATGGCACCTTATAGAATGTCTGCATCCGAGTTGTCCGAGTTGAAGAAGCAGCTTGAGGATTTGCTTGAAAAGAAGTTTGTAAGGCCAAGTATGTCGCCGTGGGGCGCTCCTGTGTTGCTAGTAAAGAAGAAGGATGGGAGCTTGAGGCTCTGTGTTGATTATCGGCAGTTGAATAAGGTAACGATTAAGAATAAGTATTCGCTTCCAAGAATTGATGATTTGATGGACCAATTGGTGGGAGCTCGCGTGTTTAGTAAAATTGATTTGAGGTCGGGTTACCATCAAATTAAGGTGAAGGATAAAGATATTCCTAAGACGGCGTTTAGGACTCGGTATGGTCACTATGAGTATTCGGTGATGCCATTTGGTGTTACGAATGCTCTGGGGGTATTCATGGAATATATGAATCGTATTTTTCATGAGTATCTAGATCGGTTTGTGGTGGTGTTCATTGATGACATCTTGGTTTATTCTAAGTCTGAGGAAGAGCATGCCGAGCATTTGAGGTTGGTGTTGGAAATCTTGAGGGATAGGAAGCTGTATGCTAAGCTATCTAAGTGTGAATTCTGGTTAAGAGAAGTGAGTTTCCTTGGTCATGTAATCTCCGGTAATGGTATTGCAGTGGACCCTTCTAAGGTTGAGGTCATGTTGCAATGGGAGGTGCCCAAGTCGGTCACTGAGATAAGGAGTTTTCTGGGGTTGGCCGGTTATTATAGAAGATTCATTGAAGGCTTTGTTGCGCCCGAAAAAGTCCCCGAGGGAGAACCTTCCTCGTTTACAACTTTTCTAAAAGAAATCGATCAATGAAGCCGCCACTAATATTTATTAAGGAAAATATTAGGAAAACCTTTTGGAAAGCAACTGGTCTTTCGAAAACTCAGAGATGTAGGTTCGGGGGTCGGTTAGGTGTGGGGAAGGTATTAGCACCCCACACCTCCTTTCTACCGAAAGGGAACCATTAATTCGATGTGTGGTTTGGATTGTTTGATTTGAAATAAATCGTTCTACTTCTTTTCTTTTCCTTTTTATTTGAAAGAGTTTTTAGAAAACAAGGAGAAAGAAATCTTTTTGGGATCTTTGAAAAGTGAAACTAAACTAAGATTTTTAAAAGAGTGCTTGACGGGATTTGACCCGGCTCCTACGTACCCTCAATGAGATGAGGATCAAAGCTACGTAGTTCTTGGTTCTTAATCTTGAGAAAATCGTGTTTTGTCTTTATCTTATCTTTTGAGTTTTGGAAATATGACTCAAGCGCTCATGAATACCAAACAAGAAATGGCTTCGAGTGGCGTTCATTACTAACTTGAAAGAAAAGTGTTGGAACCGATAATCATCGAGCAATTGCTTCAAGTGATTACAAGTTGCAACGCGTTTTTATTATCTTTTTGAAATTGTTTTGGAAAAGGATGAGTCGTAGTGATGATTATCACTAATGGCTCATATTGTTTTTTTTTTTGAGTTTTTAAATTTACTTGTATTTGATTAAGGTGTGGGAGTTTTCGTGATAGTCAAACAAGCAAGGGCTTGAGTGACTACCACTAGTAACTCCATCATTGACGATCAAACAAGCAACGCGGCAGTGATGGCCAATGATTTGTTTATGAAAAAAATGCCTTAGGGTTTTTATTAGAAAAACATGTGATTCCAAGTTTGAAAAAGAAATAGAACATTTCAAATCTTTTCAAGTCCAAACCAAGGCAACAATAAGAACACAAGCATAGCAATCATAAAGAATATTCACAAATTGTTATGAACAAATTGAATACATGATTGAGCTAACATGTGGGTGCATGAATATACAATTATAATATGCAAGGCACATCATTATTGCATGTATAAACAAATAAGACATAGTGCTAGTGAATGCATGAACATGTGAAGAAGAATGCAAAATACAATATTAATGAATGCATGATTATGCAACAATGGATACAAGACATAATATTGAGGGATGCATGGACATATGATAGAGCATGCGAATGCAAATGATGAAATGCAAGATATAGAAACACTTTTGGGTATTTTTGCAAAGTGGTAAAAACTTTTAGTGAAAAGTTAGTAAAGAGTAAATGAATGTGCATGAAGTGAAGGGTAATTATTTAATGAAATGGTAAAAGTAAAAAGTTAAAAATATTTTCTTTTTTTTTTTACTTATGGTAAAATGCTAGTGAGTGGTCAGATAAAAATGAGAATAAGTGGTAAAAAGGTGAAAAACACATTAACACTATTACACATTTCTACACAAGATCAAACACACATTTTAAGCATTGAAATGAACCCTAAAACACACTCTAAGGCCGAAACCTTGCATGACCAAAACATCAAGTTATTTCATGCCTAAATTTATGATCAACACATGAAACAAAATATACAAATCAAAGATTTTATTTACATAAATCAAAAGGTAAAAAGAAGGCAAACAAACCCTAATTTTAAGGCCTAAAACCGAAACCCTCTAATCCTCAAGATCAAGACAAAATTCAAACTTGCAAGTTATGACATGAACAATAAGATGCATATATCATGTGGAAATCACTTATTCATGAAAAGGTGACAAAATGAGTATGAAAAAATGCAAGAACATGGTTGAAAACACAAGAAGCCTCTCCTCAAGGCCAAGGGTTCACTTCAAACACCCAAGGCTCCCAAAGTCCTTGACATAGTGTTTGAAATGAACCCTCTAAGCCTTTTAGAGAGGAAAGAGGAGTAGAAGGGAGATTTACATGCTAATAGTTAAAAATGCAAGAGATATGATGTTTACCTCAAGAAATGACTAGCAAAGAAGTAGAAAATGGAGATCAAGAACAAATCAACAATAATCTTCACAAATCTACCACAAATGTCACGCAAACTTCAAGAAAGCAAGCTCCTTTATGGTGTAAAAATGGAATCAAAGGTGAAGAGAAGAAGATATATGAATGTGGAGTAGGTTTAAGGTGATTTGGTGGATTAAACTTGAAAAAACTATGGAAGGGAATGAAGGGGAGGGTTCGGCCTAGAGAGGAGAAGGAGAGGAGAGAATGCTAGCTAGGGTAAAAATGAGAGTGTGTGTGTGAGGTCTCCTATTTTTGGGCTTTTATATGAAGTGAAAACTTAAGGGTATTTGTGACAATGTATCTCTTGTAAATCAATAGGATTTGAGAAAGAAATTGAATCAATGGTCAAGATGCATTATCACATGGATTAAGGGCAATAAAGTGAGGAGAGAGAGGGCTGAGGGCGCAGCTTAGGAAGGGTGGTGAAGGATAAACTCATTTACAAAAATGTAATTTTCCATAAAGCTTATTACACAAGTGCCATTTTGATTCAAATGAAAGGTGAGGATTGATTTTCACACTTAAATGGAAGGCCATGATTTAGTACAATTTGCAAGCAATAAAAATAAATGAAAATGGGGTGTATATGGCTGTTTGTGCGCAGCTAAGAGAATGGAGAGTTAGTGGAATTGCAAATTGTACTATTGTTCTTATCCTTAATTCAAAAGAGTGTAGAATATTCCCTTCTAGATCATTCATCCTAATTCATGCCATTTTGGGCCATATCCTATGATTCAATGGTTGGGCTCTGAATTTTATGATCTCACCAATCCCAAAATTGATTTATTTACCCCACTTCGAAGGAAAAGACCATTTTACCCTTCTATCCAAAAACTAGGTTTTTAGGCCACAAGGTTTAATATTTATGCACAAAAATATTCACAATGGAGCACAAATATCCCTCAAATAAATCATTGATGATTATTCAAGGATTTGGGACAAAAGACCATTTTTATTGTGAAATGACCAAAATGCCCTTTCACTCTAAAAACCCTAGTTTTGCTCTGAAACACATTTTCACTTCAAAAATGATTTTTCACCCTAGGAGTGACCTCTAATACTTTGAAATGAATATTGGATGACTTGTCTTGAGGAACTGTCCCTTATTTGTGAAATGACCAAAATACCCTTTTGTACTGAAAAACCCTAATTTGTCTAAAAAGTGCATTCTAACTCCAAAAATGATTTTAGAAGTTTTGAAATGACTTTTAGAACCCTAAATGCAATGCATGATGCTCTCTTCTCCTCTGATTATTTATTTTTGGGGAAAATTAGGGTTTTGACCTAAGCCGGACAAAATTGGGGTATGACAGGCTTTTCCAAGTTGGCACTTCTGTTGACTCAGTTGACTTGCAAGGGGAAGGCGTTTGTTTGGGATGCTCGTTGTGAGGAAAGTTTTAATGAGTTGAAGGAGAGATTGACGACGTCTCCTATTTTGACGTTGCCTAATCCGAGTGAACCTTTTGTGGTGTATTGTGATGCTTCTAAGATGGGCTTAGGCTGTGTACTTATGCAGAATGGTAAGGTAGTTGCTTATGCCTCGAGACAGTTGAGGACTCATGAGAAGAACTACCCTACGCATGATTTGGAGCTTGCTGCAGTGGTGTTTGCACTGAAAATTTGGAGGCATTATCTTTATGGCTCTAGATTTGAAGTGTTTAGTGACCATAAAGGTTTGCAATATTTGTTTGATCAAAAGGAGTTGAATATGAGGCAGAGAAGGTGGTTGGAGTTGTTGAAGGATTATGACTTCAGTCTGAATTAGTTTGTGAAGTGACACCTCAGAGTGTTAGGTTGGGTATGTTAAAAATTACTAATGAATTTTTGGTTAGCATTAGGGAGGCTCAGAAGCTAGACGTTAAGTTAGTTGATTTGGTGGTTGGAATTGGACAATCTGAAAATAAGGATTTTGAATTGGATGCTCAGGGTTTGTTGAGATATCGTAATCGGATTTGTATTCCTGATGAAGAGGAGATAAAGAAAGCAATTCTTGAAGAGTATCATAGAAGTAGATTGAGTATCCATCCGGGAGCTACAAAGATGTATCAGGATTTGAAGAAGTTATTTTGGTGGCCGGGGATGAAGAGGGATGTAGCTCGGTTTGTTTATGTCTGTTTGACTTGTCAGAAGTCAAAGGTGGAGCTCAGAAGCCTGCAGGGCTGATGCAGCCGTTGGAAATTCCGGAGTGGAAGTGGGATAACATTTCTATGGATTTCGTGACTGGATTGCCTAATACGGCGAAGGGGTATGATGCAATTTGGGTGATTGTTGATAGGCTGACGGAGACGTCTCACTTTGTTCCTATTAACATCACATATCCGGTGCCTAGATTGGCGGAGATCTATATCCGAGAATTTGTGAAGCTTCATGGAGTTCCTTCGAGTATTATTTCAGATAGAGATCCTAGATTCACCTCGGAACTTTGGAAGAGTTTGCATGAGGCGTTGGGTTCTAAGTTGCGGTTGAGCTCGGCGTATCATCCGCAGACTGATGGTTAGTAAGAGAGGATGTAACGCCCCAAAATAATTTAATTATGTATTTAATTAAGTTAGTTGAGAAGTACAACATTTTATTAAGTCAATTAATTAATTTGGAGTTTTATTTTATTTAGGAGGTATTATAGTGATTAGTTATATTAAAAGAAATAAAAGAGTATTTAATATAACTAAGAGGTGTTGGGTAGTAAATAAGGGAGTGGTGATTTAATTAAAATAAGGAGTGGTTGAAGTAGCTAGGGGGTGCAAATAAAGGGCCCAAGGCCCACTAATAGGCCCAAACTAAAGGAATAACCTTAGGGGTAGGGTTTTCCTTCCCATTTGAAACAAAGAAAAGAAAATAGAGAGGAGAGGGAGCTAAGTATGACGTGCCACGTGACGAGGAGGAGGAAGTGAGCTTCTCTTCATTTTGGCTTGGGGGTAAGTGGTGTTTGGTACCAATCTTCTCCATTTTTCTTACACTAATTCCTTCCATTTTCACTTTACCATGGATGGGGTTTGAAGCTCAAAGTGGTAGAGAAGCTAGTTATGGTGGTTCTTGAGGTTGTGAAGGTGAGAACACTAGAGTTCTTCAATTTCTAAGGTAAGGGGGCTCTCTTTCATTCATAATAGCTTGTAGGATTAGTGATTATGTGTGGGTTAGGTGTTTAGGGTAATTAAATGGTTGTTTATGTGTTGTTTGAATAAATTGATTGTTTATGTGTTGTTGGATCAATTGGTGTTATGTTTGAATTAAAATTGATGAACCCATGCTAATTGTTGTTAAGATGAACATGATATGAACTATGTATGCAAGATGTTTGATGTATTGCCTCAATGAAATTGAGTATGAAAATATGATGATTGCAAGGTGCTTCATAAGTTGCCTAAATGAATTGGTGTTGAAATTGGAGTGTGAGGAATTGTGCCGTGATTATAATTGGTTTGGGTGATTGATCATGATGAGTTTTGCTTGCTTATGGTTTTGTGCGTTTCTGGACACTGTTTCAGTATTTTTAAAACTGGTACTGTTTGGTTGATTCAAAAATTATGTGGCTGAGTATTTTCAAAAATAGACTTAAATGCGGTCGTTTTGGCACTAGTTTCGTTAAATTCGGAGTTGTGTAGCTCCAGTTATGAGTCTCCAAAGTCGGGTCAATTTTCTAGAGTCAAACTGTGAGTAGGTTCGGTTTTTGCAAGTTTTATGTCTCCAAATGAACTCCGTTTTGAACGATTCTTTTTCCATTATTAACTATACTCGAATTGCTTTTGTTCGGGCTAAGGTTTTGTCTCATTTGGTCAAGTTTAAGTCACTTTAGAGTAAAATGAAGTGGGAGGACAGAATTTGTCCAGTCTGGGGACTGTTCGGGTTGTTTCTAAAAACTGTACTAATTGGCTCATTGTTTTGAAACTTTAAAGATATATCTGGAAACTACACATCCGTGGCTTTCCGACGAGTGGTCCTTTGTAATTTTTCGACGTCGTTTGCTATTTTAAATAATCTGCCGAAGTAGGTGTACTGCTGTAGGAATCCAGTATTTGTGCGGGTGTTGCCCAATGTTGCCCAAAGTGTCTAAGTGCAGTTTTGCTTATTTTTGACTGTTCCATGCCGGTGACTTGAATAGTCTATTTAATTGGTGTCGGTGTAACTAGTGAATTAATTGCTAGCATTAGAGCTATAACTTGAGATGTGTTGTATTGCGGTGATGATTAAGCGGTGTGTAGGCTTCGGCCAAAGCGATGAGTGCCCTCAAGGCTTATATTGTGATTGAAGTTGAGTTGCGAAGTGAAAAGTGATGAGTTAATGATTGTTGTGGTAGATGTATTGTGTTGTGGTGCATTGTCATGGTGTCACATAAATCATGCATATTCAGCGAAGATGTAGGCTCCGGCCATTGCGATGTGTAGGCTTCGGCCAAAGCGGTGTGTGCCCTTAAGGCTTATTGCGATGATGATGGATCCACATGCATACTTGCACTCATGCATACATTCATACGTTTGGTGTTGCCTTGATGATGATTGTGAGTTGATGTGCCATACTTAATGCTAGATGCTAAATGTGATTTACGTTAGTTGCCTTCCCTAATATGATGCTTATCCTATTTGCTATTATTTATGTAAAGAGACTCACCCTCATCAAGGCCGTGTTGCTTCGTATGTCGGCAACCCGCAGTGATAGCAAATGAAGTAGTCTAGTGATGGTCATGCTCGATATGTAGCACCAAGGGAAGTCTTAGATATTTAGTAATTTATTTTGATGTATTCAGTCTGATATAGGATGTTGTATTAAATACTTTGAGACTGGTCGATGTTCTGCTGTGCTAGTGATTTATAATCAGGATGTTGTAAATAACTAAATAAGTGTTTTTGAGGGTTCGCCCCATTTTGACGTGCTATGTATCACGCACAAGTTGTTTTATGAAAATTCAATTCGTCGTTTTATGTTTTTGAAGAAATGTAGCACTCTCTTTGAGGTGCGTGGAATAATTTTTGAAAACTCTGATTTTAAAATTGACTAAATAGTAGTAAATAGAAAGGGGGTGTTACAGAGGACCATTCAGTCGTTAGAAGATTTGTTGAGGGCTTGTGTTCAGTCATTAATTGAGTTTACCTATAATAATAGTCATCATTCTAGTATTGGGGTGACACCTTTTGAGGCGTTGTATGGTCGGAGATGTAGGACTCCTTTATGTTGGTATCAATCTGGAGAGAGTGTGGTGCTTGGACCTGAGGTGGTTCGAGAGACCACTGAGAAGGTGAAGTTGATTCGTGAGAAGATGAAAGCTTCGCAAAGTAGGCAAAAGAGTTATCATGATAAGAGGAGGAAGGATTTGGAATTCCAAGCCGGTGATCATGTGTTTTTGAGGGTCACCCCTGTGACTGGTGTTGGTCGTGCTTTGAAGTCTAAGAAGTTGTCTCCTCGTTTTATTGGGCCATACCAGATTTTGGAGAGAGTTAGGAAGGTTGCGTATCGGGTGGCCTTGCCACCTAATCTGTCGAATTTGCATGATGTGTTTCACGTGTCGCAGTTGAGGAAGTATGTTCCAGACTCGTCTCATGTGATTCATATGGATGATATGCAAGTGAGAGATAATCTCACTGTTGAGACAATGCCGGTTAGGATTGAGGATCGAGAAGTGAGGATATTAAGAGGGAAGGAGATCCATTTGGTAAAGGAAGTTTGGTTGGGGGCTGCCGGTGAGAACGCGACTTGAGAGTTGGAGAGTAAGATGCGAGAATCATGTCCGGAGTTGTTTGATTTAGGTAAAAATTTCGAGGACAAAATATTCTAAGTGGAGGAGAGTTGTAGCGCCCCAAAAATAATTCAATTATTTATTTAATTGGGTTATTTAAGGCTTACAACATGTTATTAAGTCAAATAAATAATTCGGAGTTTTATTTTATTTAGGAGGTGTTTGAGTAATGGAGGAGGTATGAATAAAGGCCCATGATCCATTAGTTAGGCCCATATTCATGCTATAAGCTTAGGTGTCGATGGTGAGAGCTCATTTGCAACCAAAAGCAAAGAAAAGTCAAAGAAAGTGAGAAGAGGGAGAGAGGTGCGACGATTCCAAGTGAGAAGAAGAAGAGAGGATTTGGCGTAGAGAGTTCAAGTTCAAGGAAGAGAAGCTTGCTTGTGGGTGGATCTTCGATTCTTGGTGGAGAGAGTGCTTGTCTTCAATCTATTAAGGTAAGGGGGCTCTCTTTCACCTATAATGGAGTATATGATGAGTATTATGTATGGGTTAGACTCTAGGATGATTGTTGAATTGATTGTGTTGTTGATTGTGTGATTGATGTTGTGTTTGATTCAATTTGGTGAAACTGTGATGTGTGTATGTGTTGTTGATGATTGGTCATATGAAAGACCTAGAGAAGAAATGGGATTTAAGGAACCCTAAGCGCAAGGACGTTATGTTGGTGTTGGCACCTTAGTTGTTACTTTGATGTGTGTTGGAAAAATTTCGAATGAATATGTGTTGTATAATTGGGGTTTAAGTTTGATCATAGTATGAGAATCAAAGAAAAGAGGGAAGATGAGGGTTAGGTGCCTAGGGCGCCATTTGAAGCGAAGTGTAGTTGCCTAACTGTAGATGTGTCGAAGTATATGGGTGTCGACGTGTAGATGTGTCGAAGTATATGGGAGTCGACGTGTAGACGTGTCGAAGTATATGGGAGTCGACGTGTAGATGTGTCGAAGTATATGGGAGTCGACGTGTAGACATGTCGAAGTATATGTGTGTCGACGTGTAGATGTGTCGAAGAATATGGGAGTCGACGTATATGTGTGACGAAGTGTAAGTGTGTGTGAGTCGAAGTGTAGGTGTCGACGTGTAGTTGCCAAAGTGTAGAGTATGTATACCGAAGTGTAGTTGCTGAAGTGTAGCGTATGTATACGAAGTGTAGTTGCCGAAATGTAGAGTATGTATACCGAAGTGTAGTTGCCGAAGTGTAGTGTATGTATGTCGAAGTTAGTGTTGTCGAAGTGTAGTGTACCGAGGTGCAGTGTGGTGTGCCGAGGTGCAGTGTGATGTGCCGAGGTGCAGTGTGAGTGTGTCGAGGTGCTGTTTTGGCGCCAGTGTGGCGCACGTAGCTGCTAGGCGAAATTTTGGGTGCTGTTTGGTGCCGAGTACGTCTAAGTTGTAACACCCCATTTCTACCCGGCAATTTATAATAAAAATCAGAGTATAAAAACTTATTTTTCAAATGGAATGCTACACTTATCTCTTAAAAATACTCAACAACCAGTTCAGCTCATAGATATAAATCAATACGTAACACCATAAAACACGTGGAATATAATCTCATATGACGCAGCGGAAATAAAACCACATCTCAAAAGAGTAATCAGCAGTCTCAACAATACATAGTATATCCAGTATAAAAGCTCAACAGTGAGCAAAACAAAACAATCAAAGTCTAAATCCCATCCCCTAGGTGCTACGTATCAGAGCAGACCGACTCGGGGAATAGTGAAGGTAGCAAGCCCTCACTCATGACTACCTGTGGTAAACAACAACAGAAAGGGTGAGTCTCGAACTATATAATAAAGGTGATAATAAGCAGTATATCAAGTGCACAGGAGTCAAACAATCACAACCATCATAGACAGTTCAATAGCATTTATGAGCATGGATGCAATGTAATGCAGAGATGCATGTGGTACCATTGGCCCCCATGGCCTCATCATGAATCATTATACGTCGCTACCGCAGCCGAAATAAAACACCAGACCGCAGCCTTTACATTATATTGTCGCCACCGCAGCCGAATGTATGCATGTGACTCACGAACACACACATCATCAATTTCATTTATACACCAAGACCGCAGCCTTTAATATCATTGTCATTTTTAGTTTTATACAGCATTCAGACCAACTCTCATCTCATGGTCAATTTCACTGTTAGCACCCATGGCTTTAGCCCCCAGAGCCCATGCCCCCATGGCATCATCATTATTTCATTATTCACTAGCTCATCACAACCCATGTCCCACGGACTAATCACACCTAGAGGACTAAACCTCACTCAGGGACCTAAAACACCCTTTAGAACCAATTCCACACTTAGGGACCAAATTAACACCTTTTGGACCAAACTGGCACCTAGGGACCAAAACAACACTTAGGGACTAATCTATCACCCTTAGGAGCAAAAACCACCTAGGGACTAAAACAACACACCTAGGACCCAACTGTCACCTAGGGACCAAACTGTCACCTAGGGACCAAAGCAACACCCACTTAGACACAAGGCAGCACTAGGCGCCATTTTCCCCCACAAGCGGCGCGCCCCCTTGTAACACAAAGACTAGGCGCCAAAAACTCAAGAACTTGGCGCCTCTGGCAACACACGCGACCAGCGGGCGCCATTTTCACAACAACTGGCGCCCCGCAAGACTGATCTTAGACACAAACTAAGACACAAAGTGAGACACGATCTCGAACACGAGCGCATGCCTGGCGCCTGGCAAAGCACTTTTGGCGCCTGTCTAGACACTGAGCGACAAGAACACAGCGCGCAGGCAGCCATTTGGCGCCCGTCTTTGCGCCACATGCACCCACACACGCGCAACACACATTCTGGCGCCACCCTAGGCGCCATGGGCAGCCAAAGTGGCGCCCAGGACTTAGACACCCACGCACCCACTCCCCTAGGCGCCACAGGGCAGCCATTTGGCGCCCTACACCTGGCACAACACACCCAGGCGCATTGGGCAGCCACTTTTGGCGCCCTGCACCTAGACACAGCACACACAGCACGCCAACAGTGACACAGGCGCCATTCTGGGCGCCCTGGGGCAGCATTTGGCGCCCCTGTCACTGGCACACACACACACACAGCACGCAAACAGTGCACTGGGCGCCATTTTCCCAGCAACTTGGCGCCCAGGCAGTGACACCCTGCACACACACACAACACACATGTAATTCCAAAGACATGAACAAAGTGCCGTGGCGCCATGTTCCCAAAGAAATTGTCGCCTGAGCAAGATACAACACACGCACCTGAGACACTACTACTACAGTGACACAAGCGCCATTTCTCTAGGAAATTGGCGCCCTGCACAGCAACTCAACACAAACCCTCACTGCTACAGTACACAGGGCGCCATTTCCCTAGCACATTGGCGCCCCATACCCCAAAATCCCAATTTCTTCAATTCCTCTTAAACCAATTCATCCTATAATCAATCTAACACTTCCAATTTAATATTTTAGCAATCAATTGCACGTTCAAAACATCAATTATATCTCAAAACACAAAATCAATACTTATAAACCCTAACCTAAGCCCTAAATCGATTTCATGCCCTATTTCAAGTTCAATCAAACAACCAATCACTCAATCAATCCATACCAACATCAAATAACCTCAAATAAAGCACCTATGAACTACATACAACTCATTATCCTCTCTATTATAGAGTGAGACTCCCCTTACCTTAAATTAACCGTAGAAAAGTCCCTTTCTCCGAGTCACCACCAAAACCACAGCAACTAGAGCCTTCTTCTCCTTCTTTCTCCTTGGTGCGATGCAACTCTCTCCTTTCTCTAGGGTTCTCGCGTCGTTCTCTTCTCCTTTCTCTCTTCTCTATTCGCTTTCTTTCTTTCTCTTGCAAATGGTGCGAATTGCACCAATCCTAGGAGCCTAAGTCATTGGGCTTGGGCTCCTGGGCCAATATTTGCAGTTCCGGTATTTCCAATACCACTCCCTTCAATTAAATAAAATACTACTATATTATAATTTAATATAATTAAAAATAGTGCAACACTTAAATAATTTAATCAATTACTTAATTAAATCATTTAGGGTGTTACAACTCTCCCCCACTTAGGAAATTTCGTCCTCGAAATTCATACCTGAGTCAAATAGCTCTGGATAAGACTCCCGCATCTTGCTCTCCAGCTCCCGAGTCATGCTCTCACCAGCAGCTCCCAACCAAACTACCTTGACTAAGGCAATATCCTTCCCTCTCAGCACCTTCAACTCTCTATCATCAATCCTCACTGGCATAGTCTCCACAGTGAGGTTCTCATGTACCTCCACATCATCCATGTGAATCACATGAGACGGGTCTGGAATATACTTCCGAAGCTGTGACACGTGGAATACGTCGTGCAAGTTTGAAAGATTTGGTGGCAAGGCCACCCTATAAGCAACCTTTCCAACCCTCTCAGTAATCTGGTACGGTCCAATAAACCTAGGAGTCAACTTCTTCGCTTTCAGTGCACGCCCAACACCAGTCATAGGCGTGACCCTCAAGAAAACATGCTCACCAGCCTGAAATTCTAAGTCCTTTCTCCTCCTATCATGGTAACTTTTCTGCCGACTCTAAGACTCTTTCATTTTCTCTCTGATCATCTTCACCTTCTCTGTAGTCTCCCTAACCAACTCCGGTCCAAGAACAACACTCTCACTGGACTCATGCCAACACAGCGGAGTCCTACACCTCCGCCCATAGAGTGCCTCAAAGGAGCCATCCATATACTCGAATGGTAGCTGTTATTATAAGTGAACTCAATCAGTGGGAGATGTGTATCCCACACACCTCCTTGCTCTAGCACACAAGCTCTCAGAAGGTCCTCTAAGGACTGGATGGTTCTCTCTGTCTGTCCATCAGTCTGAGGGTGATAAGCTGAACTCAACCTCAACCTCGACCCCAATGCCTCCTGCAAGCTCCCCCAAAACTCAGAAGTAAACCTTGAGTCTCTATCAGACACAATACTCTTAGGGACCCCATGCAGCTTCACTGTAACGCCCCGATTTTTTTTTTATTAAAAATTATTTTGAATTAGTATTCGAAGTATGAATAATTTTGGAAGTTATTTTAGTTTATAGAGTTGTAAGAAAATATTTGTTGTGAAATCGGGATTTAAAAATGAATTAAAATGAGTTTTTACTATATTTATGCGCATACACCCCTGTTTTGCTATTCGCACCCCTGCTCACCTTACTTACCATGCGCGTGGCCCACCCGAGTAACCGGACACTATTCCTTCTTCTTCTTCCTCGCCGCAACGCAAAAAGCGGGAACCAAAACCTCTCTTCTCCTCAAATTCGTTTCTCCTTCCTACAGAGCGCGGTTTGGCACGAAAATTCATCTTCCCACTCGAAATCACGCTCACGAGTTCGATTTTGGCCTCAATTTAATCGATTGGTGCCCGTTCAGCCAGATTTTGACACGACCTAAATCCCAACCGAACGGTTTTGCACCTATTCGACCACCACAGACTCGGTTGGAAAATCGGACATCATATTTGGATTCCACTCGCCGAGACCTTCAGGAAACACTAGTCCTTTGTTAGTTTCGGTGAAGTTGACATCGGACCTGTTCGTTCCGTTAATTGCTCGTTTCCCAAGGAACCCGTAGACTTCCGGTGCTAGGTTCGTTACCGTGGACGATTCGGCTCTGTGCTCGCTATCAATATTAATATTAAAATACCCAGGTATGGGGGCTCTTCTATACCTATAATAGTTTTTAGAATTTGTATTATGTGTAGGATGAGTGTGTGTGTTGGGATTGTTGAAATGATAGGCTAATGTTGAGTTATAGGTTGATAGAGTTGTGGAATTATTGGTGTTGATTGACCATTGTTGTGTTTTATGTTTAAAGTGGAGTGTTATGTTTTGTTGACGATTGGAAAATGAATATGATAAGAATAGTGCCTATGACTTGTTTGATTAAGTGCTTCAATGAAAAGGATATGATCATAGGTTGGTTGTAATGCACTTGTTAATTTGTCAATTGAGGTAGTGTCAGAATGATGTGAATAATTGCGAAGTTGGTTGTAGAAATGCGAGACAAATTATGTGATTAATGTGCGAAGGTCTTTGTTATTTTTTTAAAAAAAAAAAGAGTCTTTCTTTGTTAGCCATTAAAATTGTTCTTTCGTTAACTACTAAAATTGTTCTTTGTTAGCCATTAAAAATAGTTGCCGTTTCTTTGTTTAATTATATCAATGGGTGCTGTTTTGCTTGTGAAAAGAGCCACTGTTTTCACTCTTTGTTTTTGGCTCGAAAATACTGCTGTTTTGGTTCGAAAATTCTGCTTTGTTTTTCCACGCATTTTCTGTTTGTTTTGGCATCGTTACGCGCCCAAAAAGGTCACTTTCATTTTCACTCTGTTTTATTTCTTTGTAGGTGAACCAGAAATTTTCTGCGTTTTTTTATGAGAGGGTGTGTAATGTGGTTGTTTTTATAAATAAAGTGGTTGATGTTTTATACATTTTGCAATTTAAAGCGTGATGTTACCTAAGCATAAAAATGAGATGTTTTTCAAGATTTTAAGTTTAATGTTACTTAATTTTTAATATGTAGCACCAGGGGCGGGCGTAGTTGTTTTCATTATTCCTTTATTTATTTGTTTTGATGTTGGACTTTATTCTTTGTTGCACTAAGTTTTCTATTGAACCTTTCGAGACTTCATTTGTGTTGGAAGCGTGAATTTTATTACGGTGCTATGTATCGTGACTTGGAGCTTATCGTCATTTAGTTTTCGATTATTGGACTTTTAAAATGCTAGTTGTTTAAATGTGACACTTTCTTTCGCTGATAATTATTTTGAAAACTCTGATAATATTGTAAAGAATAGTTAGTTAGAAAAGGGGTGTTACATTAGTGGTATCGAGTGAAGTTTGGTCCGTCCGCCAAGTTGTCAAATGTCGAGACTAGTTATCCTCGAGTCTTAGTACTCGTTCTAGCCATGATTTGTGTTGCGTTGATTAGTTGAATTGGCGGACGGTAGAATTGCTATTGTTGATCTTTGGTCTTGCTTATTGTCTTATTCTTCGCTATGTGTGTGGTTGCTCGAGTACCTTGTGTAGCTACTATGTTAGTTAGTATTTTGACTTTAGCTACTACTCCTTACCATGTGTTGTGATATTTTAAATGTTAGGTGATAGTCTTACCAACGTGTTGCAATTATTTGAGTAATTGTAGTTAATGAAGTGATTGAATTTGGTTAATTAATCCACTAGATATATGAGGACTTGTATGTGGGGTTCGGGTATTGTAGGTTTTGGTATGCGAAAATGTTTTATTATATATTAAACTGTGATACTTATATGGACATTAATTCAAAGAATTTCACTCTAAGCGTTATACTACTAGTGTACTTTTTGACTATGGCTAGCCTTTGTTCAGGCCAGTTTACTGGTGTATTTTCAAGGACATCTCTGAGAGCCTCACAAATGTTCTGTTGTGAGCAGTACCAGATATCTGAGAAATCCCATAGTCAAATAGTTTACTATTTTATAACCCACGAATATATATAAAGGGCAACTGTATGTTGTCATATTTTTAAAAAAAAAAATGTTGTTGTGAGTGATTGGGTGATTTGATGAGGGATGTGGTGAGGGGTGATCAATTGTTTGTTTTTCTTTGTCTTCTTTGTTTTCTCTTAATAAAAATATCTTTGTTTCACAACAAATGAGGCGCCATTTCCTACTGTTTATCCACTTTGTTTTCTGTGTTTCTTTTAAAATGAAAAGGGGTGTAACTTGGTTGTCTTTATAAATAAAATGGTGGGGTTTTACTCTTTGTTTGGTGATTTTAAAAGGAGATGTTTTCCAAAATTTCCAATATATTGTTACCCGAATTTTAATGTGTTGCCCAAGATTTGAATGTGTTGTTTTCCAAATTTAAAGGCATTGTTACTAAAACTTGGAATGTGTTGTTACTAGGTTTTGAAGATGTTGTTACTTGAAAACTTAGAGGTGTTGTTACTCCAATTCTTGAATGAGATGTTCCCACTTTCAAAATGTGTTGTTTCCTTAATTTAAATGTGATATTTTTCTAAAGTGCAAAAGGTATTGGTACCCAAATCATTCAAATGTGTTGTCCCTTCAATTTAGATGTATTGTTACTCAAATTTAAATAAGATGAGAATGGGTTAGGTGTTGTCGTGATTGCATAATTAAAATCAAGGTTGCTATTTTTCCATAATCAAGTCATTTGTTTTTGTGAATTAAAAGGGGTTGTTTTCATGTTGTTAAGTTGCTATTTTTTTCTTTATTCTTTGTTTTTCATTTAAATGCGGTTCTTTGTATTTTTTTATATAAAAGGTGATGTTCTTTGTATTTTGTTTATAAAAACCATCTTTGTGATTATTTTTACGGAATGCCGCAGCTTGATTTTTAAGCCGATGTCGCTATTTTTGTAAGGCTAGGTTCTTTGTCCTTTTATATAAAGTTAATAGTGCGGTTTACAACCAAGTAGCTGCTTCTTTGTTTTCTTTCTTTCTTTATAATTAAATGTGCGATTTACTTAAATGAAATGCATTTGTTTTCTCAAGTTTAAGTGAGCTATTTCTTCAATTTAAGTGTCTTTGTTCATCATATTTTAAAGTGCCGTTTTCTCTATCTTTCAAGTTGTTGTAGTCACAATAATTGCTGCTGTTTTTATGTTGTGGCGTCCCATGTGTATAACTAATGATTAAAGATAATGACGTGTTAATCGTGCTAAGTGACTAAATGATGATGTTGTGATTTAAATAAAGAGGTTATGATGAAATTGAGAGATGTGGTAATAATGATCCGAGAAGGTTACGTGTTGTGCATTGCGTAGATAAATTGGATGTTAGCAAGGGGTTGGGTAAAATGGTGTCGTCTTTAAAAGTTGGTTGTCCTTTGTTTTCCATTTTCCAAAAAAAAAAAAAGGGTTGTTTTTCGTAAAAATTGTTGCCGTTTGCCGTTTTAAAAATAGATGTTCTTTGTATTCTCAACTTTATGTTCTTTGTTTCCCAAGATTTAGAAGTGCTATTTTCTTGAGCCAATAGGTGTTGTTTTCTTCAAATTTTAATGTCTTTGTTTACTAAGTAGAATGTTGTACAAACGTAAGAGCCAAGGAATACCAAATCATGCCTTTATTGGAAACTTTATGGGATGGCCATGTTAATTATTTTTAAGGTGTTGTCATGTCTTTAATGCTTTGATTTCTATGAGAATGATTCTAAATGTCGAGTGTATTTTATGATGTGCACTTCACTTTGTTTTATCCTATGTGCCTAATGGTCCTCGTGCAATGCGTGAACTCGATTTTATGATCTTGACTTGCAATAGTTGTGTCCTTCTAGGTGTAGTAGGAATTTATCTTGAACCGTATTTCGAGTTTATGTCCATAATGAACCCTTGGTGGTGTCTCGATGCTAGATTGGGAGGAGATGGTAGTGAGGCGTAAAGATTAGAGTTTTGGTACAAAAGTAACGATGTAAGAGGGGCATGATCTGGATCAAATTAGGTATGAGAACTTAAGCTCAATATTGTTTTCATGGTTTTGGCGTCAAATTTTCGAGGACGAAAATATTCCAAGTGGGGGAGAGTTGTAACGCCCCGATCCGATTTTTTTTATTAAAAATTATTTTGAATTAGTATTCGAAGTATGAATAATTTTGGAAGTTATTTTAGTTTATAGAGTTGTAAGAAAATATTTGTTGTGAAATCAGGATTTAAAATGAATTAAAATGAGTTTTTACTATATTTATGTGCATACACCCCTGTTTTGCTATTCGCACCCCTGCTCACCTTACTTACCATGCGCGTGGCCCACCCTGAGTAACCCGGACACTATTCCTTCTTCTTCTTCCTCATTTTGCGCAAAAAGCGGAACCAAAACCCTCTCTTCTCCTCAAATTCGTTTCTCCTTCCCTAGCCACGGTTTGGCACGAAAATTCATCTTCCCACTCGAAATCACGCTCGAGTTCGATTTTGGCCTCAATTTAATCGATTGGTGCTTCGTTCAGCCCGATTTCGATCCACGACCCTAAATCCCAACCGAACGGTTTTGCACCTATTCCGACCACCACAGACTCCGGTTGGAAAATCGGACATCATATTTGGATTCCACTCGTCGAGACCTTCAGGAAACACTAGTCCTTTGTTAGTTTCGGTGAAGTTGACATCGGACCTGTTCGTACCGTTAATTGCTTGT
This sequence comes from Oxytropis ochrocephala, assembly GCA_020916435.1. Lineage (NCBI taxonomy): Eukaryota > Viridiplantae > Streptophyta > Magnoliopsida > Fabales > Fabaceae > Oxytropis > Oxytropis ochrocephala. Next base: position 68,441,169 of record CM037088.1, read on the forward strand.
TTCCCAAGGAACCCGTAGACTTCAGGTGCTAGGTTCGTTCTGAAGTGGACGATTCGACTCTGTGCTCGCTATCAATATTAATATTAAACTACCCAGGTATGGGGGCTCTTCTATACCTATAATAGTTTTTAGAATTTGTATTATGTGTAGGATGAGTGTGTGTGTTGGGATTGTTGAAATGATAGGCTAATGTTGAGTTATAGGTTGATAGAGTTGTGGAATTATTGGTGTTGATTGACCATTGTTGTGTTTTATGTTTAAAGTGGAGTGTTATGTTTTGTTGACGATTGGAAAATGAATATGATAAGAATAGTGCCTATGACTTGTTTGATTAAGTGCTTCAATGAAAAGGATATGATCATAGGTTGGTTGTAATGCACTTGTTAATTTGTCAATTGAGGTAGTGTCAGAATGATGTGAATAATTGCGAAGTTGGTTGTAGAAATGCGAGACAAATTATGTGATTAATGTGCGAAGGTGCTGTTATTTTTTTAAAAAAAAAAAAGAGTGCTGCTGTTAGCCATTAAATTTTTTGCTGTTAACTACTAAAATTGTTGATGTTAGCCATTAAAAATAGTTGCTGTTTGCTGTTTAATTATATCAATGGGCTGCTGTTTTGCGCGAAAAAGAGCCACTGTTTCACTGCTGTTTTTGGCTCGAAAATACTGCTGTTTTGGTTCGAAAATTCTGCTGTTTTTCCACGCTGTTTTCTCTCATTGTTTTAGCTCATTCTGCGCCCAAAAAGGTCACTGTTTTCACTCTGTTTCGCTGCTGTAGGTGAACCGAAATTTTCTGCGTTTTTTTTATGAGAGGGTGTGTAATGTGGCTGTTTTTATAAATAAAGTGGTTGATGTTTTACTTCTGTTTTGCAATTTAAACGTGATGTTACCTAAGCATAAAAATGAGATGTTTTCCAAGATTTTAAGTTTAATGTTACTTAATTTTTAATGTGTTGTTACTTCAATTCTAAAGATGTTGCTACTTAAATTTTAAAGATGTTATTACTTGAAAACTTAAAGGCGTTATAAATTAAGACATATATGTGGATGGTGTCAAGTTGAGAAACACAAAGCGGTGAGTTTAGTAATCGTTGCGTAGTTTAATAATTTGAAGCGGTGAGTTTAATTATATGTTGATAATTGTTGATGTAAAAGCGGTGTGGGACTCCGGTCCAAAGCGGTGTGTAGCCTTCACGGCTTAAATTGTTGGTGAGTTGAGTTGATGAAACAAACAAAGTGGTGTGTATAATAAATATTGTGACTTCTGTGTGGTAGTTGTGATGCATTGACATAGAGTCACATATTGCATATGCATAAAGCGGTGTGTAGGCTTCGGCCAAAGCGGTGTGGGACTCGGTCCAAAGCGGTGTGTGCCCTCAAGGCAAATTTGCGGTGATGATAGGATCCTCATGCATGTTGCATACATGCATAAACGCAAGCATATATTATTGATGTCTCCTTTGATGGTTATATTTTGGTGAGTGCAGTATAAATATGTTGGTGTGTACTGATATTGCGGTGTGTTGTGGTGAATTAGTTGTTCTTGATGTTCTTCCAATATATATAATGCTCGTTCTAATTATTATTATATGTATAAAAGACACACCCTACTGCGTCGTGTTGCTTCTTATGTCGGCAACCTGCAGGTACCCGCGAGTGAGGGCATTCTTATGCTTTTTTTTCTAGGAGTCGTGTCTCAGCTCTGATATGTAGCACCAGGGGCGGGCGTAGTTGTTTTCATTATTCCTTTATTTATTTGTTTTGATGTTGGACTTTGACTGCTGTTGCACTAAGTTTTCTATTGAACCTTTCGAGACTTCCGCTGTGTTGGAAGCGTGAATTTTATTACGGTGCTATGTATTGTGACTTGGAGCTTATCGTCATTTAGTTTTCGATTATTGGACTTTTAAAATGCTAGTTGTTTAAATGTGACACTTTCTTTCGCTGATAATTATTTTGAAAACTCTGATAATATTGTAAAGAATAGTTAGTTAGAAAGGGGGTGTTACATTCACAATCACCTGAATGTAGATCTTAGCCAACCTCGGCACACGATAGGTGATGTTGATAGGAATAAAATGGGCAGACTTGGTCAACTTATCCACAATCACCCAAATAGAGTCAAACCCTCTCACAGTGTTTGGCAACCCCGTCACAAAGTCCATGGAAATGTTGTCCCACTTCCATTCCGGAATCTCTAAAGGTTGCAGCAGCCCTGCAGGCTTCTGGTGCTCAATCTTTGACTTTTGGCAAGTCAAGCATGCATAAACAAATTGTGCCACATCCTTCTTCATACCAGGCCACCAAAACAGTTTCTTCAAATCATGATACATTTTCGTGGCACCTGGATGAATACTTAGCTTGCTCCTATGGCTCCCCTCAAGTATCATTTTCTTCAACTCAGCATCATCAGGAACACAGATTCTGTCCCTGAATCTCAACACACCCTGAGAATCCAATCAAGTCACCATCCACGGCTTGGTCGCCGCAACCAACAAATCTACCGACTTCACATCCAACTCGGGCGTCTCGATACTAACCAAGAAGTCGTTCCCAATCCTCTCAAGATACCCAATCTAACACTCTGCGGTGTTACCTCTCAAACCAAAGCTCAAATCACGGAATTGCTCAATCAACTCCAATTCCTTCACCATCATTGCCGACATATGTAAAGTTTTTCGACTTAAAGCATCACCACGACATTGGCTTTGCGGGATGATAGTTCAAGCCGAAATCATAATCCTTCAAAGCAGACTCTAACCAACGCCTCGCCTCATATTCAGCTCCTTACGGTCGTCGAAACAGATACCTCAAACTCTTGTGATCACCGAACACCTCAAATGCGGTACCATAGAGATAGTGCCTCCAAATCTTCAAAGACAAACACAATAGCGACCTAACTCCAAATCATGAGTAGGATAGTTCTTCTCATGTGTCCTCAATGCGGGACGCATAAGCAACTACCTTCCCATCCTCGCATCAATACACCTCCCAAACCCATCTTGAAGCATCACAATAAGCAAAGAAATGTTTGGTCCGACACAGGCAACACTAACACTAGGGATGTTGTCAACCTCTTCTTCAACTCTTGGAAGCTCTCTTCACACTTTGCGTCCCACACAAAAGCTCTACCCTTACAGGTCAATTGGGTCAACGGAAGGGCTAGCTTAGAGAACCCCTCAATAAACCTCCTGTAGTAACCAGCCAACCCCAAGAAACTCCTGATCTCAGACACAGACTTCGGGCTCTCCCACTTCAACACTGCATCAACCTTAGCTGGGTCCACAGCTATACCATCACCAGAAATAATATGACCCAAGAAGCTCACCTCACGCAGCCAGAACTCACATTTGGACAACTTAGCATAAAGCTTTTTCTCTTTCAGCACCTCTAGCACCAATCTCAAGTGCTTTGCGTGCTCCTCCTCAGACTCAGAGTACACCAGAATATCATCAATAAAAATAACCACAAACCGATCCAAGTAGCTATGGAAGATGCGGTTCATGTACTCCATAAACACCCCTGGTGCATTAGTGACACCAAACGGCATTACAGAGTACTCAAAATGCCCATACCCCCAAACTGAGCATTTGTCTTACGGACATCTTCATCCTTCACCTTAATCTGATGGTACCCCGACCTCAAGTCAATCTTGCTAAAAACCTTAGCACCTACCAGCTGGTCCATCAGATCATCAATCCTCGGGAGAGGATACTTATTTTTAATAGTTACTTTGTTCAGCTGCCTATAATCCACACAAAGGCGCATACTCCCATCCTTTTTCTTCACCAATAATACCGGAGCTCCCCATGGTGACACACTAGGCCTCACAAATTACTTTTCAAGTAACTCTTCCAACTGCTTCTTCAACTCAGATAACTCAGAAGCTGACATCCGGTACGGTGCCATGGACACAGGCCTAGTACCAGGCACAAGCTCAATTCCAAACTCAACTTCCCTCTCTGGTGTCACACTAGGAATCTCATCAGGGAACTCACACACCACCTGCAACCCATCAACTACAGCTTGGTTCTCAGCAGACATAGACGCCATCAAAGCAAACAATTGACCACCTTCTTTCATTACCCCACGATTTGGCCTGCAGACAACAAAAGCAGACTCTTCCTCTTACGGAGGAAGGAAACTCACAGAACTTGTTGAAGCGATTGTGTGTACATGGTTATCTACTAACCAGTCCATACCCATAATAACATCCAACCCACCCAAAGGCAAGCAGACAAGATCAACGAGAAAATCTCTCGAAAGACCGACAGAGGACACACTTAGCACACAATAGAGAAGTAATTTACGAACCGCTTATTGGAGAGTGTCGATAACCATTCTCCTCTCCATAGCGAGATAATACTAAATTCAACTTTTTAGTGACGTGAGAAATAAAAGAGTGCGTAGCACCGTATCAACTATAGCAACAACGGGTGTACCATGAATAGAACAAATACCTCTGATTTCATTGGCCTCCTCTGACCCTGCTAGTGCAAAGACTCTTCCACTGGACCCCTCCTTCTTTGGTTTAGTGCATTTGGATCTAAAGTGGCCAGCTTCACCACAATTGAAACACACTGCTTCCTTGCGATCACAATCAGCTGCCATGTGACCATCCTTCCCACAACGGAAACATGCTTTTACCCCGTCTTGCACTCAAAACTCTTGTGACCCGGCTTGCCAAACTTGAAACACACAATATCAACAGGGGCATCTCCCCACCGGCTGGGCCCCGCCTCGGCGGACCTCTTACCCTCGGCAGACTGCTACCACCAAAGATACTTGCTACCACCAAAGATACCTCATTTTACCCCAGCCGGCGAGAGATGTCTCATACGGCTACCCACATTGCGGAATTTACCCTACGGTCTCTCATGACTCTAGAGCGGGCATTCTTTGCCCTCCTCATAAATCTGCGCAGCAGATCAACCAAATCGGCAAACACTCGATCTTACGATACCCTATAGCACGCTTGATATCGACTCTCGGCCCATTCTAAAATTTAATGCACTTTGAGAATTGAGAACCGGCCTCGAATAATGCGGATAGAACTTAGCTTGACTCGTGAAATTAGCAAAGATACTCTGTAATGACATACATACTCCCGCTTGGCTCCAGAACTCCATCTCTTTCTTCCCCCGACATCCTTTGGGAAATACTTCCTCAAGAATTCCCGCCGAACACGACCAAGTAACCTCCTCATGCGCGAAGCCCTAACCTCTCACTGGTCTCCAACCACTACCATCGACCTCCTCAACTAGAGTATGAGTACCATACCGACTTTACGCTCATCATTGCGATCCATTACTCTCAAGATTCTCTCAATCTCCTTCACCGGGCCAAAGACCATCCTGGATTGTACCTCCCGAAGGTAGGAGGTTCTCCTCCGAAAGGTAGCCAGGCTACGAGTCCCACCATTCTCACCAACATTCTGCTGGTTCCCCATAACCTGCGCTATGGCTTGCAGAGCCTCAGCAAGAGCAGCATCAACTCTCCGAGCCATATCAACCTAGCACTGCAGCATAAACAACCATTCATAACTAATTTAAAGACACCTAATTGTCATACACAATATGACAGACAGACACACTTGGCCCCCATGGCCTCATCATCAATCATTATACGTTGTAACACCCCATTTCTACCCGGCAATTTATAATAAAAATCAGAGTATAAAAATTTATTTTTCAAATGGAATGCTACACTTATCTCTTAAAAATACTCAACAACCGATTCAAATTTCATAGATATAAATCAATACGTAACACCATAAAACACGTGGAATATAATCTCATATCACGCAGCGGAAATAAAACTACATCTCAAAAGAGTAATCAACAGTCTCAACAATACATAGTATATCCAGTATAAAAGCTCAACAGTGAGCAAAACAAAACAATCAAAGTCTAAATCCCATCCCCTAGGTGTTGTGTATCAGAGCAGACCGACTCGGGGAATAGTGAAGGTAGCAAGCCCTCACTCATAACTACCTGTGGTAAACAACAACAGAAAGGGTGGGTCTCGAACTATATAATAAAAGTGATAATAAGCAGTATATCAAGTGCACAGGAGTCAAACAATCACAACCATCACAGACAGTTCAATAGCATTTATGAGCATGGATGCAATGTAATGCAGAGATGCATGTGGTACCATTGGCCCCCATGGCCTCATCATCAATCATTATACGTTGCGACCGCAACCGAAATAAAACACCAGACCGCAGCCTTTACAATATATCGTCGCGACCGCAGCCGAATGTATGCATGTGACTCATGAACACACACATCATCAATTTCATTTATACACCAAGACCGCATCCTTTAATATCATTGTCATTTTTAGTTTTATACAGCATTCAGACCAACTCTCATCTCATGGTCAATTTCACTGTTAGCCCCCATGGCTTTAGCCCCCATGGACCATGCCCCCATGGCATCATCATTATTTCATTATTCACTAGCTCATCACAACCCATGTCCCACGGACTAATCACACCTAGAGGACTAAACCTCACTCAGGGACCTAAAACACCCTTTAGGACCAATTCCACACTTAGGGACCAAATTAACACCTTTTGGACCAAACTGGCACCTAGGGACCAAAACAACACTTAGGGACTAATCTGTCACCCTTAGGACCAAAACACCACCTAGGGACTAAAACAACACACTTAGGACCCAACTGTCACCTAGGGACCAAACTGTCACCTAGGGACCAAAACAGCACCCACTTAGACACAAGGCAGCACTAGGCGCCATTTTTCCCACAAACTGGCGCCCCTTGTGCAACACAAACCTCTCAAGCATCTGATTATGCGAGCGCCATTTCCCTAGCACATTGGCGCCCCATACCCCAAAATCCCAATTTCTTCAATTCCTCTTAAACCAATTCATCCTATAATCAATCTAACACTTCCAATTTAATATTTTAGCAATCAATTGCACGTTCAAAACATCAATTACATCTCAAAACACAAAATCAATACTTATAAACCCTAAACTAAGCCCTAAATCGATTTCATGCCCTATTTCAAGTTCAATCAAACAACCAATCACTCAATCAATCCATACCAACATCAAATAACCTCAAATAAAGCACCTATGAACTACATACAACTCTCTCCTTACCTTAAATTCTCCGAGTCACCACCAAAACCACAGCAACTAGAGCCTTCTTCTCCTTCTTTCTCCTTGGTGCGATGCAACTCTCTCCTTTCTCTAGGGTTCTCGCGCCATTCTCTTCTCCTTTCTCTCTTCTCTATTCGCTTTCTTTCTTTCTCTTGCAAATGGTGCGAATTGCACCAATCCTAGGAGCCTAAGTCATTGGGCTTGGGCTCCTGGGCCAATATTTGCAGTTCCAGTATTTCCAATACCACTCCCTTCAATTAAATAAAATACTACTATATTATAATTTAATATAACTAAAAATAGTGCAACACTTAAATAATTTAATCAATTACTTAATTAAATCATTTAGGGTGTTACATAAGTTGCTGAATTGTGAAGCCGGTTTAGTCCTTATGTGACGGTTTGGTCCTTGTAGTGACAGTGTAGTCCACTTCTTTTGGGTGTCGACGTGTCCGGTGAGTTTGATGTTAGCCATAGAGCTATTGACTGATGTACTGATGTTAGCCATAGCGCTATTGATGATGTCTTGGTGTAATGACGGTGTAATGACGGTGGATTAAATGACAGAGGTAAATCCAGTGACGGTGTAAATTCATACATGATATGATTGTTTGTGGTTGATGCATTGTTCATGGAGTCACATGCCTCATATGCATCCAAGTGACGGATATAGGCTTCGGCCTTCATATTATTAGTGACGAACATGCCAGAATGGCGAAATAATGACGGTGATGGTACCACATGCATTATACCCTTGGTGTTGGGTTGCATTCATGCATATACTCATGCAATTAGTGATGTCTTTTGATGATTATGAGTTGATGTATTATGACTTGATGATGTGTGTTTGTTTATTGAGCAATGGTGGTTCTAGTTGTCTTTCTCTAACATGATGGTTATTATACATTCCATTATATGTGCTAGAGACTCACCCTTCTGCTTTCTATGTTGCTTCTTATGTCGGCAACGTGCAGGTGATCCCGAGTGAAGGTTCTTCCTTCCTCAGTCTGGTTGTGGCGTCTTGCTCTGATACGTAGCACTGGGGGGCGAGTAGTTATTAGTTGTTTTAATTTAAGTTGTTGAACTGTAACTTGGTGATGTATTTGAATATGTTTTATGAAACATGTTTTATTCTGCTGCGTGGTGATTAAGTGGACTGTTATGTCCCTAAACAGGTGTTGTTGGGAGTTCGTCCCTTTGACTGTGATGCTATGTATCATACTGTTATTTGTTGGATTACGTCATTGATGTTTGTTTGGTTTTTAAATGAAGAAAATGTAGCACTCTCTTGTGGTTGTTTTTCGAAAACTCTGATTTTATCAATTAAATAGTAGTTGATTAGAAGGGGGTGTTACAAGAAGGTTGTTAACTAACATCTCTTCCTCTCCGAACACTACCACAATTTTATCATCGACTACAAACTTGACTCTCTGATGCATAGAAGTGGGACAACATTTCCATGGACTTTGTGACTGGGTTGCCAAATACTGTGAGAGAGTTTGACACTATTCGGGTGATTGTGGATAGGTTGACCAAGTCTGCCCATTTTATTCCTATCAACATCACCTATCCTGTGCCAAAGTTGGCTAGAATATACATTCAGGTGATTGTGAAGCTTCATGGGGTTCCGAAGAGTATTGTGTCGGGCAGAGACCCGAGGTCTACATCTGAGTTTTGGGGAAGCTAGCAGGAGGCTTGGGGGTCCAAGCTGAGGTTGAGTTCAGCTTATCATCCTCAGACTGATGGTCAGACAGAGAGAACCATCCAGTCTTTGGAGGATCTCCTGAGAGCTTGTGTGCTAGAGCAGGGAGGTGTGTGGGATACACATCTCCCACTCGATTGAGTTCACTTATAATATGGCTATCATTCGAGCATGGGATGGCTCCTTTTGAGGCAATTGTATGGGCGGAGGTGCGGAGACTCCTTTGTGTTGGCATGAGTGGGGTGAGAGTGTTGTTCTTGGACCAGAGTTGGTTAGGGAGACTACGGAGAAGGTGAAAATGATCGAGAGAAAATGAAAGAGTCCTGCAGTCGATGAGAAAAGTTATCATGATAAGAGGAGGAAGGACTTGGAGTTTCAGGCTGGTGAGCATGTGTTCTTGAGGGTCACGCCTATGACTGGTGTTGGGCGTGCTCTGAAGGCAAAGAAGTTAACTCCAAGGTTCATTGGACCGTACCAAATCACTGAGAGGGTGGGGAAGGTTGCTTATAGGGTGGCTTTGCCACCTAACCCTTCGAACTTGCACGATGTTTTTTTCACGCGTCACGCCTTCTAAGTATATCCTGCACTGTCTCATGTGATTCACATGGATGATGTGGAGGTACGTGAGAACCTCACTGTGGAGACTATGCTAGCGAGGATTGATGATAGAGAAGTGAAGGTGTTGAGAGGGATAGACATTGCCTTGGTCAAGGTAGTGTGGTTGGGAGCTGCTGGTGAGAGTATGACTTGGGATTTGGAGAGCAAGATGCGGGAGTCTTATCCGAGTTATTTGATTTCGTGTATGAATTTCGAGGACGAAATTTCCTAAGTGGGGGAGAGTTGTAACACCCCAAATAATTTAATTAAGAAATTGATTAAATTGTTTAAGTGTTGCACTATTTTTAATTATATTAAATTATAATATGGTGTTTATAATTTAGTATTTTATTTTAATAGAAGAAGGAGTGGTATTGGAAATACTGAATCAAGTATTATTGGCCCAGAGCCCAAGCCCAATGACTTAGGCTCCTAGGGATTGTGCATTTCGCACCAAAGGAGAGAAAGAAAGAAAAAACGAAAAGAGAGAAAGAAAGAAAGGAAGAAAACGGCGCAACCTAGAGGAGAAGAGAGAAGAGTAGATCGCACCACTCAAGAAGGAGAGAAGGGAGCTCTTGTTGCTGTGGGTTTTGTACGTGACTCGGAGAAAGAGAGTTTCTAGGGTTTAATCCAAGGTAAGGGGAGTCTCACTCTATAATAGAGGATATAATATGTTATACGTAGATCATAGGCCTTGAATTGGGTTAATTGATGATTGTTTGGTGAATTGAGTCATTGAATTGAATAAATTGCATGTGAAATCGATTTGGGGCTTAACTTAGGGTTTATAACATGTTGATTTCGTGATTGGTGATGTGTGTGATGATTGAGCATGAAATTGATTGTCATAATATGAAATTAGGAGTATTAGAGTGATTATGGAGTGGTTTGATTTAGGGGAAATTGGAAAATTTGGGGTTTTTGAGTTTAGGGCGCCATATGGCTAGGATTCTGGCGCACGTGCCTTCGTGAGCGATGAGGCTACGGTCTTTGTGTTTCCGTCGGGCGCCACTTTGTTGAGGAATTGGCGCTGGGTTCTTGTTCACGTCTTGGCCGGAATTGTGTCCGAGTGCGGTGTGTGTCGGTGATCGCGCGCGAAGAATGTGGGTGTTTTGGTGCCCGGGAGTGAAACTTAGAGTTCTAGGCACATTTTCCCGTGCCAACTTTTGCATTCACCGCCCAAATCCAATTTTAAGTGTTTTGGCTCGAGTGGTTTTCTCAAGTTTGCGGTGTTATTTTACAAATGTTCCGTGGGGTGGTTTTGTGTGTGTAAATGGGGTGGGTTGAGTGAAACTCACATTTTCGAACATATTTTCCGTGCCAACTTTTGCATTCACCGCCCAAATCCAATTTTAAGTGTTTTGGCTCGAGTGGTTTTTAGTTGCGGTGTTATTTTACAAATGTCCCGGTGGGGTGGTTTTTGTGTGTAAATGGGGTGGGTTGAGTGAAACTTGCATTTTCGGGCATATTTCACCGTGCCATATTTTGTATTTACCGCCCAAAAACATTTTTAAACATTTTGGCTCGAGTGGTTTTCGGTTTGCAAGTGTTGTGTGTCTTTGGGTCGGTTGTGGGGCGCCAAATTGTCTTTGCTTGGCGCCAGTGGGTGCTGCGTCTCGAGGCGTGGTCCGCAGGCGTGTCTAAGTTTGTGTCTAGGATCGTGTCTTTGCGCAGGGGCGCGATTGCTAGAAAAATGGCGCCCGATGCGTGTGTGTTGCCTGGGGCGCAAGTTCTTGAGAAGCCGCGCCTAGTCTTTGTGTTGCACCAGGGGGCGCCAGAATGTGGGGAAGTTGGCGCCTAGTGCTGCCAAGTGCCTAAGCGGGTGTTGTTTTGATTCCTAGGTGACAGTTTGGTCCCTAGATGATTGTTTTAGTCCTAAATGGTGGTTTAGGACCTTGAGTGAGGTTGAGTCCTCTAGATGAGATTAGTCCTTGGGACTTAATGGTGTTGAGCGTGTACCTTGAGATGACTGAGGATGCCATGGGGGCATGAGCCGGAGGGCCAAGCCATGAGGGCTATAAACGAGATTAATAATGAGGTAGGAGTTAGTGAGTAAATTGAGATGTTTGAGAATGTGTTTGTGTTGTTACATGGAGTCTCATGCATACATTTGGCTGCGGTCGTAGAGCTTATAAACTGATTGTGAAGCCTGAGGGCAGGCCGGAGGGCCAGAGTCATGAGGACTCCATTTGATGATGAGACTGCCGGAGGGCAAATATTGAGAAAGCCGGAGGGCAAATGGTACCACATGCATAATTACATTGCATACATTCACATGAATGCATGAACATTATTGAGTGATGATTCGTATGATTGATTGTGCGGTGAACTGTGATTGTATATATTGCCTATTATCACTTCTATTATATAGTTCGAGACTCACCCTTTCTGTTGTTGTTTACCACAGGTAGTCATGAGTGAGGGCTTGCTACCTTCACTACTCCCCGAGTCGGTCTGCTCTGATACGTAGCACCTAGGGGTTGGGATTTAGACTTTAGCTGTTGTTTGGCTCACTGTTGAGCTTTTATATTGATATTTTATGTACTGTTGAGATAGTGTTTATTCCGCTGCGTGGCACTTATTTTTATAGTGCGTGGTTTTAATTGCTAAAGTTTGTGAGTTCTATCTTTGAGATGGTGTTACGTATTTTTGAGTAAAGAGACGTTAAGTTATTTGTTGTTGAGTTTGATGAAGTAGTTATGTAACATCCCATTGGATGATTTTCAAATGAAAAATGATTTTTATACTCTGATTTTTAATATACCGGGTAGAAATGGGGTGTTACATGCATCATGCATATAATTCATGCACTGAATAATTGTGTTAGTTGTGTGTTGTGCCGAGATGTTTATATGTGTTTGCTTAGCATAATGCTTGTCATAAACCTTATTATTTGTGTCTAGAGACTCACCCTACTGCTTTTATGTTGCTTCTCATGTTGGCAATTTGCAGGTATTCCCGAGTAGAGGTGTTCTCACTCAGTGTCTGTTTTTGCGTCGTCATTGCTCTGGTAGTGTAACACAGGGGGGCCGAGTAGTGTAGTATGCTGTTATGTAGATTTATTTGGGTCATAAACCTATGTCTTTTGGAACATGTATCATTTTGACTGTGATGTAACTAATAACTGGTTAATTGTTGAGCTCGGTTCCTTCTAGGCCGAGGTGCCATCACACTACACTGTTTAGCTGCGCAATCATTTATATTGTTTTGCTTATTGAAATTCTTGTAGAAAAATGTAGCACTCCTTGAGTGGTATTTGAAAACTCTGATTTAATTTGCTAAGTAGTATTAATGTAAGGGGGTGTTACAATAGTGGTATCAGAGCAATAGTCTGGTCTTGTCCGACCAAGTATTGAGTCTTGAGTTCCCAGAATTTCGAGTTTTATAGCTCGTTCTAAGTAGATTTTGTTTATATGTTTAGTGTAATGGTTGGAAGAGCTGGAAGGAATGACGCTGCCATAGCTGCTACTTTGGAAGCGATGGCGATCATTGCTATGGGAACTGACCTTTGACAAGCAAATGAGGATCTTTGGAGCGAGAAGGTTGGCTACGTTTCAGAGGGAGAATCCTCCCACCTTCAAAGGGAGGTATGATCCTGATGGAGCTATGGCCTGGTTGAAGGAAATAGAAAGGATCTTCCGAGTGATGGAGTGTTCGACTGCGCAAAAGGTGAGGTTTGGTACCCACATGCTAGCCGAGGAGGCAGATGACTGGTGGCTCGAAAATGTCCAAAGGTTGGGGATTGCTGAAGAAGAAATCACCTGGGATATTTTCAAGAGAGAGTTCCTGCTAAAGTATTATCCTGAAGACGTTAGGGGAAAGAAAGAAATGGAATTTTTAGAGCTGAAGCAGGGGAGTATGTCGTTGGTCGAGCACGCTGCAAAGTTTACTCGAGTTGGTGAAGTTCTACCCCATTACATCGAGAGCTACTTTGAGTTCTCCAAGTGTATTAAGTTTGAGAATGGCTTAAGGCCCGACATCAAGCAGGCCATTGGGTATCAACAGATAAGGGTGTTTGCTCAGTTGGTGAATAGCTGCAGAATCTTTGAGGAAGACAAGGTGGCCGCGACTACCACCTATAAAGCTGGAAGGGAGAAGCAGAATTCGCAATATCGTGCTAAGCCTTACGAGGGTTCTGGTGGAAAGGGAAAAGGAAAGTGGAAAGCTGGTTGGGCCAAGGCGCCGAGTGGGGAAAAGGAATGTGGAAAATCTGGCCACAAAAGTTTTGAGTGCTCGGTCGTTAAGTGTTTTAAGTGTGGTAAGGTGGGCCACAAGGCTCCAGACTGTGAGTGTAACACCCCCTTATCTTAATCAATTCGGTCTACTAAATTAAAATCAGAGTTTCAAAAATTCCACTCAAAGGAGTGCTACATTTTGTGATTAAAAGAAAAAAGAGAAAACCAATTAAGTTCAAACAGCCACAAGATTACACAAGCATGCAGTCATGCGCATCACCACGACAAAAGGGTCTCAGCCCATCATGTAAGGCACCTCGGCCAGCAACACAACAAGTCATATTACATAGTAATAGTTACACAATATGATAGTTTTAGTTCCAAAAGACTATCTAACAAAATATACACAAGATCAAGATAAAGAGTACAAAATAATCTACTCGCCCCAACCCAAGTGTTGTTACACGGCACTGCAGAGCGATACACAACCAACATCAACTAGGCACGCCTATCACTCATGAGTACCTGCAAGTTGCCACGAGAGCAGGCAACAATAAGCAGCTAGGGTGAGTCTCTTAACACAAGTAATATAATGTGAATAAAGCTTAAGGATAGAGATAGCACTAAACACAACAATTATCAACCAGCTCAAGCACAACAACTCATGTAATGTATGCATGTATGCAACCCATCCACAGGGCATTATGCAATGAGGTACCTCCACCGTCATTATTTAGCCCGTCGGCATCTCCGTCGTTAACTCCGTCGTTATTTGATATGGAGACCCGAAGTCCCACCATATCCGAGGCCGAGACCTCCTCCGTCGTAATATGCACATGAACATGTGACTTCATGACAAATACAATCACACACAAATCAATCATAACGTATGTGAGTGGTTACACCGTCTTTCACCGTCGTTATCTCGTCGTTATTCGTCGCTCACACCGACGCCTACACCACCTAGACATCATCACGGTGCTAAGGTCGACCTACAACACCGGTAGAATCACCTTAGGACCTACAACCGACCTCTCGGTCACCTCGGCAATCCATGGTGGACTACTTGTCACACCGAGGACCACAACGACACTTAGGGACCAAAATGTCACCTAAGGACCAAAATGGACTTAATCGCGCTCTCTTACTTATGCACATTGGTGCTAAAGTAGCACCCCAAAGCGCCCCACAATGTGTTAGACAACATTGGCGCTAACCTCGCCTCGGACACTATATGTGTACCTCGGCTAACCACGCAACATTACCTCGGCAAGACACTATGTGTGTACCTCTACTAACCACACTCACACCCTTAATTCGCAACGCGCTCACAGTTACGCACTTCCTTACACCAAAATCATCTAAGTCATGGAAAATCACTTCTCAGTATTCCCTGGTTCAGTTCACTTATTCTTAGGCACTTGGGCGTTTCACCTCGGTGACGCTACCTCGGCCTGAGGACCTCTACACCTCGGTAACCTAAGGCGAGACACCTACACTTCGGTTTATGCATCCCTACTTCTCGTTAATGGTGTTTAGACACGTACTCTCCCTCAAACTCACCAACAGACTTTCAACACTAAGACACTCTAGGCGTTGACAACCCTCAACTCGTTTTCCCTCACTCTAAGCTGAAGGGGAATTCGGTTTACGCGCGTAATAAAGCGCTTAACCCCCATTTTACTTCTTTTACTCTGTTTCTCTACTTAGACTCAATATGCAACTCGTTTCTCAGCTCACCACACTCATGTATACTCGGATTACTCACTCCTTCGCTCCGATCCTCTCCTTAACTCTACATGCAAGCTCATTTCTCCACACTACACCGATCACACTCTTGATACTTCACCATGCAATGCTCTCGTACCACGTATGCAGAGAGAGTTACACTCCTCTCTATCCAAACGATCCACCGTCGTATCTCGCCAACAATCACAAAGAAAGAGCAAACACAAAGAAAAACATGTCATGTACAAAGACATAAACCACACATGCAAAGTGATCAGAACATACTCACACCGAAACACGATCAAACACAAGACATTACAAGTATTAAAAGGACCCCCTAACCTTAACAACTTGAGAAGATTGAGAACCCTTCACTCTCCAAGTAACTACAGCAACAAGCTCTCCTCTCCACTTGAACTCTCCACGCTCAGTTCTCTTCCTTCTCTCTAAGTTTCACTTCTCTCTCTTTCTAAATTTGGTAACTTAACTGATTTTTGGAACATGAATGGGAATGTTCCCTACGGAGGTACCATTTATCATGTCCTTAAAGGACTTAAATGGGGCCTTGGCCTTATTTAGGCCGTGGGCTTTCTACTACCCACACACCCTTTCCCTATTTAGACATTTTCCTAAAACAGCAACATATGCTTAACACTCACTTAATGAATTACTTGACTTAAAAAAATTTAAAATGTTGTAAACCCTTAATAACTCAACTAAGTTAATTAATTGAATTAAAATGGGGTGTTACAACCCTCCCCTACTTAGGAGATTACGTCCTCGGAATCTTACCTTAATCAAACAGCTCGGAATAGGCCTCCTTCATCTTGCTCTCTAGCTCCCAAGTAGCATGCTCACCAGCAGCTCCTACCCAAACCACCTTCACTAACTTGATTTCCTTTCCCCTAAGAGTTTTTACTTCTCGGTCTTCAATTTTGATTGGCATTGTCTCCACAGTGAGGTCGTCTCTCACTTGCACATCATCCATTTGAATGACATGGGACGGGTCAGGAACATACTTCCTCGGTGAGATACATGGAACACATCGTGCAAATTTGTCGATTGGGTGGCAATGCAATTCGGTATGCCACCTTCCCAACTCTCTCCAAGATTTGATAGGGTCCAATGAAACGAGGTGATAGTTTCTTGGACCTCGAGCTCGTCCAACTCGATCCATGGGGTGACTCTAAGGAATACATGGTCGCCGGCTTGAAATTCTAAATCCTTCCTTCTCTTGTCATGGTAACTCTTACATGCGCTTTGTGACGCCTCATCTTCTCTCGATCATCTTAACCTTCTCGGTAGTCTCTCTAACCAACTCGGGTCCCAACACAACCCTCTCTCCTGTTTCATGCCAACATAGTGGAGTCTTACACCTACGGCCATACAATGCTTCAAATGGTGTCATTCCAATACTTGAATGATGATCGTTGTTGTAAGTGAATTCTATCAATGGTAGATACGAATCCCACGCACCTCCTTGCTCAAGCACACAAGCTCTCAATAAGTCTTCTAAAGATTGGATAGTCTCTCGGATTGACCATCGATCCCGAGGATGGTATGCCGAGCTCAAACGCAACTTGGAACCCAACGCCTCTTGCAAGCTCTTCCAAAATTCGAGGTAAACCTTGGATCTGTCTCAAACAATACTCAAAGGAATTCCATGAAGCTTCACGATGACATTGATATAAATTTCTCGCTAACCCTAAGACCTTTGGGTATGTGATGTTAATAGGAATAAAGTGTGATGACTTTGTCACCTATCAACAATCACCCAAATGGTGTCAAACCCTCTTGTTGTCCTCGGCACCCCGGTTACAAAGTCCATGGAAATGCTTTGTTCCACTTCCATTCAGAATATGCAACGGTTGCATCAACCCCTGCTCGCTTACGGTGCTCCACCTTTGACACGGCAAGTCAAACAAGCATAAACGAAACGAGCTACATCCTTCTTCATTCCTTGCCACACGAATAATTTCTTCAAGTCTTGGTACATCTTCGTAGCTCCCGGATGGATACTCAACCTACTTACGTGACACTCTTCCGAATAGCCTTCTTGATCTCTTCATCATCGTGTACACATATCCGTCCTCGAACCTCAACAAACCTTGCGCATCCAACTCAAAATCTTTATTATCATTTCGGCCAACACTTACAAACACATCAACCAACTTCACATCAACCTTACGTGGCTTCCCTTATACTAGCCATGAACTCATTGGTGATCTTCAAGATCCCCAACTTAACACTCCGAGGTGTTACTTCATATACTAGGCTCAAATCTCTAAACTGCTCAATCGGTTCCGGCTCCTTTACCATCATTGATGACACATGCAGAGATTTCCTACTCGCGCATCGGCTACAACATTGGCCTTTCCCGGGTGATAGTTCGCATCAAGTCATAGTCCTTCAATAACTCCAACCATCTCTCTCGCCTCATATTCAGTTCCTTACGATCAAACAAGTATCGCAAACTCTTGTGATCGCTAAACACCTCGAACCTTGAACCATAAAGGTAATGCCTCCATATCTTCAATGCAAACACTACGGCAGCCTAGCTCTAAATCATGAGTGGGGTAATTCTTCTCACGAGTCTTGATTGCCCTTGAAGCATACGCCACTACTTTACCTTCTTGCATCAAAGACACAGCCCAAACCTAACTTAGATGCATCCCAATAAATCACAAAAGGATCCTCCGGATTAGGCAACGCCAAGATTGGCGACGTTGTCAATCTCTCTTCAACTCTTTGAAACTCTCTTCACATCGGCCATCCCATACGAAAGCCCTATCTTTACATGTCAATTGGGTTAATGGCAACGCCAATTTGGAGAAACCCTCAATGAATCTTCAGAGTAGCCGGCTAGCCCCAAGAAGCTCCTCACTTTGGTGGGTCGACTTGGGTGCCTCCCATGTAACGCCCCGAAAATAATTTGAATATTTATTTAATTGATTATTTAGGAGTTATGTGGTTAGTCATATTTAATTAAATGAATGAGGTGTTTTAATTAAATATGGAGGTGAGAGATAGTAAATAAGAGAGTGTTGATGTTATTAAGTTAGGGAGTAGTTAAATTAATGGAGGGTGCGAATAGAGGCCCAAATCCACTGGGCCCAATTGAAATGTTGAATTAAAATGAAAGAAAGGAATGAAGCAGAAAAAAAAAAGACCGAGAGAGAAGGGAGAGATCGCACATGAGAGAGAGAGGAGCCGAGAGGGAGGAAGGCGACGGTGAAGGAGGGGAGGAGGTGGAGATCTTCTCCATCTTAGCACTAGGTAAGGGGCTTTTTAGCTCATTCTCTTCCATTTTTCCTCCTCTAGCTATTGATGTTAGTTTCAATCCCTAATTCCTATTTATTGTTGTTTTGCCATTGTTGGAGAGTTTGAAGCTCAAAGTGGAAATTGTGGTGTTTGTTGAGTTTTGGAGGATAGGAGAGCTTGCATTCTTCAATTGCAAAGGTTAGGGGGTCTTTTCATTCATAATAGCTTGTAAGATTTGTATTGTATGAAGGTTAGGGTGTTAAAATAATTATTGAATTATTTGGTGAAGATGATGAATAGTGATTAGCAAATTATATGTTGTTTGAAGTGTATTTGGATTGTTTGGTGAACATGAATTGCTTGGTTTTGTGTTGATTGGGTTATGTGTGAATTGTTTTGATGATTGTTGTTGTGTTGGATTGATTTTGTGAGGAACCCATTATGTTGCTGTTGAATATGTGAACGTGAGGAGTTAGTAATATTGATTTAATGCCCACATGTGTGTTGTTATGTGAGGAATGAATTGTTGGGTAGAAAATTAGGTTCGAGGTATTTTTGGGTGAGGGTGTTGGAAGGGGGGGGGGCGCCAAATGCCTAGGCAAATGGCGCCTGGTTGCTGAATTCTGGCTGGTTGCGGTTGTGCAGGGCAGGGGCGCCAATTGCTAGGCAAAGTGGCGCCTAGTTCACTGTTTTGTGGTTCTGTTCGGTTTGGCTAGGCTAGCAGGGAGGAGGGCGCCAATTGCTAAGCAAAATGGCGCCAGGTGCCGTCTTTGGGCCGGGCCGGGTGATTTTGTGCAAAGAGGGCGCGGGTTGCTGGGAGATTTGGCGCCTGCTTGGGCGCCGTGGCTGTCTGTGCGTGCAGGTGCAGGTGCAAAGGAGAGGGCGCCAGTGGCTAGAAACTTGGCGCCCTGTGCTAGTGTGCGTGTCTCACGCTTGAGTGTGCATGTGAGGGCGCCAAAGTGGCCGCCCTTGCGCTCGGGTCTTGGCGCCGATGTTCGCTGGAAAGGTTTGGGCTAGGTGTGGATGTGTGGCGCGGTGAGGGGCGCCAATTGTGGCTGTCCAAAGGCGCTGGTGTGTACCTGGGGTGCCTGGTGCACTTGATACGTGTGTTGGCGCGCAGGTCGGGCGCCAAGGGTGGCACTGTGTGTGCTGTGTGTAAGTGAATGACGTGTGGTGAGTATGGTGTGGGCACAAATTGTGGTGTGCCCTTATGCTTTAGGCATTGATGTGTGTGTTACTGGCAAGGGTGTCCAAGTGGCATGCCCGTGGTTGCTTGGTTGAGATGTGGCTTTGTGCCTTGAGTAAGTGGTCCAATATAATTGAGAGTTGCACAGAGGTTGTCTACGCAGTGTGTGCTTCCATTTGGTCCTTAGGTGACGTTTTAGTCCTAGGTGACGAGAGGTTCACGTAGTGACTGAGTTGTAGTGATTGAGTTGTTCACTACCTACAGAGTAGAGGTGTTCTGTGAGATGGGCGTTAGCCTTAGTGCTATTGAGGTTGTCTAAGAGAAATAGGCAATGTTGTGGTGACGGCGCAATGCCGGTGAGTTTAGTGTTGTTGAATAACACAAGAGATGATATGCCTGCGTGGCGGCCTGAGTGGCCTAAAAGAGATGGTTGATTGTGAGTGATGCATTGTTCATAGAGTCTCATGAATCATATGCATCAGCGACGGATATGCCTACGTGGCGGCCTTGAGTGGCCTAAAAGAGATGATATGCCTGCGTGGCGGCCTTGAGTGGCCTAAAAGAGATGATATGCATGCGTGGCGGCCTTGAGTGGCCTAAAAGAGATGGATCCACATGCATTATGCCCTAGAGTTTGGGTTGCATTGCACTCATTCATATAACTCATACATTTGATTGACGTCTCCCGACGAGTGGGAGTTGAATGCTATATGACTGAGTGATGAGTGTTTGTTAATTGAGCAGTGATGCTTCTCGATGTTTGTAATTAGTGATGTACGTTAGTATGGTTGTAAAGTGTGTTCTATTTCCTTCCTCGTATAATGCTTATATTATTTGCTATTATTTATGTAAAGAGACTCACCCTAGCATTTTATGTTGCTCGCTCTCGTGGCGACAAACAGTGTGTGTGCGGTGATCTGAGTGAAGGTGCCTATGCCTTCCGAGTTATTGTGTCAAGCTCTGTATAGTCGGACTAGGGATGGGGAGTATAGTATCGTTATTTTACTTATGTATTAAACTATTTTGGAGTATGTATTGATTATGTAATGGATAAGTTAAACTTATTTTCATTCCACTGCTAGTGAACTAGTTACGGATTGTTGTAAAACTAAATGTATTTTTGAGGTTCTCCCATTTAGGTCGTGATATGTAACACGCAATATATTTTATTAATGAAAGAGTAATGTTGACTAAATTTAAGTCATATGTATGGCGAACATAGCATTCCCTTGAGGACGTATCTTCTAAAAGAAAAACAATTTTTAAACTCTGATTTTTTTTATTTAAATATTTAAAGAGAGTAAGGGGGTGTTACAAGTTGGTATCAGAGCAAAAGTTCGGTCTGTCCGGCCAAGTTTGTCCAGTCGTAGTGTCTCAGAGATCCCTTGTTGATCTCCAACAGAGACTTTGTTAGAGATTTTGTTTGGTTGTTTGCAGCTGTTGATTGTAATTGCTTGGATCGTTGGATTGTATTAAGTGAGGTATGTGTGATTGGAAGAGCATTTTAACGACGTCCAAGGAGTAGGAATCGTGACGACGCCTTCGTACTCTGGACTGCGTTAAAAAGTCCTTCAATGTGAAAGGTGTAAATTTTGAAAAGACGTAGTTTTGTGACCTTAATTAGTTGGATGCGTGAGTAGGAGGGACTGATCACCCCGATAACTCATTCCCAATGAAAGAGGCGACAATGACTCGTAATTATTATAAATTTTGAATATATACTAATTTCAACTTGATTGATTGAGTGGTGTGTGCAAGTTGGTTGATTATTAATTTTTAGATACATAGATACCTTAGGGATGTTTGAGTTTGATTTGAGGTTTGATAGTAGAGAGATGTCAAAATAAGGATTGACACTTTGGATTCGAAGTTCATACAAAGAAAATAGAGCATGCCTTTTTGGAAAAAGTTTAGAGATATGGTTTCTGGGAAGCCTAAGGTAGAGAAATTGTTTTTAAAAGTATGGTAGTCGAGGGAGTACCTATATATGATTAAATGATTAAAGTTCGGTACGAAAAGTAGGAATGCCGAGCTGAGGAAGGCATTGTTGGTAGTTGAAGATGGATTGACGTAAGGGGAGCATTTCAGTTTAACATAATTGAACATGTGATAGATTCTTGTGGGGTTCCTTAGGTTGTTTTGATGAATTGTTAATGTTATCGTGTGATTAATCGTATGAGATGATAGGGGAAATTTTGAATTGGGTGATTGTAAGGGGATTAGGATCGATTTTATATGCATGGTGATGAGAGCATGTGAATTGAGTAGTTTGAGATCGAACCGAGTCGTGGCTATGGCGTGTTTTAGTGGAAATTGGAGTAAAAGGTTCTTTGTTTTCTCGCAATTAAAATTTGTTGTTCTTTGTCTGTTAACAAAGTGTTGTTTTTCATGAATATAGACATTGTTTTAGAAAAAAAAAAAAAAAAAAAAAAGGGGAACGTCTTACGTTGTTTTAAAATCGCTTGTCGCTTTTTGAGATCATAGTCATTGCTTTTTCATCATTTAAATCGGCTGTCTCTTTGCTTTATAAAATAAAACACACGCCGATTAAAAAAAAAAAAAAAAAATATATCTTTGCATTCCCTCTATTCTCCGCTATTTTCGGTGTCGTATTGATTCTACTTAGTCATTGTCTTGCGCTAAAAATACCGCTGTTCCACCTCTGCTTTTATCATTGTTTTAGGCATCCACGCGCCCCAAAGAGCTTCGCTTTTCCCGCCGTTGGACCGCTGTTTTTGCAACCGAATTTTCTGCGGTTTACGTAAATGAAAGGGGCGTGCTAACGGGCTGTTTTTGTAAATAAAGAGGATGATGGTTTTCTCACTGGTCTTGAAAATTAAATGATGATGCTTTATAAATTTAAATGTGTTGATACAAAAAAAAATTCTGTTCCAAGTTGTTTAGAATTTTATTACAAGAATGTGACATGATTTTAGCTTTAGGACCGATTAGGTCATGGAGTGATGTTGTTTGAAAATGACGAGGTCTTACAATAATTTCATGGTTTGACGAGGTAAAATCTTTTGAAACAAAAAGGTGAGTTTTACTCACGTTTAGAGAATTTTAAAATGGGTTTGCGTGTTTATGTGTTGACATGTGTTAGAATATTTGGTTGTTTAATTCGATAACGTTTGCTATGTTAAAGGAATTGTCGAAGTTTATGAACCATCATTGAAAATCTATTGCACCTATATTGTCTATTGAAATGTATGATATGTTCTGGTTTTAAAATTGATGTTCTGGACTGGTTAAACAGGTAAAAATTATTTTTGGGATGTCCATATTACAGAGGAAACTCTGCCGAATTTTCGTTAGAAATTTTGATACATGTTCAAAGTAGTAATTGAATTGTGTGATTAGAGGGTAAATGAAATTGAGAAAATGTTAGAGTGGATGTAAGCATGGTCGAAGAGCAAAGTTGTTGAAATAGGTGTAAGAATTTAAGTGAAGAGTATGTCTGTCGATATATATATCTATTGTCGAAATCTAGTATGGTACAATTGTGGAGATATTGAGGTAAAGTGTAAGTCGAAGTTAGTGTTTGTTGAAACGTAGGTAAGTTGAAGTACAGAGTTGTCGAAATGAGTAATGTCTAAGTGTATTTCTCTAAGTTAGAGTGGAAGTGTCGAAATATTGAAGTTGTCAAAGTGTTGTATAGGTAAGTCGGAGGGTAAATCCATGGGAGTCGAGGTGTAGTGGCTATAGTGCAGACGTTAAGTTATACTGTGTATCTACCGAGATGAAATGTTACGTTTAAGAGTGAAGTGCTCAAGTGTAGTGTAACCAAGGTGAGTAACTGAGGGAGTAAGGAGTGGTAATTGTTGTAGTGTGCGTACACCTAAGTACAGGCGCCGAGATGCCGTTTGATGTTAACATGGTTCAGGATTGATGCTAAGTACACTGGGAGTGCGGTTGTTATGGGACTCGAAGTGGAATTATTAGTAATGACGACGAATAGGTCAATTAGACATATGAGATAGGTTGGGTTAGGAGGTTGAGTTCGGAAGTGAGCACCGGAGATTGGAACTTAAAGAGGGTAAGCTAATCGCAAATCGTAGTTGAGGGTATAGTGTTCCTGCATCGGAATAGATGGTATTTGAGTAGTCGAGTAGGATTTGGATACCCTACAGGTTAGAATATCTGCTAAGGGTAAGAGTGTAGAGAAGGTATGTGGTTTGTTACCTTAGTGTACGATAGATTATGATGAGTACGATTAGAGGTGTGAAGAATGTTGGGTATTGCTTCGTGAGTATTTTCGAGGACGAAAATATTCTAAGTGGGGGAGAGTTGTAACGCCCCGAAAATAATTTGAATATTTATTTAATTGATTATTTAGGAGTTATGTGGTTAGTCATATTTAATTAAATGAATGAGGTGTTTTAATTAAATATGGAGGTGAGAGATAGTAAATAAGAGAGTGTTGATGTTATTAAGTTAGGGAGTAGTTAAATTAATGGAGGGGGGGTGCGAATAGAGGCCCAAATCCACTTGGGCCCAATTGAAATGTTGAATTAAAATGAAAGAAAGGAATGAACAGTAAAGAAAAACGGACCGAGAAAGGGGAGAGATCGCACACAGAGAGAGGAGCCGAGAGGAGGAAGGCGACGGTGAAGGAGGGGAGGAGGTGGAGATCTTCTCCATCTTAGCACTAGGTAAGGGGATTTTTAGCTCATTCTCTTCCATTTTTCCTCCTCTAGCTATTGATGTTAGTTTCAATCCCTAATTCCTATTTATTGTTGTTTTGCCATTGTTGGAGAGTTTGAAGCTCAAAGTGGAAATTGTGGTGTTTGTTGAGTTTTGGAGGATAGGAGAGCTTGCATTCTTCAATTGCAAAGGTTAGGGGGTCTTTTCATTCATAATAGCTTGTAAGATTTGTATTGTATGAAGGTTAGGGTGTTAAAATAATTATTGAATTATTTGGTGAAGATGATGAATAGTGATTAGCAAATTATATGTTGTTTGAAGTGTATTTGGATTGTTTGGTGAACATGAATTGCTTGGTTTTGTGTTGATTGGGTTATGTGTGAATTGTTTTGATGATTGTTGTTGTGTTGGATTGATTTTGTGAGGAACCCATTATGTTGCTGTTGAATATGTGAACGTGAGGAGTTAGTAATATTGATTTAATGCCCACATGTGTGTTGTTATGTGAGGAATGAATTGTTGGGTAGAAAATTAGGTTCGAGGTATTTTTGGGTGAGGGTGTTGGAAGGGGCGCCAAATGCCTAGGCAAATGGCGCCGTTGTCGAATTCCGCCGGCATGGTTGCGGTTATGCGGGCGGGCGCCAATTGCTAGGCAAAGTGGCGCCTAGTTCACTGCTTTGTGGTTCTGTTCGGTTTGGCTAGGCTAGCGAGGAGGAGGGCGCCAATTGCTAAGCAAAATGGCGCTGTGGTGCCTGTGGTCGGGCTGGCCGGGTGATTTTGTGCAAAAGAGGCGCGGGTTCTTTGGGAGATTTGGCGCGCTGGGCGCGCGTGGGTGTCTGTGCGTGCGAGTGCAGTGCAGGGAGAGGCGCGCTGGCTAGAAACTTGGCGCCCAGGCTAGTGTGCGTGTCTCACGCTGAGTGTGCATGTGAGGGGCGCCAAAGTGGCTGTCCTGCGCTCGGGTCTTGGCGCCCGTGTGTGGCCGGAAAGGTTTGGGCTAGGTGTGGATGTGTGGCGCGTGAGGCGCCAATTGTGGTTGTCCAAAGGCGCCTTGGTGTACCTGGGGTGCCTCGTGCACTTGATACGTGTGTTGGGCGCAGGGCTGGCGCCAAGGGTGGCAGCTGTGTGCGCCTGTGTGTAAGTGAATGACGTGTGGTGAGTATGGTGTGGGCACAAATTGTGGTGTGCCCTTATGCTTTAGGCATTGATGTGTGTGTTACGGCAAGGGTGTCCAAGTGGCATGCCCGTGGTTGCCGGTTGAGATGTGGCTTTGTGCCTTGAGTAAGTGGTCCAATATAATTGAGAGTTGCCTAGAGGTTGTCTACGAGCTGTGTGCTTCCATTTGGTCCTTAGGTGACGTTTTAGTCCTAGGTGACGAGAGGTTCACGTAGTGACTGAGTTGTAGTGATTGAGTTGTTCACTACCTACAGAGTAGAGGTGTTCTGTGAGATGGGCGTTAGCCTTAGTGCTATTGAGGTTGTCTAAGAGAAATAGGCAATGTTGTGGTGACGGCGCAATGCCGCTGTGAGTTTAGTGTTGTTGAATAACACAAGAGATGATATGCTCGCGTGGCGGCCGAGTGGCCTAAAAGAGATGGTTGATTGTGAGTGATGCATTGTTCATGAGTCTCATGACTCATATGCATCGGCGACGGATATGCTCGCGTGGCGGCCTTGAGTGGCCTAAAAGAGATGATATGTTCTGCGTGGCGGCCTTGAGTGGCCTAAAAGAGATGATATGCTCGCGTGGCGCGCCTCGAGTGGCCTAAAAGAGATGATATGCTCGCGTGGCGCCTTGAGTGGCCTAAAAGAGATGGATCCACATGCATTATGCCCTAGAGTTTGGGTTGCATTGCACTCATTCATATAACTCATACATTTGATTGACGCCTCCGACGAGTGGGAGTTGAATGCTATATGACTGAGTGATGAGTGTTTGTTAATTGAGCAGTGATGCTTCTCGATGTTTGTAATTAGTGATGTACGTTAGTATGGTTGTAAAGTGTGTTCTATTTCCTTCCTCGTATAATGCTTATATTATTTGCTATTATTTATGTAAAGAGACTCACCCTAGCATTTTATGTTGCCTGCTCTCGTGGCGACAAACAGGTGTTGTGCAGGTGATACTGAGTGAAGGTGCCTATGCCTTCCCGAGTTATTGTGTCAAGCTCAGATAGTCAGACTAGGGATGGGGGAGTATAGTATCGTTATTTTACTTATGTATTAAACTATTTTGGAGTATGTATTGATTATGTAATGGATAAGTTAAACTTATTTTCATTCCGCTGTGCTAGTGAACTAGTTCTGGATTGTTGTAAAACTAAACAGGTATTTTTGAGGGTTCTCCCCATTTAGGTCGTGATATGTAACACGCAATATATTTTATTAATGAAAGAGTAATGTTGACTAAATTTAAGTCATATGTATGGCGAACATAGCATTCCCTTGAGGACGTATCTTCTAAAAGAAAAACAATTTTTAAACTCTGATTTTTTTTATTTAAATATTTAAAGAGAGTAAGGGGGTGTTACATCCCACTTCAACACCGCTTCAATCTTTGAAGGGTCCACTGCAATCCCCTTGCTGGAAATCACATGGCCTAGGAAACTCACTTCCCTCAACCAAAACTCACACTTGGATAGCTTCGCATATAGCTTCTTCTCCTTCGTAACCTCCAAAGACTATCCTTAAGTGCTCGGCATGCTCTTCTGCCGACTTGGAGTAGACCAAAATATCGTCTATGAACACTACCACAAACCGATCTAAGTACTCATGGAAGATACGATTCATATACTCCATGAATACTCTTGGAGCGTTAGTGACACCGAATGGCATTACTAAGTACTCGTAGTGTCCATACCGAGTTCTAAAAGCCGTCTTTGGTACGTCTTCGTCCTTCACTTTGATTTGATGGTAGCCTGACCTCAAATCAATCTTTGAAAATACTTGAGCACCCACTAATTGATCCATCAAATCGTCAATTCTTGGTAGTGGATACTTGTTCTTAATTGTAACCTTATTCAACTGTCTGTAGTCCACGCACAACCTCATGCTTCCATCTTTCTTCTTCACGAACAACACAGGTGCTCCCCACGGTGACACGCTTGGTCTCACGAATTTCCTTTAATTTCTAGCAATTCTTCCAACTGTTTCTTCAGCTCTGACAGCTCGGATGCAGACATCCTATAAGGTGCCATAGACACCGGTCTTGTTCCAGGAACCAATTCTATAGTGAACTCAATCTCTCTCTCAGGTGGCACGTCAGGTATTTCTTCTGGAAACACCTCGGCAAACTCTCTAACCACTGGCACATCTTCAATCTTGACTTGATTCTCCACTGTCAATGACGCCCATAGAGCAAACAGAGTAACCCCTTCTCCCAACAACTTGCGCACTTTGTAACACCCCCTTCTACACTTACTTATTAATTAATTGAAATCAGAGTTTTATAAAATCGCTCATAAGGAAGCATTACATTTTCCATTTTAAAAACCAACCCAAACAACTCTGGCGCAAAACAACATAATACATTCATATACATGCATCTCGGCCAAAGGAACAAAGTCCACTAAAATACACAAATCTCAGTTTGTAACGCAGCGGAAACTAAATATAGTTTAGGACATCAATATTATACATCTCAAAAACTAAGTCAAAAGACTACTACTCTACAATCAGCCCCCCAGTGTTACACTACCAGAGCAAATGACGCCACAACTCGGCAGATAAAGGAAAGACCTTCGCTTGGAAAATACCTGCAAGTTGCCACATAAGAGCAACATAAAAGCAGCTAGGGTGAGTCTCTTTACATAAATAATAAAATGTATGGTAAAGGTTATGCTAGAGACAACACTTAGAAACACCAGAACAACTCGGTTCACACAAACAACACACTCCAACTCAGGAACCACTAGTGCAGAAAAGGGATTTAAAGTCACGCAAATTGGCTTTTTAAAGTCACGCGCCAGCGTGACTTCTATTAAGGCGACTTCGTATGTCAGGAGCTTTAAAGTCAAGCGAAAGCGCGACTTCATATGTTCTTTTTAAAGTCAGACCAACATTGCCTGACATTAATTACTGATAATCGTTATATGGAATGACTTTTAAAGTCAAGCCAAAGTGTGACTTTAAAGTTATTCTTAAGTCGACTTTTGTCGCTTGACTTTAAATGTGTTTACATTATAAAGTCGAGGTTGTACACTACCGACTTCAAAGTTTTTTTTTTTTTTGCCTTTTGGT
Organism: Oxytropis ochrocephala; assembly: GCA_020916435.1. Taxonomy (NCBI): domain Eukaryota; kingdom Viridiplantae; phylum Streptophyta; class Magnoliopsida; order Fabales; family Fabaceae; genus Oxytropis; species Oxytropis ochrocephala. Next base: position 68,469,829 of record CM037088.1, read on the forward strand.
CATTCCCCTGGATATATATATATATATATATATATATATATTTGGCTCCACTAGGTATCAAATTCATTAAACTAGCAACAAACATTCTATATAGCAAACAACAAAATCACAACAAATACAATATTTATATAAAAATACAAAGATCTCAAATTATACTCAATATCCATATCCAAATACAAAAACGAATCTAATACACACACTATCTATATTTTACTAACCACTAAAAAGCAAGAAAGAGCTAATGAGTAAACATATACATAATAGCTTAGTTCTTATAACATCAAGAAAAGATAATATCGCTTTCTTGAATATTGCGTAATATGCAACACCACCTAATTGGAAGAATGGAGAACAATTTAGATAGTTCAAAACACAATACAAATCTAAGGAGACACATATTTCAATACAAATCTAGATGCTCCTAGTGTTCCCAATGCATTACTGACTTTGAAGATGCTTGTTTGTAAAAATTGAAGTTGAAGCATTCTTAGATTCATACTATATATTACGTGCTCTAAGATTCCTATGTCATTTTAGTTATTGCTATAAGATCCAATAGCATAGAAATACTCAAAACAAAAATTAAATGATGCCTCGATTTATGAATATTATTATTACCTCGGCTAGATTTATATCGAAAGTGCTAGAATCATCGCTATCTCTTCTCTCCGCATTGCACACAAGACAGACCTCTACCAAGCCATCATCCGCTTGATCCTACCACAACCTCAAATTGCAATAAAACAAAATTATCCATCAATGAAGACTGTAAGAACTTCTATGCTACAAATTTCATTACGAGATGATGGACAAGCAAGTTATTCAATACTATGAAAGGAAACATTCCAAAGTAGTATATTAAATATTTAATTGAAGGATGAGAACTTACAACAAACTATAGTTAGAGTACAATTTTCTACGGTCATCTCTCGTTAAGCTCTCAAGACTAATGTCGCACAAAGTGCAAACCAAGGATGCTATGCAGTATCCATTCCGATAAATAAAAAGGTTATACAAAGCCTCCTTAATATTCAAGTCCTAGAAATAAACCAGAACCATGAGACATATCATCCAAGTCCACAAATTTTTACCTCCTTCCTTCTTTCTCACAGACGTTGAGACGATCTAAATACGGAGCATACAACGGTTGTTCTGGATATTCCTTCCATGTTAATAGTGACATTTTGATCTCCAACTAAGACAAGATGTTAATGAGCTTGATTATTGATGAAAACTAACACATAAACTTTGTTAATTGTATCAAGGAAAAATAGGCAAGCAAGGATCGAGAGATTTTCATGTTGTATATAATACAATAGTTTTCTTTTCCTCAAACCATATCAATTAACACATCTTCAAAGATTTCAAACTATTATTTAGGAGAAAGTTGAGGAATAGTTGTGAAAATAGTCATGTGAATATGCAACATTTAGGGAAAGATTTCAAACTATTATTTAGGGGAAAGATTTCAAACCAAAGCAATTCTCACAGAAAAAAATAGTGTGAAAATAAATCATAGGCCGAATAGTGGTTAGGTTAAATCATCCCTAAAGTAGTGTGACTTCTTTCAAAATCCCGACATCGTAGGTTAAGTTCTCTTGGGTCACAATTTATATTCACCAAGACCAACCATCGCTGGATGCTCCAACTCGTGAATATGCAACAACACACAAAGAATGGCGTGGATGATTAGGTAATAACAGAATAACTAACCATTATGCGAGATGCCTCGGTGACAAGGGCTTTCCTCTTCACAAACAACAAAATCGAAACAAGCTCCACAACTCCCGAAATTTAAAAAAATAAAAATTAACAATCCGTGTCCACTTGGCATGTGCCCTTGAACCATAATTTCAAACAATGCAACATTGTACCTTTGTTTAACCGAACAGGCATGCCTTGCTTTCGAGAAAAGGTTCCATCTCATGTGTGAACAAACTCTAAAGGACCCTCATCGAGATCCACCAAACATTCAGCCGAGAAAGTATGAGCTTTATTTACAAATTTTTAATACATAATCGACAAATGCATGACTAAACCTAAAGGCTAATAAAGGTAAATGATTTTCAGAGACAAGGCATTTGCATTACAATTTCATATGTTAAAATTGAACTAGATTCAGAACACCTTTTCAGTGGCAATGGTTCCTGTTCTTGCAAAGTCATTTTCCTCAAATTCATTGAACTAGATTCAGAACACCTTGTATTATATACAACATGAAATGTTAAAATTGAACTAGATTCAGAACACCTTTCTTAAGAATGTATCGAGACATATATGAAAATGAAAAAAACCATAAGTTGTATCAGCAAAAAGAAAAAGGAGCCTATAAATAACCTGGAAAATGAAACCCTAACAAATTAGAAACAAGTACCTGGTATCCTGATTACTCCATTGATTTTACATCCAGATCTACAGAAATTCGGGGTATTAGTCATAGCAATTACAGAAAACGAATCTTGTCGAAGAATTAGGGAAAACGAAATATAAAAAGAACTGAAACGAAATCTGAAATGAAATCTAAAACGAACTCATAGAAGGAAGTGTGGAGCAGTGCGCCAGAGAGAATGAGAAGGCGGCCTCGAGTGTTCTTCGAAGAACTCACAGATGCGATGATTAGCTAGGGTTCGAAGAAACGATGAGAGAGCTGAACAAGAATGAAGAGACGATTGAGTTATCAAGCAGGAGGATGTGGGCAAGGTTTGGGGAAGATAGCACGAGGTCTGGCATCATAGAATCATCTCACAAGAGAATGTGGAATGTGTGGCGAGAGAAGGAAGAAGCTTCGCGAAGCTGGACCTAGAGAGTGAGAGAAATTTTCTGAGTGAGAGATCGAAACGCGTAATCTGAGTGAGAGAAACGATTTGTCAAGCAATATTACGGTTTGTCTTAAAATGTTAAAATTTTCCACTTTTGAAGTCACGCATATTTTACGCTTGACTTAAACACTAGCGCGCCAAAAAAAGTTTTCGAGTTTATTACAAGTTTGCCACCGCGTCCACTTTTGAAGTCACGCATATTTTACGCTTGACTTAAAAACTAGCACGCCAAAAAAAGTTTTCGAGTTTATTACAAGTTTGCCACCGCGTCCTTATATCAAGGCAGGCATCTGAGCGCGTGACTTTAAATGTCTATTTCTTTTCCTTATTTTGCACTAGTGAACAATCAAGGACATCACCAAATTCATGTGGTCAACCACAACACCCAATCAACAACGTGGTGAGCAACGCTCAAGACCTCAGCCCTCTACGACGTGGTGAGCAACGCTCAGGACCTCAGCCCTCTACAACGTGATGAGCAACGCTCAGGACCTCAGCCCTCTACAACGTGATGAGCAACGCTCAGGACCTCAGCCCTCTACAACGTGATGAGCAACGCTCAGGACCTCAGTCCTCTACAACGTGATGAGCAACGCTCAGGACCTCAGTCCTCTGCAACGTGATGAGCAACGCTCAGGACCTCAGTCCTCTGCAACGTGATTAACATTATCATCAATAGCCCTCTGGCCGACATCAATACACCCAACCCATAGCCCTAAGGCTAACAACACTACGTCAGTCACTCTCTCTATGACTACGCACAGCTCACCGAGCTCATCGCCACCAACAGTGGTGGACTTCAACGCCACTTAAACGCATCATCATTCACGTACTCTAAAGTCGATTTCGCACTCCTCGGACGCAGCCCCATGGTTATCGTCCAACCCTCCACTCTATACTCCCACAATCGTAGTTCTCACGCTACCTCGACACCCTCACACTAAACGTAGTGGACTTAAAACAGTCACTACGAGGACCACAACGTCACCTAGGACTAAAACGTCACCTAGGGACTAAACGGACTATCCCATTTCAAATACTTAAGTGTTTTCAACATCCAACAAAGACTTCTCCGATTGCGCTGGCGGCGCCGCGCAGAATCGTGGCTTCGAACGGCACCTCAAAGACTCTCTCCTAGCACCTCGGCATACGCATCACTCACCTCGGCGCACGTGCACAAGGCCTCCTTTATGCACCATAAATCACCTCAAGCATCTATACTTATACCACCCTGGCCACGCCTCCACTTAGGCGCGCACTACACTTTCAATGGCGCAAGGGCGCCTGACCTCGGTTTCCTAGTTACTTCACTTAGGCAACCTATCCTTCCTCACTCCTCTGCCACTCGCCTCAGTTCAATTAGGTACAAGCCTCTATTTCATTCACCTCGGTTGCTATACTACCTCGGCAACCACAGTTCAGCAACTACACTTATGTGTATAAATACACGCTATACAATAGTAATCACCTCGGTATACCTATGCTACACCTCGGCAACTACAAGTCGACCCTACGCTCCAGCTCTCACACCTTTACTCCTCATCACCAATTACTACGTCACCTATGCTCCGTCACCTACATCTCAACGCATTCTACCGTTAGGCCATTTCACCTCGTCCTCTACAATCCTTCAACTCACGCTGTAATACTTACGCTCCTCGTAACATCTACTCCTCAACACATACATCACGACACACCCTCCCTATACCTCGGTAACTACAATTCGACTCCCACGTTGGGACTTAGTGTAACACCCCATTTCTACCCGGTAATTTAAATCAAAAATCAGAGTATACAAAAATCTTTTCTGATCATCTTCTAGTTTAGTGTGTTATAAAATAGTGGACTGATTGACTATGGGATTACTCAGGTAACTGATACTACTTGCAACAGGTATTGACCACCCTTGCAAGGCTCTCAGTGATGCCCTTGTAAATACACCCAATAAAGAAATTTCGACCTTAGTGGCGAACCACAATTTAGCCATAGTCATTCAAAGACACTAATAGTATAACATAAATCATTTTCACTAATGGAGTTGTTACGCTCCTCTTTCAAAAACTCAACAATCGGTCGAAACATGCATAGATACATAACACCATACAACACGTGGGGTAAAATCTCAGGTCAAACAGCGGAAACAAACTACATCTCAAAGTAATACTCAGAAATCTCAAAACAAATACATATAAGGCTCAACATGAGCAAAACAAGCAATAACAGTCTAAACCCCAACCCTAGGTGCTACGTGATCGAGCGGCATCGACTCGGGAGTAGTGAAGGTAGAAAGCCCTCACTCCCGACTACCTGTGGTAAATAACAAATGTAAAGGGTGAGTCTCGAACTATATAATAAAAGTGATAATAAGCAATATATAAGCATAGTTTACAAAGATACTCAAACACACCAATCATCAATCAACAATATTCATGCACCAATGGGAATGTATGCAATGTCGAGTATGCATGTGGTACCATTGGCCCCACCGCCGCCTCAAAGCTTCACAATCATTTTATAAGGCCCTCCGCCGCCTCAAAGCTTCACAATCATTTTATAAGGCCCCGCCGCCTCAAGCTTCACAAATCATATTATAAACTCTACGATCACAGCCAATGACAATGTATGCATGAGACTCCATGTACATCACAAACAAAGATTTCAAACAAATTTCAATACACCCATTAACTCTTACCTCGGTGTCAATCTCATTTTATAGCCCTCCCGGCTTGGCTCCTCCGCCCATGCCCCATGGCATGCTCAATCACCTCATTATAAACCCTCAACACCATTAAGTCCCACCGGACCATTCTCCTCTAGAGTACTCAACCTCACCCAGGACCTAAACCACCATTTAGGACCAAAACAATCATCTAGGGACCAAAGCTGGTCACCTAGGGACCAAAACAAAGACCCTCTTAGGCACTTGGCAAAGACTAGGCGCCATTTTCCCCACATTCTCGCGCCCCGGTGCAACACAAAGACTAAGCGCCAGTAAACTCAAGATTTTGGCGCCCCGTGGCAACACAAACCATCGGGCGCCACTTTTCTAGCAACTGGCGCCCGGGCAACATGCACTCTAGACACAAACTCAGCACGATTGCAGACACAAACTAAGACACAGAGCAAAGACAGGTTTGGCGCCCACTGCACTCCACTCACCCAACACTTTCAAACCAAAACCACCCGAGCCAAAATGTTTAGAAATGAATTTGGGCAGTAAACACAAAATTTGGCACATGAAATATGCCTAGAAAAGTAAGTTTCACTCCCAGCCCCAAAACACACACAAAACAAGCCCCACCGGGACATTTTCAAAATAACACCGCCACGAAAACCACTCGAGCTAAAACACTTAAAATTGAAAGTTGTCAGTGTGAATACAAAATTTGCACGAGGAAATATGTTTAGAAATACAAGTTTCACTCCCGGGCCCCAAAACACACACAAAACAAGCCCCACCGGACATTTTCAAAATAACACCGCAACTGTAAAAACCACTCGAGCTAAAACATTTAAAATTGAAAGTTGGCAGTGAATACAAAATTTGGCACGAGAAAATGTGCCCGTAAATGCAAGGTTCACTCCCGGGCTCCAAAATACCCACATTCGCGCGCCTGACAAAGAACTCACACCACCCTGACATCATCGCACGGTGGACACAGCGCCATTACGGGCACCCTGGGCAGCATTTGGCGCCCTGCCACCGCACACACGCACTCCAACACACAAACAAGGCACAAGGCGCCATTTTTCCAAAGAACTTGGCGCTCTGGCAGAACACACACGCATTGAACACATTCCAAAGACATGAATAGCGGTACATGTGGCGCCATTTCTCAAAGAATGTGGCGCCCTGGCAGTAGCATTCCTGCACAAACTCTCAATTCATTTGTGAGCGATTACACATGTGGCGCTGAATCCTAGCATCTTGGCGCCCCAAACCCCAAAATTCCAATTTTCCCAAAATCTTCCAAATCAATTCACTCAATAACTCTTCTAACACTCCTAATATCGAATCAAACAACCAATTGCATGCTCAAATCATCAATCACATCAAAATCACGAAATCATACATTGTAAAACCCTAACTCACGCCTAAATCAATTTTTACCAACAAATTCATCAAATTCAAGGAATCAATCATCATGCAATCATCAATTAACATCAAAACAGCCCCTATGATACATATAATACCCATTATCTCCTCTATTATAGAGTGAGACTCCTTACCTCAAATTAACCGTAGAGAAGCACCTAATAGAGTCATTTAACAAAACCATCTGCAACAATCCAAGCCTTCAAGTCACTTAAATTGCTCTTCTCCTTCTCTTCTCCTAGGTTTGCGCCGTTCTCTTCTCTCCTTTCTCTCCTCTCCTTCGCAACTTTCTTTCTTTCTTCACAAATGAAAGAAAATTCCACTTTTGGGTATATGTACATTGGGCCAAGCGCACCTTGGGCCCTTTTTACACCCCTGGTCCATTTCTTCCACCACTCCCTTCAATTAAAATAAATTACTGAATTATAAACACTATTTTATATGCTATTATAATTTAAAACCGTGTAACACTTTAAATAATTTAATCAATTGCTTAATTAAATCATTTAGGGTGTTACAACTCTCCCCCACTTAGGAAATTTCGTCCTCGAAATTCATACCTGATTCAAACAGCTCAGGATACGACTCTCAGATCCCGCTCTCCACTCCCAAGTCATACTCTCACCGGCAGCCTCCCAACCACACTACCTTGACCAAGGCAATGTCTTTCCCTCTCAACACCTTCACTTCTCTATCATCAATCCTCACTGGCATAGTCTCCACAGTGAGGTTCTCTCGCACTCTCCACATCATCCATGTGAATCACATGAGACAGTGCGAATATACTCCAAGCCGTGACACGTGGAAGACATCGTGCAAGTTCGAAGATTAGGTGGCAAGGCCACCCTATAAGCAACCTTTCCAACTCTCTCGGTGATTTGGTACGGTCCAATAAACCTTGGAGTTAACTTCTTTGCCTTCGAGCACGCCCAACACCGGTCATAGGCGTGACCTCAAGAACACATGCTCGCCACTGAAACTCCAAGTCCTTCCTCCTCTTATCATGATAACTTTTACGCCGGCTCAGGACTCTTTCATCTTCTCTCGATCATTTTCACTTTCTCGGTGGTGTCCCTAACCAACTCTGGTCCAAGAACAACACTCTCTCCGGACTCATGCCAACACAAAGGAGTTCTGCATCTACGTCCATACAGTGCCTCAAAAGGAGCCATCCCAATGCTCGAGTGATAGCTGTTATTATAAGTGAACTCAATCAGTGGAAGATGCGTATCCCACGCACCTCCCTGCTCTAACACACAAGCTCTCAAAAGATCCTCCAAAGACTGGATGGTTCTCTCTGCCGACCATCACCGAGGATGATAAGCTGAACTCAACCTCAGCTTGGACCCCAAAGCCTCCTGCAAGCTTCCCCAAAACTCTGATGTAAACCGCGGGTCTCTATCCGACACAATACTCTTCGGAACCCCATGAAGCTTCACAATCACCTGAATGTAAATTCTAGCCAACTTTGGCACAGGAAAGGTGATGTTGATAGGAATGAAATGGGCAGACTTGGTCAACCTATCCACAATCACCCAAATAGTGTCGGACCTCTCAAGATTTGGCAACCCAATCCACAAAGTCCATGGAAATGTTTGTCCCACTTCCATTCCGGAATCTCCAAGGGTCGTGATCAACCCCGCAGAGCTTCGGTGCTCAATCTTTGACTTACGGCAAGTCAAACATGCATATACAAATGCGCGCAACATCTCTCTTCATACCTGTGCCACCAAAACAGCTTTCTTGGATCATGGTACATCTTAGTAGCACTGGATGAATGCTCAACTTACTCCCGTGACTCTCCTCAAGTATCATCTTCTTCAACTCAAGATCATCCGGAACACGATTACGCCCCCGAATCTCAAAACACACCGGGAATCCAACTGTAATCCCCCTCTGCAACTTGCTCACCCGCAACCAAAGCAAGTCTACCAACTTCACATCTAGCTTCCACGGGCGTCTCGATACTAACCAAGAAGTCATTCCCAATTCTCGGCATCCCCAATCGACACTGGGTGTCACCTCACGACCAAACTCAAGTCACGGAATTGCTCAATCAATTCCAATTCTCTCACCATCATACCGACATATGCAAAGTTTTCCGACTCAAAGCATCACCACGACATTAGCTTTGCTTGGGGTGATAGTTCAAGCCGAAATCATAGTCCTTCAACGGCTCTAACCAACGCCTGTCTCATATTCGGCTCCTTCGGTCAAACAAGTACTTGGACTCTTGTGATCACCGAACACTTCGAATCTAGTACCATAGAGATAGTGCCTCCAGCATTTTTAACACAAACACAATCGCGACCCACTCTAAGTCATGAGTGGGATAGTTCTTCTCATGGGTCCTCAACTGTCGGACGCATAAGCAACCACCTTCCCATCCCCGCATCAATACACCTCCCAAACCCATCTTGGAAGCATCACAAGACACGACAAATGGTTGCTCCGCACAGCAACACCAACACCTGGAGACGTGGTCAACCTCCTCTTTAGCTCTTGGAAGCTCTCTTCACACTTTGCATCCCACACAAATGCCTTTCCCTTACAGTCAATCGAGTCAATGGAAGGGCTAGCTTAGAGAACCCTTCAATGAACCTCCTGTAATAACCAACCAACCCCAAGAAACTCCCCCGATCTCGATCGCCGCAGACTTTGGGCTCTCCCATCGTAACACCGCATCTACCTTGGTGGATCCACGCCTATACCATCACCGGAAATAATATGACCCAAGAAGCTCACCTCATGCAAACTGGAACTCACACTTTGACCACTTGGCATACAACTTCCTCTCTTTCAAGACCTCTAGCACCAACCTCAAGTGCTCTGCATGCTCTTCCTCGATTTGGAGTACACCAAAATATCATCAATGAAGACCACCACAAACCGATCCGGATAGCTATGGAAAATTCGGTTCATGTACTCCATAAACACCCCCGGTGCATTTGTGACACCAAACGGCATTACTGAGTACTCATAATGCCCATACCTTGTTCTCGAATGTCTTACGGATATCCTCATCCTTCACCTTGATCCGGTGATACCGGACCTCAAGTCAATCTTGCTAAACACTTTAGCACCCACCGGTGATCCATTAGATCATCTATCCTCGGGAGAGGATACTTATTCTTGATAGTCACTTTATTCAACTATCAGTAGTCCACGCACGCACGCATACTCCCATCCTTCTTCTTTACCAACAAAAGCGAGCTCCCCATGGTGATACACTAGGCCTCACAAACTTCTTCTCAAGAAGCTCCTCTAATCGCTTCTTCAATTCAGCCAACTCGAAAGGCGACATCGGAGTGCGGTGCCATAGACATGTGCCTAGTACGTGCACAAGCTCAATCCCGAACTCAACTTCCCCTCTGCTGGGGCACATTAGGAATCTCATCAGGAAACACTTGGGAACTCACACACCACCTGTAACCCATCAACCACACTCTGTTCTCGTGAGACATAGACGCCATCAAAGCAAACAACCGACCACCCTCTTTCATTACCTCGCGCAATTGCTCGTGAGACAATAGAGCGTACTCTTCCTCTTCAGGAAGGGGAAAACTAATAGACTTATCAGAACAGTTGATGTGCACGTGGTTATTGTAACGCCCAAAATAATTTAATTATTTAATTAATTAAGTTATTTAAGGCTTGCAACACTTAATTAAATTAATTCATTAAGTTGGGTTTATTTTAACTAAGAAGGGTCTAATTTATTTTAAATAAGTACTAAGTTGGATTTATTTTATTTGCGGAGGTGGGAGAAATTAATAAGTGGGGTGGGGAATAAGGCCCAAGGGCCATTATTTAGGCCCAATAGTAGTCATAAAGGGTAGGGGTCCTAAGGGAGGGTAACCAAAACCCTTATTTTGAAAGAAAGAAAAATTAGAAGTAGAGAGGAGAGAAAGGAGTCGACGGTGAAGAGGAGAGAGGAGGAGAAGGTGGAAGCTTGGCTTTGATTCTTGGTGGTAAGTCACATTCTTGTTCTCAATCTTCACCATTTCTCTTCCTTGTCCCATTCCTTTAAGTTCCTTAAGCTTATTCCTTCCTTTTGAAATTTTCCATGGCTACCCAAGAAGGAGAAGCTCACGTTTCAAAGACATTGAGGAGGAGAAAGGAGGAAACTTTTCTCAAGTTTTGTGTTGGTAAGTGAAAACCTTGGTTCTAATCACCCTCATTACCTTTGCATGTCCCATTTCCATGAGTCCCATAGACCCATTCTCATTATTTTGAATTTCCATTTGTCACCAAGCAAGGTTATTTTCGTTGGGGCTGGAAATCGATTTTGGAGGCCTCATTTGGTTGTTTTCTTGGTGGTTGATTGAAGCTTTAGCTCACCCAAGGTTAGGGATTCTCCATACATCTTTTATAGCTTGTAGGATGTGTATTATAGTGAGAATAGCTCTAGGAATGATTGGGTTGATTGTATGTTGATTGCATGTTGATTGTATGTTGATTGTATGATTAATGTTTAAATGCTTGAATTTGGTCATAGCATGTTGATTGTTGTTTTGGAAGCATGAGTTGTGACATATGCATAGTGTATGTTTGATGATTTGGTCATATGAGCATGAAGAAGTAAATATGATGATTAGCATTAATAATTCATTGACCATGTTGGTGTGGTTATGTGAGAATTAATTTGTTTGGAAGAAATTAGGTTTTGAAGTGTGTTGGGTGTAGGTTGGGAGGAGGGGCGCCAAATGCTAGGCATCTTGGCGCTGCCAGGGGCTCTTGTTCTCCTTTTATGCGTGCGTGTTGTGTTGAAAGGGAAGGGGGGGGGGGGCGCCAATTGTTAAGCAATCTGGCGCCAGTTCTGTGTCTCAGTCGAACAGTGCAGGCGCCATTTCACCGAGAAATTGGCGCCCGTGGAGTGTTTAGGAAAGTGGCGTGAGGGTGGTCTTTGGGTAGGCGCCATTTGCTAGGCAAATAGGCGCCCGTGGTTCTGTTTTTGGGCTGTGGTGTTCGGTTTGGGGGTTTGGCAGAGGGGCGCCATTCCCTAGGAATCGCGCGCTGTGGCGTGTGAGTCAGGCAGTGGGGGCGCCGATTCTTCGGGCAACTTGGCGCTGTGTCCGAAATGGTGTCTTTGCGCGCCATCTTGCAAGCGCCCTCAGCAGTAACCTCGCGCGCACACCTCTCACGAAGGACGAAACTTTTGAGAGTTAGAGCGACCTACCCGCGCGCTTCTGCGCGCGCTTCTCTCGCGGCGCCCGGTGTGCGCGCCCAAAGTGGGGATTTTTCCAAAACCTTGTGTTGAATTCCTAAGTTCTCTAAATTAATTATTGGTGTGTCAGAATGGTCCTATAGTGAGGAGAAAACCCCTATGGGGTGGTGTTGGTTCTTAGGTGAGAATTAATAAATATTTGGTGAGGTGATGCTAATTGATCGGTGAGGTGGTATTGATAATTAATGATGTGCTAATTAATAATTGAGGTGGTGTGCTTGGTGTGGAGTGATGCATTGTCATAAAGTCGCATGAATCATATGCATGGCTTCGGCCAACAGGTGATGGAATACCCTTCGGGGAGGTGATGGAATACCCTTCGGGGTGGTGATGAAATACCCGACGGGGTGGTGAGGTGAATATGGATCCACATGCATGTTGCATACATGCATATAATCATACATTCCCTAGCTGTTTGTTAATGTCCAATTAATTTGTTATGGTTGCTTGCGTGATATCTCATGTGAATGATAAATGCCTTGTTCTGTGAATCTCTGTTGTTAGCTAGTTCTTACTATATGGCTTATTTTACCTGTTATTATTTATGTAAAGAGACTCACCCTAGCATTTCTTGTTGCCTGCTCTCGTGGCGACAAACAGGTGATTCCAAGTGATGGTGCTGTGCCTCTGGGGTTTTATTGAGTCGGCTCTGATAGTAACACCGGGGTTGGGGTCTTAGTATTATTTATGGTTATGTATTAAACTCATTTTGAACCTATGTATTGAGTATGTGAACTCAATTTTATTTCCGCTGTGTTGCAAACTATTGGATGGATTACTGTAAACGCTAAACAGGTTATTTTGAGGATTGTAACCACTTGACTATGTTATGCATGATACGCGTTGATGCGTTTGGATTTTAATTATGTTTTGATGATGTTTTATTTGAAATGTACCACCCTCTTCGAGGTGCGTGGAAAAAATTTGAAAAACTCTGATTTTAATTAATTGAATTAGCTTTAAATATAAGGGGGTGTTACAGTTATCTACTAACCTGATCCATGCCCGTAATCACATCTAACCCACCCAAAGGCAAACAAATCGATCAACGTAGAAAATCTCGCCAAGACCGACAGAGGACACCTAGCACACATCGAGAAGTAGTTACGGACCCCCAGTGGAGTGTCGATAACCATCCTCTCTCCATAGTAGACACTACTAAATTTAACTTTTCAAAGACAAACAGATGCAATAAAAGAGTGCGTAGCACCCGTGTCAACAATAGCAACTAAAGGTGTACCGAGAGATGAAACATGTACCTCGGATATCATTAGGTCCTCCGAACCGCCAATGCAAACACCCTCCCAAGAGATCTTTCCTTCTTAGGCTTGGGACACTTGAAGCTAATGTGACCGACTTCACCACAGCTTGAAACATCTGACTTCCTTGCGATCACACTCGGATGCCATGTGACCACTCTTTCCACACCTAAAACATCTCTTCACTTCCATCTTACAATACCAAAGCTCTTGTGACTGGCTTGTCACACTTGAAACACACAATATCGGATGGGCGTCTCCCACTTGGCTTCTTGCCCTCATGGTGCCTCCTACCCTCAGCAGACTGTTTCCACCATTGTACTGTTACCACCCGAATACCTTTGCTTCCCTTTGTCACAGACGCCTCATAAGGCTTACCTGCGTGATGAAATTTCCCCTCCGGTCTCTCATGACCCTAGAGCGGGCATTGTTGTCTTCCTCATATATCCCGCAAAGAATCTACCGGATCGGCCAAATACTCTAATTTTCTCGATACCCCACACCGCTTGATATCGCTCTCAGTCCATTCTCAAACTTGCACTTTGAGAATTCAGCCCCACTCAAAGATAGTGTGGATAGAACTTGGCCAACTCGTGAACTTGGCAAAGATATTCAAGAATATGATCATGCTTCCCGCCTCGATTCAAGGAATTCCCGGCTCTTTCTTACTCTCTCACGTCCTCCGGAAATACTTTCTCAAGAATTCCCTTCGAACACAAACCCAAGTGATCTCTTCCCCGCAAAGACTCCAATCTCTCACCGGTCTCTAGCCACCTACCATCGCCTCTTCAGATAAAGTATGAGTACTGTGACTGACTTTTCGCTCATCAATCGCGACCAATCACCCAAGATCCTCTCAATCTCCTTTCACCAAGTCAAGGCACCATCCGGTTGTACCTCCTTGAAGGTAGGGGGTTCTCTCTCGAACGTCGCTGCATGCGGGTCTCATTATTCGTTGGGTACCTACGATCTGCGCTTATAGCTCGCAAGGCCTCAAGAAGAGCGAAGATCGATCCTTCCGGCCATATCAACCTAACAACTGCAAAGCATAAACAACCGATTGTAATTACTTTAAGACACCTAGTTGTCATACACACTATGACAGACTGGCACACTTGGCCGGACAGACCGAACTTTTGCTCTGATACCACTAATGTAACACCCCATTTCTACCCGGTAATTTAAATCAAAAATCAGAGTATACAAAAATCTTTTCTGATCATCTTCTAGTTTAGTGTGTTATAAAATAGTGGACTGATTGACTATGGGATTACTCAGGTAACTGATACTACTTGCAACAGGTATTGACCACCCTTGCAAGGCTCTCAGTGATGCCCTTGTAAATACACCAATGAAAGAAATTTCGACCTTAGTGGCGAACCACAATTTAGCCATAGTCATTCAAAGACACTAATAGTATAACATAAATCATTTTCACTAATGGAGTGTTACGCTCCTCTTTCAAAAACTCAACAATAAATTCGAAACATGCATAGATACATAACACCATACAACACGTGGGGTAAATCTCTCAGTCAAAGCAATGAAACAAACTACATCTCAAAGTAATACTGTAAATCTCAAAACAAATACATATAAGGCTCAACATGAGCAAAACAAGCAATAACGGTCTAAACCCCAACCCCTAGGTGCTACGATCGAGCGCATCGACTCGGGGAGTAGTGAAGGTAGAAAGCCCTCACTCCTGACTACCTGTGGTAAATAACAACAGAAAGGGTGAGTCTCGAACTATATAATAAAAGTGATAATAAGCAATATATAAGCATAGTTTACAGCATACTCAAACACACCAATCATCAATCAACAATATTCATGCACCAATGGGAATGTATGCAATGTCAGTATGCATGTGGTACCATTGGCCCACCGGCCGCCCTCAGGCTTCACAATCATTTTATAAGGCCCTCCGGCCGCCCTCAGGCTTCACAATCATTTTATAAGGCCCCCCGGCCGCCCTCAGGCTTCACAAATCATATTATAAACTCTACGACCGCAGCCAATGTATGCATGAGACTCCATGTACATCACAAACAAAGATTTCAAACAAATTTCAATACACCCATTAACTCTTACCTCGGTGTCAATCTCATTTTATAGCCCTCCCGGCTTGGCTCCTCCGACCCATGCCCCCATGGCATGCTCAATCACCTCATTATAAACCCTCAACACCATTAAGTCCCACCGGACCATTCTCCTCTAGAGTACTCAACCTCACCTGTGGACCTAAACCACCATTTAGGACCAAAACAATCATCTAGGGACCAAACTGTCACCTAGGGACCAAAACAAAGACCCTCTTAGGCACTTGGCAAAGACTAGGCGCCATTTCCCCCCACATCTCGCGCCCGGTGCAACACAAAGACTAGCGCCAGAACTCAAGATTTTGGCGCCCCGTGGCAACACGCCCACCGGGCGCCACTTTTCTAGCAACTGGCGCCCGGGCAACATGCACCTAGACACAAACTCAGTGCGCTGATTTGAGACACAAACTAAGACACAGCAAAGACAGTTTTGGCACCCACCACACTCACCCAACACTTTCAAACCAAAAACCACCCGAGCCAAAATGTTTAGAAATGAATTTGGGTGTGTAAACACAAAATTTGGCACAAATGAAATATGCCTAGAAAAGTAAGTTTCACTCCCGGGCCCCAAAACACACACAAAACAAGCCCCACTGGATATTTTCAAAATAACACCCGCCACCGAGAAAACCACTCGAGCTAAAACACTTAAAATTGAAAGTTGTTGTGTGAATACAAAATTTGCACGAGGAAATATGTTTAGAAATACAAGTTTCACTCCCTGCCCCAAAACACACACAAAACAAGCCCCACCGACATTTTCAAAATAACACCGCAACTGAGAAAACCACTCGAGCTAAAACATTTAAAATTGAAAGTTGGCAGTGAATACAAAATTTGGCACGAGAAAATGTGCCCTGTAAATGCAAGGTTCACTCCCGGGCCCAAAATACCCACATTCGCGCGCCCTGCAAAGAACTCACTCACCGACATCAAGCATAAGTGACACAGCGCCATTCGGGCACCTGGGCGCATTTGGCGCCCTGCCATCGCACACACGCGCTCCAACACATTAAAACAAAGGCATGTGGCGCCATTTTCCCAAAGAACTTGGCGCTCGCGTAACACACCGCACAGAACACATTCCAAAGACATGAAGCGGTGCATGGCGCCATTTCTCAAAGAATGTGGCGCCGCAAAGAGCATTCCCGCACAAACTCTCAATTCACTGTGAACAGCATTACTGTGGCGCTGAATCCTAGCATCTTGGCGCCCAAACCCCAAAATTCCAATTTTCCCAAAATCTTCCAAATCAATTCACTCAATAACTCTTCTAACACTCCTAATATCAGAATCAAACAACCAATTGCATGCTCAAATCATCAATCACATCAAAATCATGAAATCATACATTGTAAAACCCTAACTCACGCCTAAATCAATTTTTACCAACAAATTCATCAAATTCAAGGAATCAATCATCATGCAATCATCAATTAACATCAAAACAAATTTCCTATGATACATATAATACCCATTATCTCCTCTATTATAGAGTGAGACTCCCCTTACCTCAAATTAACCGTAGAGAAGCACCGGAATAGAGTCACGAACAAAACCACTGCAACAATCCAAGCCTTCAAGTCACAAAATTGCTCTTCTTCTTCTCTTCTCCTAGGGTTTGCGCCGTTCTCTTCTCTCCTTTCTCTCCTCTCCTTCGCAACTTTCTTTCTTTCTTCACAAATGAAAGAAAATTCCACTTTTGGGTATATGTACATTGGGCCAAGCGCACCTTGGGCCCTTTTTACACCCCTGGTCCATTTCTTCCACCACTCCCTTCAATTAAAATAAATTACTGAATTATAAACACTATTTTATATGCTATTATAATTTAAAACCGTGTAACACTTTAAATAATTTAATCAATTGCTTAATTAAATCATTTAGGGTGTTACACTTAGCCACACTTACACCTCATCATTTATGCCACCTCTCTCGACACTCACATACTTCGACACACACACTTCTCTCGACACTCACTTACTTCGACACACACATCTCTCTCGACACTCACATACTTCGACACACACATCTATCTCGACACTCACATACTTCGACACACACATCTCTCTCGACACTCAAATACTTCGACACACACATCTCTCTCGACACTCACCTACTTTAGCACCCATGTCCTTCGACGCACAAGCCTACGACGCATACATTCACAGCACCCACACCCTCAGAACCCAACGAGGGTGGCAAACACCAACCATCACTTCCTGGACTTCCACGACGGTGACAACCCAACGCAACTCACTGGAAACTCCTCGCAATATGACAACACAACAACGACTCACTGGGACTGAGTATTTCTCAGCTCCCATTCCTCTCTACGGTCTCTCACACGACCGATTCATCAGTAAAACACCACGGATTAACTAAGGTGAAGTAAAACAACACAACCAACATACGAAAACAGCTCAGAAAAACATTCCAAGTATAACTCACACACAACACTTATCATATACATTATCATGAATGAAAGAGAGCCCCCTAACCTTAATAACTTGAGAAGATGAGAACCCTTCACTCTCCAATAACCACAGCAACAAGCTCTCCTCTCCTTTCCTAGCTTGAACTCTCTACGCCCAGATTCTCTTCTTCTTTCTAATCACTATTCCACCTACCAGCTAGCTCTTCTCCCTCGGATTTGAGCTTCCCACGCCAAGCTTCTTCTTCTTCTCTCTAAAGAAGATCTCACCTACCAACTTCTCTCTCTTACTTCTCTTTGATTTTTCTTAGATTCCTTTTTAGTGAAACATGCTCCCTCTCCTACGACACTCTCATTTAAGGCACACACACACTTGGGCTTCTAATGGCTCATGGGCCTCTACGCCCACCTTCTCCATTCATTTAAGCGTCCCCTAAATGAAATAAACTCCTAATTAATACTTGGCTTAATTAAAAGTTGTAAACCTTAAATAACTCAACTAAATAATTAATTGAACTATTTTGGGGTGTTACAACTCTCCCCCACTTAGAATATTTCGTCCTCGAAATCTTACCAATCCTATGTACACATCAATTTCTTCTATCCCATTTTGTTTCCTTACGATCAATAACACCTTCTTGTACACTAAGTACTAGGACATACACACCTTTTGGATCCTCAAAATCTCACTTAATTTATCCACACACCCTTACCCCACCATCAGGAAACCACACCATAGCAATTACTTAAGGTACAAATGTTCATCTCTTACATTAATCTACATCCAAGCTACAAATAATATCCTCCTCATCCCTTCATCCTATTTCTCATACTGAATTTTTAATCCTTTAATCATCCAAAGTTACACTTAGGTATCTACACTTCATCACACACTTACATTTCTTTGACCATCTACTCTCCTCGGCACATAGCCACAACACCTCGCCTCAATACTAAAACAACAATTGGCGCACAGCAGTGGGGCTCCACTGTACGCAACACAAGCAGCTTGGGCACGGCATGGCGCCCTGCTCTGCGCCAAGACTTCAATAGCACACACGCACGGCTACCCAACTTGGCACCCAGTACAAAGTGCGCGCAACACGCCACTAAAACAAAACGCAAGGGGCATGCCATACTCGGCGCCCATTGCCTCACACGCCACGAGACACACACCACACCAAAACACCACGCGCACACCTCACCAAGCACAACGCGCACACCACACCGAGCACATACTCACTCTACTTCACCTCACCTCGGTATCCTCTTATCTACTTCTCGACGACATTAACTGCCCATACTTACACTCCACATCAATACATTCATAACTCTACAACACTAGATTCGACATGCTTAAACTACACATACTTACAGTTCAACTTACTTATAGTTCAACATCCTTAATACCTCTTAACCTCGACAGTACATACCTCGACCGGCATCCACTTCACTTAGATAGCTACAAGTCGACTAGACGCTTAAACTCAGACACCCTTACACTATGTCACTTGTACTTCATCACCCACCTCGTCACCTAGGACCCGCTACTTACGCTTTGATACTTATGCTCAACACTTACGCCTCAACGCACCTATGGTTAGGCAAATACACCTCATGATACTTACAGGAAATGACAACACCAACCACAAAATTAATCAAGTTAAAATGAATACATATTTAGGTTTTTACGCTATCCACGAGTTACTGTGGCCTCGTTCGTTGGAGATGGGTTATTGGGGTGATCAGTCCCTCCTACTCATTCATCCAATTTAGTTGAGGTCACATAACTACGCCTTTTCAAATTTACACATAACTCAAATACCGACAACCATCACAACAATTAAAAACAATTAACATATATATATGGCTACCCACTAACCAGTCCAGTACAAAGATAACATCCAACTCTACTATAGTAATAAGGAAGATATCATTACAAAGCATTATTAACCACCTCGGATCCAACAAGAGTAAACACCTATCCACCGCTCCTCCTCTCTCTTCTTCGACTTAGGACACTTAGCACTAATGTGTCCCACCTCACCGCAGCTTGAAACATACCACATCCTTGCGATCACACTCAAATATCCTATGACCCTCCTTACCACAACGGAAGCACCTTGATATCTCTGGTTTACACTCAAAACTCTTGTGCCTAGCTTTGCCACATTTGAAACATATGATGTTAGCAGGAGCATCTCCCCCACTAGATCCTCTCGCCATCACCGGTGACTCGTTTACCTTTGCCCTCCGGAATGTCATACGACACTACGACCTTCAGCCTTGTTCCTCTTATCTTTCATAATTCTGAAACGTGCGTTGCGGTCCTCTTCAAAAATCCTGCAGCTATTCACCAACTGAGCAAACACCCTTATCTGTTGATACCCAATTGCCTGTTTGATGTCAGGCCTTAAACCATTCTCAAACTTAATACACTTGGAGAACTCAAAGAAGAGCTCCAGTGTAATGGGGTAGAAACCGCCAACTCCACAAACTTAGTCGCATACTCGTGATACCGACTTACTACCTTGCTTCAATTCCAAAAATTCCATTTCCTTCTTACCCTTTACATCCTCAGGATAGTACTTCCTCATGAATTCCCTCTTGAAAATATCCCACGTGATTCCCTCACCAAAGCAACTTCCAACCTCTCAAGAACCTCCAAACCACCAATCATCGGCTCTTCTTGGTTAACATGTGAGTACCATACCTCACCTTTGTGATCGTCTGATCCATCACTCGAAAGATTCTCTCAATCTCCTTCACCCACACGAGAGCCCCATCGGGTCATACCTCCCTTAAAAGTAGGAGGATTCTCCTTACGGAATGTAGCTAGTATAATGAGCCCCAAAGATCCCCAAAGAGACTTGGCGATTCCCTACGAAGATTTGCCATCGCCTCCAACGCAGCAGCTATGGCAGCATCATTCCTCCCAGCTCTTCCAGCCATCTCAACTTACTCACTGAGACAAGATCAATTCAGAACGAGTTGATCAGAACGAGCAACAAAACTCGGGAATTAGGAAACTCAAGACTCAACAACTTGGTCGGACAGACCGAACTTTTGCTCTGATACCACTAATGTAACACCCCCTTCTACACTTACTTATTAATTAATTGAAATCAGAGTTTTATAAAATCACTCATAAGGAAGCATTACATTTTCCATTTTAAAAACCAACCCAAACAACTCTGGCGCAAAACAACATAATACATTCATATACAGGCATCTCGGCCAAAGGAACAAAGTCCACTAAAATACACAAATCTCAGTTTGTAACGCAGCGGAAACTAAATATAGTTTAGGACATCAATATTATACATCTCAAAAACTAAGTCAAAAGACTACTACTCTACAATCAGCCCCCCAGTGTTACACTACCAGAGCAAATGACGCCACAACTCGGCAGATAAAGGAAAGACCTTCGCTTGGGAAATACCTGCAAGTTGCCACATAAGAGCAACATAAAAGCAGCTAGGGTGAGTCTCTTTACATAAATAATAAAATGTATGGTAAAGGTTATGCTAGAGACAACACCTAGAAACACCAGAACAACTCGGTTCACACAAACAACACACTCCAACTCAGGAACAATCAAGGACATCACCAAATTCATGTGGTCAACCACAATACCCAATCAACAACGTGGTGAGCAACGCTCGGGGACCTCAATTTCTACGACGTGGTGAGCAACGCCGGGACCTCACTTCTACTGGCGTGATGAGCAACGCCGGGACCTCAACCCTACATGGCGTGATGAGCAACGCTCAGGACCTCAGCCCTCTACAACGTGATGAGCAGCGCTCGGGACCTCGACTCTACACGCGTGATGAGCAACGCGGGACCTCGATCCTCTGGCGTGATGAGCAACGCCGGGACCTCGATCCCTGCAACGCGATGAGCAGCGCAACGGGAGACCGATCTCTGCAATGTGATGAGCAACGCTCAGGACCTCAGTCCTCTGCAACGTGATTAACATTATCATCAATAGCCTGCGCCGACATCAATACACCCAACCCATAGCCCTAAGGCTAACAACACTACGTCGATCCACTCTCTATGACTACGCATTACTCACCGAGCTCATCGCCACCAACAGTGGTGGACTTCAACGCCACTTAAACGCATCATCATTCACAGCTCTAAAGCTGACTTCGCACCTCGGACGCAGCCCCATGGTTATCGTCCAACCCTCCACTCTATACTCCCACAATCGTAGTTCTCACGCTACCTCGACACCCTCACACTAAACGTAGTGGACTTAAAACAGTCACTACGAGGACCACAACGTCACCTAGGACTAAAACGTCACCTAGGGACTAAACGGACTATCCCATTTCAAATACTTAAGCGTTTTCAACATCCAACAGCACTCCCAGTTGCGCCTGGCAGCGCCTTGCGCAACTGTGGCTTCGAACGGCACCTCGGCACCCTCTCCTGGCACCTCGGCATACGCATCACTCACCTCGGTGCACAGGCACAAGGCCTCCTTTATGCACCATAAATCACCTCGGCATCTATACTTATACCACCTCGGCTACGCCTCCACTTAGGCGCGCACTACACTTTCAATGGCGCAAGGGCGCCTGACCTCGGTCTCCTAGTTACTTCACTTAGGCAACCTATCCTTCCTCACTCCTCTGCCACTCGCCTCAGTTCAATTAGGTACAAGCCTCTATTTCATTCACCTCGGTTGCTATACTACCTCGGCAACCACAGTTCAGCAACTACACTTATGTGTATAAATACACGCTATACTCTAGTAATCACCTCGGTATACCTATGCTACACCTCGACAAATACAAGTCGACCCTACGCTCCAGCTCTCACACCTTTACTCCTCGTCACCAATTACTACGTCACCTATGCTCCGTCACCTACATCTCAACGCATTCTACGGTTAGGCCATTTCACCTCGTCCTCTACAATCCTTCAACTCACGCTGTAATACTTACGCTCCTCGTAACATCTACTCCTCAACACATACATCACGACACACCCTCCCTATACCTCGGTAACTACAATTCGACTCCCACGTTGGGAGTTAGCCACACTTACACCTCATCATCTATGCCACCTCTCTCGACACTCACATACTTCGACACACACACTTCTCTCGACACTCACATACTTCGACACACACATCTCTCTCGACACTCACATACTTCGACACACACATCTCTCTCGACACTCACATACTTCGACACACACATCTCTCTCGACACTCACATACTTCGACACATACATCTCTCTCGACACTCACATACTTTAGCACCCATGTCCTTCGACGCACAAGCCTACGACGCATACATTCACAACACCCACACCCTCAGAACCCAACGAGGGTGACAAACACCAACCATCACTTCCTGGACTTCCACGACGGTGACAACCCAACGCAACTCACTGGAAACTCCTCGCAATATGACAACACAACAACGACTCACTGGGACTGAGTATTTCTCAGCTCCCATTCCTCTCTACGGTCTCTCACACGACCGATTCATCAGTAAAACACCACGGATTCACTAAGGTGAAGTAAAACAACACAACCAACTTACGAAAACAGCTCAGAAAAACATTCCAAGTATAACTCACACACAACACTTATCATATACATTATCATGAATGAAAGAGAGCCCCCTAACCATAATAACTTGAGAAGATGAGAACCCTTCACTCTCCAATAACCACAGCAACAAGCTCTCCTCTCCTCTCCTAGCTTGAACTCTCTACGCCCAGATTCTCTTCTTCTTCTTTCTAATCACTATTCCACCTACCAGCTAGCTCTTCTCCCTCGGATTTGAGCTTCCCACGCCAAGCTTCTTCTTCTTCTCTCTAAAGAAGATCTCACCTACCAACTTCTCTCTCTTACTTCTCTTTGATTTTTCTTAGATTCCTTTTTAGTGAAACATGCTCCCTCTCCTACGACACTCTCATTTAAGGCACACACACACTTGGGCTTCTAATGGCTCATGGGCCTCTACGCCCACCTTCTCCATTCATTTAAGCGTCCCCTAAATGAAATAAACTCCTAATTAATACTTGGCTTAATTAAAAGTTGTAAACCTTAAATAACTCAACTAAATAATTAATTGAACTATTTTGGGGTGTTACACACTTGCCTAGCAGGAAGTAGAGCCGATTCCTTCACCTCGGTAGCAGGAAAACTAACCGATCTCTCAGCGCAATGGATATGAACATGGTTATCTACTAACCAGTCCATACCAAGGATGACGTCCATTCCCTCTAGTGGTAAACAAATTAAATTAACAGAGAAGTCCCTGCCGAATACAGTCAGTGGGCACTTCGAACTTACCAGAGAGGTAGTCACTGAACCCATGGCCGGAGTGTCAATGACCATCTCCCTTCCCAAAGAAGACAACACTAAATTCAGTCTATTAGCACACATGGCATAAATGAATGAATGAGTTGCACCAGTATCTATAATCGCAACTAGAGGAACACCGTTGATATAACACGTACCTTTGATTTCGTTCACCACCTCGGACCCAGCTAGTGCAAACACTTTCCCCACGCCTTTCTCTTGCTTTGGCTTAGGACACTTGGGACTGATATGCTCCATCTCTCCACAATTGAAACAGACTATCTCTTTTCTCCCACACTCAGCAGATAGGTGGCCCTCCTTGCCACATCTATAACACCTCTTCACCTCTGCCTTGCACTCCTTCGCCTTGTGCCCAGGCAATCCACACTTGTAACAAGTCAGAATAGCAGGAGCGTCTCCCCTACTAGGCTTTCCTCTCCCTGCAGAGTTCCCTTTTCCTCTACCACCAGAATGGTCATAAGGCTTCCAACGGTTCTGAGGTTGGAAGGTCTTCTTATCCTTCCCAGCTCGGCTAGTAGCCATACTATCTTCTTCATAAATTCTGCAGTAGTCCACCAACTCAGAATACACCCTTATCCTTTGATACCCAATGGCACGCTTGATCTCGGAGCTTCAAACTGCTTCAAACTTGATACACTTGGAGAACTCAGCAGTAGCTCCAGTGTAATGGGGATAGAACTTCGCCAGCTCGGAAAACTTGGCAGCATACTCCGACACGGTCATGTTACCTTGTTTGAGCTCCAAGAATTCCATCTCCTTCTTTCCTTTCACGTCTTCGGGGTAGTACTTCCTCATAAACTCCCTCTTGAAAATATCCCATGTGATCCCTTCCTCGGCAGCTTCCAACCTTTGGAGAGATTCAAGCCACCAGTTGTCGGCTTCCTCAGCGACCATGTGAGTCCCAAACCTCACCTTTTGCTCATCGGTGCAATCCATCACTCTGAAAATTCTCTCTATCTCTTTCAACCATACTAGAGCCCCATCAGGATCATACCTCCCCTTAAAGGTAGGAGGATTCTCCCTCTGGAAAGTAGCAAGTCTACGAGCTCCAGCATCCTCGGCATTCTGCTGAGGTCGATTCCCCAAAGCATTTGCCATCGCCTCCAACGCAGCAGCTATAGCGCATCATTTCTTCCAAACTCTTCCGGCCATTCTACTTATTTGGTCACACAAATCAAGAACTGGTTTAGAACGAGCCTAAGACTCGAGGCTTAAGACACTTAGACTCAACTACGTGGTCGGACAAGACCGAACTTATGCTCTGATACCAACAATGTAACACCCCCTTATCTTAATCAATTCGGTCTACTAAATTAAAATCAGAGTTTCAAAAATTCCACTCAAAGGAGTGCTACATTTTGTGATTAAAAGGAAAACAGAAAACCAATTAAGTTTAAACAGTTCACAGCATTACACAAGCATGCAGTCATGCGCATCACCACGGCAAAAGGGTCTCAGCCCATCATGTAAGGCACCTCGGCCAGCAACACAACAAGTCATATTACATAGTAATAGTTACACAATATGATAGTTTTAGTTCCAAAAGACTATCTAACAAAATATACACAAGATCAGTATAAAGAGTACAAAATAATCTACTCGGCCATTTCAACCCGGTGTTACACGACAGGAAGCGGACTCAACCAACATCAACTAGGCACAACTATCACTCATGAGTACTGCAAGTTGCCACGAGAGCAGCAACAATAAGCAAACTAGGGTGAGTCTCTTAACACAAGTAATATAATGTGAAGAAAGCTTAAGGATAGAGATAGCACTAAACACAACAATTATCAACCGGCTCAAACACAACAATTCATGTAATGTATGCATGTATGCAACCCATCCACAGTAGAATGCTGACCCGGAGTCCACGGCGGCCACCCCAGTCTCTTTGTTACCTCACGATCTTTTTACCCCCCTTGTAGAATTTTTGCCTTAGTGGGATTGAACCTTGTACATGGGGCTCAAATACAAAGTTCCTCTTTTTCACTACCAATTGAGCTAGCTCAATTGGTAGTGAAAGAGTGGAACTTTGTATTTGAGCCCCATGTACAAGGTCTCGAATCCCACTACTAAGGCAAAAATTCTACAAGGGGGTAGAAAAGATCGTGAGGTAACAAGTGAGACTGGGTGGCCGTGTGGACCTGGCTGCTACAAAAAAGCGCCTTTTATTGTAACGGCTGGGTCCACCACCACAGTATTATTACTCAAAGAACTCTCTACACCCCATGTAGAGTTTTTGCCTTCAGTGGGAATCGAACCTGCGTACCTCATGTACATTTCCAACGCATTCCCACTACCAATTAGCTCAATTGGTAGTGGGAATGCAAGGGAAATGTACATGAGGTAATCAGGTTCGATTCCACTGAAGGCAAAAACTCTACATGGGTAGAGGAGTTCTTTGAGTAATAGCGCTCGGGTGGTGGACCCAGTGACCAGTTTACACGTGAGCATTATGCAATGAGGTACCTCCACCGTCGTTATTTAGCCCGTCGGCATCTCCGTCGTTAACTCCGTCGTTATTTGATATGGAGACCGAAGTCCCACCATATCCGAGGCCGAGACCTCCTCCGTCGTAATATGCACATGAACATGTGACTTCATGACAAATACAATCACACACAAATCAATCATAACGTATGTGAGTGTTTACACCGTCTTTCACCGTCGTTACTCCGTCGTTCTACTCCGTCGTTACTCCGTCGCTCACACTGACGTCTACACCACCTAGACATCATCACAGTGCTAAGGTCGACCCTACAACACCGGTAGAATCACCTTAGGACCTACAACCGACCTCTCGGTCACCTCGGCAATCCATGGTGGACTACTTGTCACACCGAGGACCACAACGACACTTAGGGACCAAAATGTCACCTAAGGACCAAAATGGACTTAATCGCTCTCTTACTTATGCACATTGGTGCTAAAGTAGCACCCCCAGTAGCGTCCCACAATGTGTTAGACAACATTGGCGCCTAACCTCGCCTCGGCACACTATATGTGTCCCTCGGCTAACCACGCAACATTACCTCGGCACACTATGTGTGTACCTCGGCTAACCACACTCACACCCTTAATTCGGCAACGCGCTCACAGTTACACACTTCCTTACACCAAAATCATCTAAGTTGTAACGCCCCGAAAATAATTTGAATATTTATTTAATTAATTACTTAGGAGTTATGTGGTTAGTCATATTTAATTAAATGAATGAGGTGTTTTAATTAAATATGCAGGTGAGAGATAGCAAATAAGAGAGTGGTGGTATTATTAAGTTAGGGAGTAGTTGAATTAATTGAGGGGGGTGTGAATAGAGGCCCAACCCATTTGGGCCCAATTGTATGTGGATCAAATGAAAGAAATGAATTAAGAGAAGAAAGAAAGAAGTGAACCGAGACAGAGAAAGAAAGGAAGGCAGCAGAGAGAGAGAGCCGAGAGGAGAAAGGAGGAGAGAGGCGACGGTGAGAGGGAGGAAAGAGGTGGAGATCTTCTCCATCTTAGCACTAGGTAAGTGGGCTTTTTAGCTCATTCTCTTCCATTTTTCCTCCTATATCTATTGATGTGAATATCAATCCCTAATTTCTTCTTGTTGTTGTTTTGCCATTAATGGGGTTTTGAGCTCAAATGTTGGAATTGGTGATTGTTTGGTGTTCTTGGGCTTTTGGAGGATAGGAGAGCTTATATTCTTCAAATTTCAAAGGTTAGGGGTCTTTTCATTCATAATAATTTGTAATATGAGTGATTGTATGTGTGATGGGTTTAGAATGTGTAATTTGATGTATTTGGTGAAGATGATGAATAGTGATTAGTGAATATATATTGATTGAGGTGTATTTGAATTGATGAGTGAACATGATTGCTTGATTGTGTTGCTTGAGTTGTTGAATTGATTTTTGAGGAACCCATTATGTTGTTGTTGAAATGGGATTGATATGTATTTTGTGTGGTTTATGAGTGTGGTTGTTTTGTTGTGAATGAATGGGTGTTTAGGTGTATTTGGATTATTTTGATAATTGAGTTAGTTGAGTTAATTGAGTTATTTGAGTTAGTTGAGTTGATTGAGTTAATTGAGTTAATTGAGTTAATCAGTTTGGTTGAGCTGGCAAAGAGGGAGCGCCATTTGCCTAGCAAATTGGCGCCAGGGTCACGGTTGGTCTAGCCCGAGGGTTGCGTGTGCATGTGTGGGGCGCCAAGTGTGGCTGTCCGTGCGCTTAGTGTGCGCTGAGTGTGGGTGTGTGGAGGTGTGGCACGGTGAAAGGCGCCAAATGTGGCTGTCCGTGTGCCTTAGTGCGCGCCAGGGTCCTCCAGGGTGCCTTGGTGCACTTGATACATGTGTTAGGCGCGGTGGCGCCAAGGGTGGCGGTTGTGTGCGCTGCGTGTAAGTGAATGACGTGGTGGTGAGGTGGTGTAGGCGTGTGCGTATGGTGTGGGCGCCGATTGTGGTGTGCCCTTATGCTTTAGGCATTGATGTGTGCGTTACGGCAAGGGTGCCCAAGTGGCATGCCCGTGGTTGCCGGTTGAGATGTGGCTTTGTGCCTTGAGTAAGTGGTCCAATATAATTGAGAGTTGCCTAGAGGTTGTCTACGAGCTGTGTGCTTCCATTTGGTCCTTATGTGACGTTTTAGTCCTAGGTGACGAGAGGTTCACGTAGTGACTGAGTTGCAGTGATTGAGTTGTTCACTACCTATAGAGTAGAGGTGTCCTGTGAGATGGGCGTTAGCCTTAGTGCTATTGAGGTTGTCTAAGAGAAATAGGCAATGTTGTGGTGACGGCGCAATGCCGGTGAGTTTAGTGTTGTTGAATAACACAAGAGATGATATGCCTGTGTGGCGGCCTGAGTGGCCTAAAAGAGATGGTTGATTGTGAGTGATGCATTGTTCATAGAGTCTCATGAATCATATGCATCAGCGACGGATATGCCTGCGTGGCGGCCTTGAGTGGCCTAAAAGAGACGATATGCCTGCGTGGCGGCCTTGAGTGGCCTAAAAGAGATGATATGCCTGTGTGGCGGCCTTGAGTGGCCTAAAAGAGATGATATGCCTGCGTGGCGGCCTTGAGTGGCCTAAAAGAGATGGATCCACATGCATTATACCCTAGAGTTTGGGTTGCATTGTACTCATGCATACACTCATACATTTGATTGATGTCTCCCGATGAGTGGGAGTTGAATGCTATATGACTGAGGATGAGTGTTTGTTACTTGAGCAGTGAGGCTTCTCGATGTTTGTATTTAGTGACGTATGTTAGTATGGTTGTAGAGTGTGTTCTATTTCCTTCCTCGTATAATGCTTATATTATTTGTTATTATTTATGCAAAGAGACTCACCCTAGTATTTTATGTTGCTCGCTCTCGTGGCGACAAGCAGTGTTGTGCGGTGATATGCGAGTGAAGGTGCCCATGCCTTCTTGAGTTAGTGTGTCAAGCTCACGAGTAGTCACATTAGGGATGGGGAGTATAGTATCATTATTTTACTTTATGTATTAAAGCGGTTTAGAGTATGTATAGAGTATGTATTGTATAAGTAAGACTTATTGTCATTCCATTGTGCTAGTGAACTAGTTTTGGGCCGGTTGTAAAACTAAGCAGGTATTTTTGAGGGTTCGTCCTATTTAAGTCGTGATATGTAACACGCAATATATTTTATTAATGAAAGAGTATGTTGACTAATTTTAAGTCATATGTATGGTGAGCGTAGCATTCCACGGAGGATGTATCTTTTAAAAGAAAAACAATTTTTGAACTACGATTTTAATTAAATATTTAAAAAGAGAGTAAGGGGGTGTTACATGTTGGTATCGAGCAAAAGTTCGGTCTGTCTCAGGCCAAGTTTGTCGATCGTAGTGTCTCGAGAGATCCTTGTTGATCTCAATGAGAGACTTTGTTAGAGATTTTGGTTTGGTTGTTTGCATTGTTGATTGTAATTGCTTGTATTTGTTGGATTGTATTGAGTGAGGTATGTGTGATTAGAAGAGCATTTTAACAACGCCCAAGGAGTAAGAATCGTGACGACGCCGCACTGGATCATTTGCGTTAAAAAGTCCTTCAATGTGAAAGGTGTAAATTTTGAAAAGGCGTAGTTTTGTGACCTTGATTAAATTGGATGCGTGAGTAGGAGGGTGATCACCCGATAACTCATTCCCAATGAAAGAGGTGACAATAACTCGTAATTATTATAAATTTTGAATATATACTAATTTCAACTTGATTGATTGAGTGGTGTGTGCAAGGTGATTGACTATTAACTTTTAGAAAAATAGGTGCCTTATGGGTGTTTGAGTTTGATTTGGGGTTTGATAATAGGAAGATGTCGAATAAAGATTGACACTTTGGATTTGAAGTTCATGCAAAGAAAATAGAGCATGCCTTTTTGGAAAAGTTTAGAAATATGGTAGTCGAGGAGTACCTATATAGGATCTAGATGATAGTGTATAACTTTGATGATTAGATGATTAAAAAAATTGATGCGAAAAGTAGGAATGCCGAAAGTGAGGAAGGCATTGTTTGTAGTTGAATATGGATTGACGTAAGATAGGAGCATTAGTACTTAAATGATTTCTATGGCGTAGTTTCCTATCGATAAATTAATGGTGTTTGGATAATCGAGTGAGACTTTGGTGACCTGAAAATAGAGTTTTGGTACAAAGTAAAAGGTGTAGATTGAGTATGCCTAAGGGTAGCTATTTGAGTTAGGTGTATTATGATCAAAGTATGTCTTTGTAGAGGTGAAGAGGTATTAAGGGTGTTGTAACCTTCGTGAAATTCTTAATGAGTGTTGGACTAGTTGTGTATGGAAAGTGTTTAGTAGTTGGCTTAAGTATGATCATAGTATGAAGATCAAAGGAAAGAAGGAAGAGGAAGGTTAGGTACATAGGACTACATATGAAGCGAGGTGTAGTTGTTCAACCATAGGTGTGTTGAAGTGTAATATGCATATGACGTAGTATGTGGGAGTCAAAGTAATGTAGTACCGAGGTTTAGGTACGTTTGAATAGTAAGTGTAGTGAAGCTTACCGTGACGTAGTGTAGAGAACCGAGGTGCCAAAAAGAGTGTACCAGAAGCATTGTGTAGTGTAATGGCCGAGGTTAGGGAGTGCTTAGGTGTAGTGTGCCTAAGTGTAGTGGATAGACAATATTTGAAGGATTGTTTGTTGAATCTTGTTACCCTTAATTGACAGTTTGCTATAGGTTGATTGTTTCTGTAATGCACATGAGTTTAATTTTGATTTGTGCTAAATTGTTTTGAAGTTATGTACTGAAATGAAATGCGGTGCTTGGTTATAACAATTAAGGTTAGGATTCGCGTATAGTCTCCTTTTTGGCAAAGATGAAATGATTGACTTTTCTAACTTATGAGTTTATGTCGGAAACTGAATTTTGAGAATAATAAGTGGTTGTTTGTGTGGCAACATGTTCGTGTTATAATAAGATTTGGGGTTGCGTATAGTTTTCTTTTTTGGACAAAGCGTGAGTTATATGATTTTCAAAAAGAAACGGTACTTGGAAAATTCTATGTGTTGGGGAATGAACGTAATGTCAAGAATTGTGTTAAATTCTGTTCCAAGTTGTTTAGAATTTTATTACGAGATGTGACATGATTTTAGCTTTAGGACCGATTAGGTCATGGATTGATGTTGTTTGAAAATGACGAGGTCTTACAATAATTTCATGGTTTGTGAGATAAAATCCTTTGAAACAAAAAGGTGAGTTTTACTCACGTTTAGAGAATTTTAAAATGTGTTTGTGTGTGTATGTGTTGACATGTGTTTATTTACTGTGATGGAAAGTTTAGTTACGGAGGAAGTGCAAATTTCACGAAATTGGAAATTTTACGGTTTTTGAGCATGTTTTGGTTTGTGATTTTGTAACTCGATTGTGCTTGAGTGAATTGGTGAAATTATGCCTTAATTATAGGTAAAACATGTGTTAGAACATTTGGTTGTTTAATTAGATAACGTTTGCTATGTCAAAGGAATTGTCGAAGTTTATGAACCACTGCTGAAAATCTATTGCACCTATATTGTCTATTGAAATGTATGATATGTTCTAGTTTTAACATTGATGTCCTGGACTGGTTATACAGGTAAAAATTATTTTTGGGATGTCCATATTACAGAGGAAACTCTGCCGAATTTTCGTTAGAAATTTTGATACATGTTTAAAGTGATAACTGAATTGTGTGATTAGAGGGTAAATGAAATTGAGAAAATGTTAGAGCGGTGTTAACTAAGAATGGATGAGTCGAAATGTAAGCATGGTCGAAGAGCAGAGTTGTTGAAATAGGTGTAAGTTGAAGTACAGAGTTGTCGAAATGAGTAATGTCTAAGTGTCGGAATATTGAAGTTGTCGAAGTATAGTGTGATGTATATAAACTTAAGTGTAAAGGAGTGGATGTAACGTATGGAAGCCTAAAGTAGTATTGCTGAGATGTAAGTATTTTTGTGGAGTGAGGGACGAGTCGAGCCTAGTAATGTTGAAACATAGTGGTGTCGAAGTGTTGTACAGGTAAGTCGAAGGGTAAGTCCATGGGAGTCGAGGTGTAGTGGCTGAAGGGTAGTGTGTAAATATACCTAAGTACAGATGCCGAGATGCCGTTTGATGTTAACATGGTCCAGAATTGTTGTTAGGCGCACTGGGAGTGCGGTTGTTATGGAACTCGAGGTGGAATTATTAGTAATGACGACGAGTAGGTCAATTAGATGAATGAGATAGGTTGAGTTCGAAAGTGAGCACCAGAGATTGGAAACTTAAAGAGGGTAAGCTAATCGTAAATAGTAGTTGAGGGTATAGTGTCCCTGCATCGGAATAGATGGCATTTGAGTAATCGAGTAGGATCTGGATACCCTACAGGTTAGAATATCTGCTAAGGGTAAGAGTGTAGAGAAGGTGTGTGGTTTGTTACCTTTAGTGTACGATAGATTATGATGAGTACGGTTGGAGGTGTGAAGAAGGTTGGGTATTTAGCCGTGAGTATTTTCGAGGGCGAAAATATTCTAAGTGGGGGAGAGTTGTAACGCCCCGAAAATAATTTGAATTTATTTAATTAATTACTTAGGAGTTATGTGGTTAGTCATATTTAATTAAATGAATGAGGTGTTTTAATTAAATATGGAGGTGAGAGATAGCAAATAAGAGAGTGGTGGTATTATTAAGTTAGGGAGTAGTTGAATTAATTGAGGGGGGTGTGAATAGAGGCCCAACCCATTTGGGCCCAATTGTTTGTGGATCAAATGAAAGAAATGAATTAAGAGAAGAAAGAAAAGAAGTGAACCAGAGACAGAAAAGAAAGAACGCAGCAGAGAGAGAAGCCGAGAGAGGGAGAAAGGAGGAGGAGAGGCGACGGTGAGAGGGAGGAAAGAGGTGGAGATCTTCTCCATCTTAGCACTAGGTAAGGGGCTTTTTAGCTCATTCTCTTCCATTTTTCCTCCTCTATCTATTGATGTGAATATCAATCCCTAATTTCTTCTTGTTGTTGTTTTGCCATTAATGGGGTTTTGAGCTCAAATGTTGGAATTGGTGATTGTTTGGTGTTCTTGGGCTTTTGGAGGATAGGAGAGCTTATATTCTTCAAATTTCAAAGGTTAGGGGGTCTTTTTCATTCATAATAATTTGTAATATGAGTGATTGTATGTGTGATGGGTTTAGAATGTGTAATTTGATGTATTTGGTGAAGATGATGAATAGTGATTAGTGAATATATATTGATTGAGGTGTATTTGAATTGATGAGTGAACATGATTGCTTGATTGTGTTGCTTGAGTTGTTGAATTGATTTTTGAGGAACCCATTATGTTGTTGTTGAAATGGGATTGATATGTATTTTGTGTGGTTTATGAGTGTGGTTGTTTTGTTGTGAATGAATGGGTGTTTAGGTGTATTTGGATTATTTTGATAATTGAGTTAGTTGAGTTAATTGAGTTATTTGAGTTAGTTGAGTTGATTGAGTTAATTGAGTTAATTGAGTTAATCGGTTTGGTTGGTAGCAAGAGGAGCGCCATTTGCCTAGCAAATTAGCGCGTGGTCACGGTTGGTCTAGCCGAGGTTGCGTGTGCATGTGTGGGGCGCCAAGTGTGGCTGTCCGTGCGCGCCTTAGTGCGCTGAGTGTGGGTGTGTGGAGGTGTGGCACGGTGAAAGGCGCCAAATGTGGCTGTCCGTGTGTGTGCCTTGGTGCGCCTTGGGGTCCCTTGGGGTGCCTTGGTGCACTTGATACATGTGTTGGGCGCAGGGCTGGCGCCAAGGGTGGCAGCTGTGTGCGCCTGCGTGTAAGTGAATGACGTGTGGTGAGGTGGTGTAGGCGTGTGCGTATGGTGTGGGCGCCGATTGTGGTGTGCCCTTATGCTTTAGGCATTGATGTGTGCGTTACGGCAAGGGTGCCCAAGTGGCATGCCCGTGGTTGCCGGTTGAGATGTGGCTTTGTGCCTTGAGTAAGTGGTCCAATATAATTGAGAGTTGCCTAGAGGTTGTCTACGAGCTGTGTGCTTCCATTTGGTCCTTATGTGACGTTTTAGTCCTAGGTGACGAGAGGTTCACGTAGTGGACCGAGTTGCGATGATTGAGTTGTTCACTACCTATAGAGTAGAGGTGTCTGTGAGATGGGCGTTAGCCTTAGTGCTATTGAGGTTGTCAAGAGAAATAGGCAATGTTGTGGTGTGGGCGCAATGCCGGTGAGTTTAGTGTTGTTGAATAACACAAGAGATGATATGCCTGTGTGGCGGCCTGAGTGGCCTAAAAGAGATGGTTGATTGTGAGTGATGCATTGTTCATAGAGTCTCATGAATCATATGCATCGGCCGACGGATATACTGCGTGGCGGCCTTGAGTGGCCTAAAAGAGGCGATATATGCGTGGCGCGGCCTCTGAGTGGCCTAAAAGAGATGATATGCTGTGTGTGGCGGCCTTGAGTGGCCTAAAAGAGATGATATGCCTGCGTGGCGGCCTTGAGTGGCCTAAAAGAGATGGATCCACATGCATTATACCCTAGAGTTTGGGTTGCATTGCACTCATGCATACACTCATACATTTGATTGATGTCTCCCGGATGAGTGGGAGTTGAATGCTATATGACCGAGGATGAGTGTTTGTTACTTGAGCGGTGAGGCTTCTCGATGTTTGTATTTAGTGACGTATGTTAGTATGGTTGTAGAGTGTGTTCTATTTCCTTCCTCGTATAATGCTTATATTATTTGTTATTATTTATGCAAAGAGACTCACCCTAGTATTTTATGTTGCGCGCTCTCGTGGCGACAAACAGTGTTGTGCGGTGATCTTGAGTGAAGGTGCCCATGCCTTACGAGTTAGTGTGTCAAGCTCGAGTAGTCACATTAGGGATGGGGAGTATAGTATCATTATTTTACTTTATGTATTAAAGCTGGTTTAGAGTATGTATAGAGTATGTATTGTATAAGTAAGACTTATTGTCATTCCATTGTGCTAGTGAACTAGTTTTGGGCGGTTTGTAAAACTAAGCAGGTATTTTTGAGGTTCGTCCTATTTAAGTCGTGATATGTAACACGCAATATATTTTATTAATGAAAGAGTATGTTGACTAATTTTAAGTCATATGTATGGTGAACGTAGCATTCCCTGGAGGATGTATCTTTTAAAAGAAAAACAATTTTTGAACTCTGATTTTAATTAAATATTTAAAGAGAGTAAGGGGGTGTTATATAAGTCATGGAAAATCACTTCTCAGTATTCCCTGGTTCAGTTCACTTATTCTTAGGCACTTGGGCGTTTCACCTCGGTGACGCTACCTCGGCCTGAGGACCTCTACACCCCGGTAACCTAAGGCGAGACACCTACACTTCGGTTTATGCGTCCCTACTTCTCGTTAATGGTGTTTAGACACGTACTCTCCCTCAAACTCACCAACAGACTTTCAACACTAAGACACTCTAGGCGTTGACAACCCTCAACTCGTTTTCCCTCACTCTAAGCTGAAGGGGAATTCGGTTCTGCGCGTAATAAAGCGCTTAACCCCCATTTTACTTCTTTTACTCTGTTTCTCTACTTAGACTCAACATTCAACTCGTTTCTCAGCTCACCACACTCATGTATACTCGGATTACTCACTCCTTCGCTCCGATCCTCTCCTTAACTCTACATGCAAGCTCATTTCTCGACACTACACCGATCACACTCTTGATACTTCACCATGCAATGCTCTCCTCGTACCACTACGTAGCACAGAGAGAGTTACACTCCTCTCTATCCAAACGATCGATCGACCGTCGTATCTCACCAACAATCACAAAGAAAGAGCAAAACACAAAAAAACATGTCATGTACAAAGACATAAAACACACATGCAAAGTGATCAGAACATACTCACACCGAAACACGATCAAACACAAGACATTACAAGTATTAAAAGGACCCCCTAACCTTAACAACTTGAGAAGATTGAGAACCCTTCACTCTCCAAGTAACTACAGCAACAAGCTCTCCTCTCCACTTGAACTCTCCACACTCAGTTCTCTTCCTTCTCTCTAAGTTTCACTTCTCTCTCTTTCTAAATTTGGTAACTTAACTGATTTTTGGAACATGAATGGGAATGTTCCCTACGGAGGTACCATTTATCATGTCCTTAAAGGACTTAAATGGGGCCTTGGCCTTATTTAGGCCGTGGGCTTTCTACTACCCACACACCCTTTCCCTATTTAGACATTTTCCTAAAACAGCAACATATGCTTAACACTCACTTAATGAATTACTTGACTTAAAAAAATTTAAAATGTTGTAAACCCTTAATAACTCAACTAAGTTAATTAATTGAATTAAAATGGGGTGTTACAGTGAGAAGAAGGATATAGTTTGCTACAACTGTGGGGAGGCAGGACATATTAGCTCGAAGTGTCCCAAGCCGAAGAAGGAAAAGAATGTTGGAAAGGTATTCGCTCTTGCTGGGTCCGAGGTGGTGAATGAGATAAAAGGTACGTGTTTTATAAATGGAATTCCTTTGATTGCAATCGTGGATACTGGTGCCACGCACTCTTTCATTTCTGCATTGTGTGCTAAAAGATTGGATTTAGTTTTGTCTACTATGGTGAGGGAGATGGTTATTGACACTCCAGCAAAGGGGTCAGTGACTACCTCACTCGTTTGTCCGAAGTGCCCTCTGTTAGCCTTTGGCAGAGACTTCGTTGTTAATTTGA
The DNA here is from genome assembly GCA_020916435.1 of Oxytropis ochrocephala. Classification (NCBI taxonomy): domain Eukaryota; kingdom Viridiplantae; phylum Streptophyta; class Magnoliopsida; order Fabales; family Fabaceae; genus Oxytropis; species Oxytropis ochrocephala. Next base: position 68,507,279 of record CM037088.1, read on the forward strand.
TTTGCCTACCATTGGAGGGGATGGATGTCATCCTCGGTATGGATTGGTTAGTGGATAACCATGTCCATATCAATTGCTTTGAGAGGACGGTGAGTTTCCCTTCTTCCGAGGTGGAAGAACCACGTTACGATGTTCTGTAGAGGCGGTGCGCAAGGTAATGAAGGAAGGAGCTACGTTGTTTGCTTTGAGTGTGGCGTTGTCCGCAGAAGCCGAGCTAAAATTAGTGAAGTGCCAGTGGTGCGAGAGTTCACAGAAGTGTTCCCAGACGAGATTCCTGAGGTTCCACCAGAAAGAGAGGTTGAGTTCAGCATTGAGTTAGTACTAGGAACTAGGCCGGTGTCTATGGCACCTTATAGGATGTCTGCAGCTGAGCTAGCCGAGTTGAAGAAGCAGTTGGAAGAGTTGCTGGAGAAGAGGTTCATAAGGCCAAGCGAGTCGCCTTGGAGCGCACCTGTGTTATTGGTGAGAAAGAAGGATGGAAGTATGAGATTATGTGTGGATTACAGACAGTTGAATAAGGTAACAATTAAGAACAAGTACCCACTCCCAATAATTGATGATTTGATGGACCAATTGGTGGGTGCGGAAGTATTTTCAAAGATTGACCTGAGGTCAGGGTACCATCAGATCAAGGTGAGGGACGAGGACATCCCTAAGACAGCATTTAGAACTCGGTATGGGCACTATGAGTATTCTGTAATGCCATTTGGTGTGACGAATGCTCTTGGAGTGTTCATGGAGTATATGAACCGTATATTTCATGAGTACCTCGACCGTTTTGTTGTTGTATTCATTGACGACATTTTAGTCTACTCCAAGTCAGAGGAAGAGCACACCGAGCATCTGAGATTGGTATTAGAGGTATTGAAGGATAAGAAGATGTACGCCAAGTTATCCAAGTGTGAATTCTGGTTGAGGGCAGTGAATTTCCTAGGTCATGTGATCTCCAGTGAAGGTATAGCCGTTGATCCTTCCAAAGTCGAAGGTGTGTTGCAATGGGAAGCACCCAAGTCAGCCACCGAGGTGAGAAGTTTTTGCAGGTTTAGTGGGTATTACGTAAGGTTCATTGAGGGGTTTTCCAAGTGGCGTTGCCACTAACTCGATTGACTGTCAAAGGAAGGCATTTGTGTGGGGACGCGTGATGTGAAGAAAGTTTCAAGAATTGAAGAAGAGATTGACAACGTCTTACGTCCCGACGTTGCCTAATCCAAATGAGCCGTTTACGGTGTCTTGTGATGCGTCTAAGTTGGGTTTTGGCTGCAGCGTCGATGCAAGAAGGTAAGGTGGTTGCTTACGCTTCAAGGCAATTGAAAATTCATGAGAAGAACTACCTACGCACGATTTGGAGCTTCTTTGCCGTGGTGTTTGCATTGAAGATATGGAGGCATTATCTATATGGCTCAAGGTTCGAAGTGTTTAGTGACCATAAGAGTTTGCGATGATCTGTTTGATCGAAGGAGAGTGAACATGAGGCGAGAGGAGATGGTTAGAGCTACTAAAGGACTATGATTTTGGGTTGAACTATCACCCGGGGAAGGCAAAAACGTGGGTGATGCGCTAAGTAGGAAATCGTTGCATGCATCAAAGCAATGATGGTAAAAGAGTTAGAGCTAATTGAGCAATTCGAGGAGACCTAAGTTTAGTGTGTGAGCTAACTCCTCAAAGTATTAAGTTAGGAATGCTTTGAAAATCACAAATGAATTTTCGAGTGACATCAAAGAGGCGCAGAAATTTGGACGTCAAGCTTGTAGGCGTGGCGGCGGTATTAGCCGAAATGGCGAGAGCGAAGACTTTGAGTTGGATGCGCAAGGATTGCTAAGGTATAGAACTTCGGATTTGTGTCACGATGACGAGAAGATCAAGAGAGCAATATTGGAAGAGTGTCATAGGAGTAAAGTGAGTATTCACCCGGCGCGACTAAGATGTATCAAGACTTGAAGGGGTTGTTTTGGTGGCAAGGTATGAAGAGTGATGTAGCCCGGTTTTGTGTGCGCTTATGCGGTTTGTCGGAAGTCCAGGTAGAACATCGGAAGTCGGAAGGGTTGCTTTGCAACCATTGAAGATTCAGTGGAAGTGGGGACGATGATTGCGATGGACTTTGTAACCGGTTTTGCCGAGTACGATAAGGAAGTTTGATACCATTTGGGTAGTGGTGGATAGATTGACGAAGTCCGCTCATTTCATTCCCATCAACCTCACCTATCCGATGTCAAGGTTGGCGAGATATACATCCAAGTGATCGTAAAGGCGCACGGTGTTCCTCGATCCATTATTTGAGATAGAGACCCAAGGTTTACTTTGAGTCGGGAAGTTTGCAAGGCGCGTTGGAGTGCGAATTGCGCTGAGCTCGGCATATCACCCGCAGTCGATGGTGGTCCGAGAGGACCATCCAGTCGTTGGAGGACTTGGCGGAGAGCGTGTGTTCTTGAGCAAGGAGGAGCGTGGGATTCGTATCTACCACTGATTGAGTTCACGTACAACAACAGTTTTCATTCTAGCATAGGGATGGCACCCTTTGAGGCATTGTATGGGGGGAGGTGCAGGACTCCATTGTGTTGGAGTGAATCAGGAGAAGGTGTGGTACTCGGACCCGAGGTCGTGCGAGAGACCACCGAGAAGGTAAAGCAAATTCAAGAGAAAATGAAGGCTTCGCAGAGTAGGCAGAAGAGTTACCATGACAAGAGGAGGAAAGATTTGGAGTTTCAAGTCGGTGAGCATGTGTTTCTGAGAGTCAATCTGGTGACTGGTGTGGGTCGAGCTTTGAAGGCTAAGAAGTTGTCTCCTCGTTTTATTGGTCCAAACCAGATCCTAGAGAGAGTTGGGAAGGTGGCTTATGTAACACCCCCTTCTACCATAACTACTATTTAATTAATTTTGAAAATCAGAGTGCGTAAAAACTTTTAGTGCGACCGCTAGAGGGTGTCACATTTAAAACAAAACACCTTAAATAACTCCAAAATAGTAATTAAAATAAACTTCAGTAAATGATACATAGCACCAACAATGTCCGAGGATAAAATACTACAGCAGTGGAAAATAACAACTTAACATCTTAGTTCAAAATATAAAAGAAATAATAAACTAAACATCCCCCCAGTGCTACGTATCAGAGCCGACTCGACCACACTAGAAGAAGGATCTCTAGTCACCTTCACTCACCGTCACCTGCAGGTTGCCGACATACGAAGCAACACGACGCAGTAGGGTGAGTCTCAATGCATAGAAAATAATAGATAAAACAAGAAACACAGTAGAATAGGTACACCAGAATTAAAGTTACACCAATTACAGTTACGCCAAATACAGTTACAACAATTCAGTTACACCAAATACAGTTACACCAAATACAGTTACACCAAATAGTTTATGAAGACACAATCAATCACCAGAACATGTATGCAATGTATGAAATGCAACCCAAAACTCCACTGGGCATATGCATGTGGATCCATCACCAAAATTGCCTTGAGGGCATTCACCAAACACCAAAATATTTTAAGAGGCCGAGGCCTATTCACCAAAAATGCATATGAGAATGCGACACCAGGACTATGCACCAAAAACACCAAATCACCAAAAGAAAGCAGTAACATACTCACCCATAGCCTTGTGGGCACACCAACACCAAAGAAAGGTCATAGACCCCAACTCACCATTATTTAATCACCAATAATACACCACACCACAAATAGTAATTCTATAGGGACTAAAAGATCACCAAGACTAATTCTACACCAAATGACTAAAGTCACTCCAGGGACTAAACCCACACCTAGGGACCCAAACACCTCCTAGGGACTAATGTGACACCTAGGAATTAATTTAACACATAAGATTTAAGGTAACAACACATAGAATTTGGGTACAATATATTTAAGATTTTGGAAAACACCTCATTTCACGCTTAGGAAGCATCACATTTAAAATTAAGGGAAAAACACCACATTTGCAAGGTTGGAAAACATCACATTTTAATTGTGGAAACAGCTCACTTGAAACGCCAATTAAACCATAGCAAAACAACTTAAAAAGCAGTAGGATTTATACGCCAAATACTGCGGGAAAACAAGAGCAAAACAGCCACCTTTACGCGCCAACAGCAGAATTCTTATTTGTATAAACAGCAACACAAAACAGTTTATTTCGCCTTAAAAATAGAATATTCAGTTAGGCCTCTGAATAAGCTTTCCAACGCATTTTAGAACACCTCAATCGGGTTCCCGGTCGCAAGATATCAATTTTTCAAAAACATGACAAAGCACTTTATTTTTTGACACACAGCAGCATTTCATTCGTATAACAGCTACCACAAAACAGTTTATTTTGCCTTAAAAATAGAATATTCAGTTAGGCCTCTGAATAAGCTTTCCAACGCATTTTAGAACACCTCAATCGGGCTCCGGTTCGCAAGATATCAATTTTTCAAAAACATGACAAAGCACTTTAAGAAAATACAGCAACTCGATTTTGACAAAAGACAAAGAATAAGCATATAATTTTTTCTGTTCAAAGGCAAACAACAGTTGATCTTCCATTAAACAAAAAAAAACAGTGACAGCCTCTATTTAAATCAAAAACAGCAGCTAATTGTTAATAAAACAGCAGCCCTCCATCACCCTAAAATCGATTCTACCCACCCAATATTACCAAACACGAAATTCATCTCTACAATTCATCAACCACATCAAACATCATCAAAATCATATCACAACAACATCAAAATTCAACAATCACCTCAATAATTCATCAACAACATCAAAACTCAATATTTACATAACAATTCAATTCAACCACATATAAGGTCACACAATCACCCAATCAATCAAATACTTCATGAATCAATTTAAACAACTACTCCTAACACCTAATCCCTATGATTTCATGGTTTATAAATTATTAACTATGAAAGAGAGCCCCCATACCTTGTTAATTGAAGAAGATACACTAAAGCCCTCAAGAACACCCCTCCAAGACACCAACACTCCAAGCCTTCCCTCTTTCTCCTTGAATCAAGCGCTCCTCTCTCCTCTCTCTAGCCCTAGCCGCCGCACCTCTTCACTCTTCTCTCCTTTCTAATTTTTGATCTTTTGTTTCTAATGAGGGTTTCTCCTAAGACCCAAGGGTTTTATTAATTGGGTTTGGGCCACTTAACGCTAATGGGCCCTATTTGCACACCCTTAATTACTTTCTCATCTCCCTCCCTATTTAACTAAAATACTCCCCATTTATTTACTACACCCCACTCCTTATTTAAATGAGCATCAACACTCTAACCCTTTTTAATTTGATTTTTAATTCCCAACCATACGCTACTTTTCCTCCTACTTTTCTCCTACTTTTCCTCCCTCCCATAACCACTTTGGTTTTCCCTAGAAACTTGTTTTTAATAATAATAATAATAATAATAATAATAATCATATATTAAGTATTTCTAACATCAATTTTAGTCCTTCTCAACATGGTCCCTATGCCAAAAACTCTCCAATTTGGTCCACTACCCTATCAAATCAACTCCAAATAATTTCTAATAAAATTTGGGGCGTTACAACTCTCCCCCACTTAGAAATTTTTCGTCCTCGAAAATTTAAAGCTTCACACCCTCCCGGATATAAATCTCCGCTAACCTAGACACTGACTAGCGGTTAACAGAACAGACTCATCACTCCCAAACTCACCGACTTGCTACGACAGTTAATACGGACTTGGTTATGCTCTAACCAGTTCATACCCAAGATCATGTCCAATCCATTCGACGGCAAACAAACAAACAAAATCACAACAAAGTCTCTGTCGAAGATCGACAAGGGACACAGAGAACACACCAGACAATACTATACCAGTCATAACAGACAATACAAGACTTAAACGTTCTCAACATTCGACAGCAATAAACAACAACATAACTATAACTTAGAACGAGTACCAAGACTCGAGGGTTAATAGACTCGACGACTCGATAACTTGGCCGGACAGACCGAACTGCTCTGATACCACTAATGTAACACCCCCTTCTACCATAACTACTATTTAATTAATTTTGAAAATCAGAGTGCGTAAAAACTTTTAGTGCGACCGCTCGAGGGTGTCACATTTAAAACAAAACACCTTAAATAACTCCAAAATAGTAATTAAAATAAACTTCAGTAAATGATACATAGCACCAACAATGTCCTAGGAAAAAATACTACAGTAGTGGAAAAAATAACAACTTAACATCTTAGTTCAAAATATAAAAGAAATAATAAACTAAACATCCCCCCGGTGCTACGTATCAGAGCCGACTCGACCACACTAGAAGAAGGATCTCTAGTCACCTTCGATCCATCACACCGCAGTTGCCGACATACGAAGCAACACGACGCAGAAGAGGTGAGTCTCAATGCATAGAAAATAATAGATAAAACCGAAACACAAAGAGAATAGGTACACGTAATTACAGTTACACCAATTACGATTACGCCAAATCTGATTACACCAATTCGATTACACCAAATACTGATTACACCAAATACAGTTACACCAAATAGTTTATGAAGACACAATCAATCACCAGAACATGTATGCAATGTATGAAATGCAACCCAAAACTCCACTGGGCATATGCATGTGGATCCATCACCAAAATTGCCTTGAGGGCATTCACCAAACACCAAAATATTTTAAGAGGCCGAGGCCTATTCACCAAAAATCCATATGAGAATGCGACACCATGACTATGCACCAAAAACACCAAATCACCAAAAGAAAGCAAGAACATACTCACCCATAGCCTTGTGGGCTCACCAACACCAAAGAAAGGTCATAGACCCCAACTCACCATTATTTAATCACCAATAATACACCACACCACAAATAGTAATTCTATAGGGACTAAAAGATCACCAAGACTAATTCTACACCAAAGGACTAAAGTCACTCCGTGGACTAAACCCACACCTAGGGACCCAAACACCTCCTAGGGACTAATGTGACACCTAGGAATTAATTTAACACATAAGATTTAAGGTAACAACACATAGAATTTGGGTACAATATATTTAAGATTTTGGAAAACACCTCATTTCACGCTTAGGAAGCATCACATTTAAAATTAAGGGAAAAACACCACATTTGCAAGGTTGGAAAACATCACATTTTAATTGTGGAAACAGCTCACTTGAAACGCCAATTAAACCACAGCAAAACAACTTAAAAGCAGTAGGATTTATACGCCAAATACAAAGAGAAAGCAAAGTGGCCAAAACAGCCACCTTTTACGCGCCAACAGCAGAATTCTTATTTGTATAAACAGCAACACAAAACAGTTTATTTCGCCTTAAAAATAGAATATTCAGTTAGGCCTCTGAATAAGCTTTCCAACGCATTTTAGAACACCTCAATCGGGTTCCTGTGTCGCAAGATATCAATTTTTCAAAAACATGACAACACTTTATTTTTGACACACAGCAGCATTTCATTCGTATAACAGCTACCACAAAACAGTTTATTTTGCCTTAAAAATAGAATATTCAGTTAGGCCTCTGAATAAGCTTTCCAACGCATTTTAGAACACCTCAATCGGGCTCCGGTTCGCAAGATATCAATTTTTCAAAAACATGACAAGATTACTTTAAGAAAATACAGCAACTCGGATTTTGACAAAAAGACAAAGAATAACATATAATTTTTTTACGTTTCAAAGGCAAACAGCGGTGATCTTCCATTAAACAAAAAAAACAGTGACAGCCTCTATTTAAATCAAAAACAGCAGCTAATTGTTAATAAAACAAAGAGCCCTCCATCACCCTAAAATCGATTCTACCCACCCAATATTACCAAACACGAAATTCATCTCTACAATTCATCAACCACATCAAACATCATCAAAATCATATCACAACAACATCAAAATTCAGCAATCACCTCAATAATTCATCAACAACATCAAAACTCAATATTTACATAACAATTCAATTCAACCACATATAAGGTCACACAATCACCCAATCAATCAAATACTTCATGAATCAATTTAAACAACTACTCCTAACACCTAATCCCTATGATTTCATGGTTTATAAATTATTAACTATGAAAGAGAGCCCCCATACCTTGTTAATTGAAGAAGATACACTAAAGCCCTCAAGAACACCCCTCCAAGACACCAACACTCTAAGCCTTCCCTTTCTCCTTGAATCAAGCGCTCCTCTCCTCCTCTCTCTAGCCCCTAGCCGCCGTCGCACTTTCTTCACTCTTCTCTCCTTTCTAATTTTTGATCTTTTGTTTCTAATGAGGGTTTCTCCTAAGACCCAAGGGTTTTATTAATTGGGTTTGGGCCACTTAACGCTAATGGGCCCTATTTGCACACCCTTAATTACTTTCTCATCTCCTCCTATTTAACTAAAATACTCCCCATTTATTTACTACACCCCACTCCTTATTTAAATGAGCATCAACACTCTAACCCTTTTTAATTTGATTTTTAATTCCCAACCATACGCTACTTTTCCTCCTACTTTTCTCCTACTTTTCCTCCCTCCCATAACCACTTTGGTTTTCCCTAGAAACTTGTTTTTTAATAATAATAATAATAATAATAATAATCATATATTAAGTATTTCTAACATCAATTTTAGTCCTTCTCAACATGGTCCCTATGCCAAAAACTCTCCAATTTGGTCCACTACCCTATCAAATCAACTCCAAATAATTTCTAATAAAATTTGGGGCGTTACAGCTTACCGAGTTGCTTTGCCACCTAACCTATCAAATTTGCATAATGTGTTCCATGTATCCCAGCTGAGGAAATATATTTCAGACCCGTCCCATGTAATTCAGATGGACGACGTGCAAGTAAGGGAGAACTTGACTGTGGAGACAGTGCCGATCAGGATTGAAGGCCGAGAAGTGAAGACTTTAAGAGGAAAAGAGATCAAGCTAGTGAAGGTGGTTTGGTTTGGAGCTGCTGGTGAGCATGCTACTTGGGAGCTGGAGAGCAAGATGCAGGAAGCCTATCCTGAGTTGTTTGCTTCAGGTAAGATTTCGAGGACGAAATATTCTAAGTGGGGGAGAGTTGTAACACCCCAAAATCGTTCAATTAATTATTTAGTTGAGTTATTTAAGGTTTACAACTTTTTATTTAAGCCAAGTATTAATTAGGAGTTTATTTCTTTTAGGAGATGCTTAAGTGAATGGAGAAGGTGGGCGTAGAGGCCCATGAGCCATTGAAGGCCCATGAGCCATTAGAAGCCCAAGTGTGTGCCTTAAATGAGAGTGTCGAAGGAGAGGGAGCATGTTTCACTAGAAAGGAATCTAAGAAAAGTCAAAGAGAAGTAAGAGAGAGAAGTTGGTAGGTGAGATCATTTCTAGAGAGAAGGAGGAGCTTCCAGCGAAGAAGAAGCTCAAGCTCAAGGGAGAAGTTGTTGCTGCGAGTGTTAACTAGAGGGTTTCAGTGAAGAGAGATTGTTCTACTCAACTGATCAAGGTTAGGGGGCTCTCTTTTCACGATTAATCTTGTGTTATGATGAGTTGTTATGTGTGAGTAGATTGTAGCTATGTTTGCTGAGTTGCTTTGCATGCTTGATGTGTTTTTATGTTTTGATGTTGTGTTTTAGCTCACTTCAGTGGAGTTGTGTGGAGTGGATGAGAGAGTTGATCATACGAAGGATCAAGGAGTGAAATGGGAGCTGAGGAACTCTCAGTCCCAGTGAGTGTAACACCCCATTTCTACCCGGTAATTTAAATCAAAAATCAGAGTATACAAAAATCTTTTCTGGTCATCTTTTAGTTTAGTGTGTTATAAAATAGTGAACTGGCTGACTATGGGATTACTCAGGTAACTGATACTACTTGCAACAGGCATTGGCCACCTTTGCAAGACTCTCAGTGATGCCCTTGTAAATACACCAGGGAAAGAAATTCTAGCCTTAGTGGCGAACCACCGTTTAGCCATAGTCATTCCAAGACACTAATAGTATAACATAAATTAATACTCAATGAAATGGAGCGTCACAACTCTTTCTCTTAAACAAAATCCGAATACGTAACACCGATTAGATAAACTCATAGAAATATAGTTTCACATAATGCGTGGAAAATAATCATTATCTCACAAAGATAATCCAAAGATATCAAAACAAATACATAAAGGCTCAACAAGGAGCAAAACAAGCAACAACGATCTAAACCCCACCCACAGGTGCTACGATCGAGCGGGCCGACTCGGGGAGTAGTGAAGGTAGAAAGCCCTCACTCCTGACTACCTGTGGTAAATAACAACAGAAAGGGTGAGTCTCGAACTATATAATAAAAGTGATAATAAGCAATATATATGCATAGTTTACAGCACACTCAAACACGCCAAACATCAGTCAACAACATTCATGCACTAATGGGGATGTATGCAATGTTGGTATGCATGTGGTACCATTGGCCCACCGGCCGCCCTCAGGCTTCACAATCACTTTATAAGGCCCCCGCCGCCTCGAGCTTCACAATCATTTTATAAGGCCCCGGCCGCCTCGAAGCTTCACAAATCATATTATAAACTCTACGACCAGCAGCCCAATGTATGCATGAGACTCCATGTACATCACAAACATCATTTCAAACATTTCAATACACCCATTACTCTTACCTCGGTGTTAATCTCATTTTATAGCCCTCCGGCTTGGCCTCCTCCCCATGCCCCCATGGCATGCTCAATCACTTCATTATAAACCCTCAACACCATTATGTCCCCACCGGACTATTCTCCTCTAGGGTACTCAACCTTACTCGGGGACCTAAACCACCCTTTAGGACCAAAACAATCATCTAGGGACCAAAGCTGTCACCTAGGGACCAAAACAAAGACACCCTCTTAGGCACTTGGCAAAGACTAGGCGCCATTTTCCCCACATTCAGCGCCCTCGGTGCAACATAAAGACTAGGCGCCGTAAAGCTTCGGCATTCAGCGCCCGTGGCAACACACCCATCGGGCGCCACTTTCCTAGCAATCTGGCGCCCCCGCAACATGCAGGACCTAGACACAAACTCGCATACGCTTTCAGACACAAACTAAGACACAGCAAAGACGGTTTGGCGCCCCCTGTGACCAGCTCACCCAACACTTTCAAACCAAAAACCACCCGAGCCAAAATGTTTAAAAATGAATTTGGGAGTAAACACAAAATTTGGCACAGATGAAATATGCCTAGAAAATTAAGTTTCACTCCCGGGCTCCAAAACACACACAAAGCGAGGCCTCGGGACATTTTCAAAAATACCCCGCAACAGAAAACCACCCGAGCCAAAATGTTTAAAATTGAAAGTTGGCGGTGAATACAAAATTTGCACGAGAAAATGTGTTTAGAAAAGTAAGTTTCACTCCCGGGCCCCAAAACACACACAAAGCGAGCCCCACCGGACATTTTCAAAATAACACCGCAACAGAAAACCACTCGAGCCAAAATGTTTAAAATTGAAAGTTGGGTGTGAATACAAAATTTGCACGAGAAAATGTGCCCAGAAATGCAAGTTTCACTCCCGGGCTCCAAAATACCCACATTCTCGCGCCCGGACAAAGAACTCACTCACCCGGACATCAAGCATAGTGGACACAGCGCCATTTCGGGCACCCAGGGGCAGCATTTGGCGCCCACATCGCGGCACACGCACACCAACATACATACAAGCAAAGGCACGGGCGCCATTTTCCCAGCAACTTGGCGCCCTGGCAGAACACACACTGCCACAGAACACATTCCAAAGACATGATGAGCGATTACTGTGGCGCCATTTTCCCAAAGAATGTGGCGCCGGCGCAAGAGCATTCTGCACAAACTCTCAATTTAGCAGTGAAGCGATACATGTGGCGCGAGAATCCTAGCATCTTGGCGCCCAAACTCCAAAACCCCAATTTTCCCAAAATCTTCCAAACCAATTCACCCAATAATCCTTCTAACACTCCTAATTGCATAATCAAACAACCAATTGCATACTCAAATCATCAATTAACATCAAAATCACAAATTCATACATTACAAAACCCTAACTCACGCTGAATCAATTTTTACCAACAATTTCATCAAATTCAAGGAATCAATCAACATGCAATCATCAATCAACATCAAAACAAATTACCTATGACACATATAATACCCATTATCTCCTCTATTATAGAGTGAGACTCCCTTACCTCAAATTCACCGTAGAAACGTTCCTTTCTCCGAGTCACCACCAAAAACCACAAAGAATAGCCTCCTTCCTTTTCCTTCTTCTCCTTGTGCGAAGCTTTTCTCTCTTCTCCTTAGGGTTCTAGCGCCGTTTCCTTTCTCTCTTCTCTCTCTCTCTATTCGTTTCTTTCTTTCTTTGCAAAGTGGTGCGAATTGCACTACTCCTAGGAGCCTAAGTCATTGGGCTTGGGCTCTGGGCCAATCCTTGCGATTCCAGATCTCCAATACCACTCCCTTCAATTAAATAAAATACCAATTATGAAACACTATATTATAATTTGATATAATTAAAATAGTGCAACACTTAAACAATTTAATCAATTTCTTAATTAAATTATTTGGGGTGTTACAACTCTCCCCACTTAGGAGATTTCGTCCTCGAAATTCATACACGAGTCAAATAACTCTGGATAGGACTCCGCATTTTGCTTTCCGGCTCCCAAGTCATACTCTCACCAAAGAAAGCTCCCAACCACACTACCTTGACCAAGGCAATGTCTTTCCTCTCAACACCTTCACTTTCTATCCTCAATCCTCACTGGCATAGTCTCCACAGTGAGGTTCTCACGTACCTCCACATCATCCATGTGAATCACATGAGACGGGTCTGGAATATACTTCCGAAGCTGTGACACGTGAAAAACATCGTGCAAGTTCGAAAGATTAGGCGGCAAGGCCACCACGTAAGCAACCTTTCCAACCTCTCGGTGATTTGGTACGCCCAATAAACCTCGGAGTTAACTTCTTTGCCTTCAGAGCACGCCCAACACCAGTCATAGGCGTGACCCTCAAGAACACATGCTCACCAGCCTGAAACTCCAAGTCCTTCCTCCTCTTATCATGATAACTTTTCTGCCGACTCTGAGACTCTTTCATCTTCTCTCTGATCATTTTCACTTTCTCGAAGAGTCTCCCTAACCAACTCGGTCCAAGAACAACACTCTCACCGGACTCATGCCAACACAAAGGAGTTCTGCACCTCCGCCCATACAGTGCCTCAAAAGGAGCCATCCCGATGCTCGAATGATAGCTGTTATTATACGTGAACTCAATCAGTGGAAGATGCGTATCCCACGCACCTCCCTGCTCTAACACACAAGCTCTCAAAAGATCCTCCAAAGGCGGATGGTTCTCTCTGTCTGACCATCAGTCTGAGGGTGATAAGCTGAACTCAACCTCAGCTTGGACCCCAAAGCCTCCTGCAAGCTTCCCCAAAACTCTGATGTAAACCGCGGGTCTCTATCCGACACAATACTCTTCGGAACCCCGTGAAGCTTCACAATCACTTGAATGTAAATTCTAGCCAACTTTGGCACAGGAAAGGTGATGTTGATAGGAATAAAGTGAGCAGACTTGGTCAACCTATCCACAATCACCCAAATAGTGTCGGACCCTCTCACAGTATTTGGCAATCCGGTCACAAAATCCATGGAAATCTTGCCCCACTTCCATTAGGAATCTCAAAGGTTGCATCAACCCCGCAGCTTCGGTGCTCAATCTTTGACTTACGCAAGTCAAACATGCATATACAAAGCGCATGCAACATCTCTCTTCATACGTGCCACCAAAATAGTTTCTTGAGATCATGGTACATCTTAGTAGCACTGGATGAATGCTCAACTTACTCCTATGACTCTCCTCAAGTATCATCTTCTTTAACTCAAAGATCATCCGGAACACAAATTCGTCCACGAACCTCAACACACCCGGGAATCCAACCGTAATCCCCCTCAGCGGCTTGCTCACCCATGACGGCAAGTCTACCACCTTCACATCTAGTCTCTCGGGCGCTCGATCATCGACCAAGAATTCGTTCCCAATTCTCAAGATCCCCAATCGACACTCTAAGGTGTCACCTCACGAACAAACTCAAGTCACGGAATTGCTCAATCAATTCCAACTCCTCACCATCATAGCCGACATATGCAAAGTCTTCCGACTCAAAGCATCACCACGACATTAGCTTTTTGGGGTGATAGTTCAAGCCGAAATCATAGTCCTTCAACGGCTCTAGCCAACGCTCTGTCTCATATTCAGCTCTCTTACGGTCAAACAAGTACTTGGACTCTTGTGATCACCGAACACTTCGAATCTAGTACCATAGAGATAGTGCCTCCAGATTTTCAACACAAACACAATTGCGGCCCGGCTCTAAGTCATGAGTAGGATAGTTCTTCTCATGGGTCCTCAAGCTGTCGGGACGCATAAGCCACCACCTTCCCATCTCGCATCAAAACGCCTCCCAAACCCATCTTGGAAGCATCACAAGACACAACAAATGGTTGCTCCGCACAGCAACACTAACACTGGAGACGTGGTCAACCTCCTCTTTAGCTCTTGGAAGCTCTCTTCACACTTTGCATCCCACACAAATGCCTTTCCTTTACTGGTCAATCGAGTCAATGGAAGGGCTAGCTTAGAGAACCCTTCAATGAACCTCCTGTAATAACCACCAACCCCAAGAAACTCCCGATCTCGATCGCAGACTTTGGGCTCTCCCACCGCAACACATCGCATCAACCTTGGCTTGGTCCACGCCTATACCATCACCGGAAATAATATGACCCAAGAAGCTCACCTCATGCGGCGAACTCACACCCGACAACTTGGCATACAACTTCCTCTCTTTCAAGACCTCTAGCACCAACCTCAAGTGCTCGCATGCTCTTCCTCGCATTTTGAGTACACCAAAATATCATCAATGAAGACCACCACAAACCGATCCAGATAACTATGGAAAATTCGGTTCATGTACTCCATAAACACCCGGTGCATTTGTGACACCAAAGCGGCATTACAGAGTACTCATAATGCCCATACCTTGTTCTGAATGCTGTCTTCTGGATATCCTCATCCTTCACCTTGATCTGGTGATACCCGGACCTCAGGTCAATCTTGCTAAACACTTTAGCACCCACCAGCTGATCCATTAGATCATCTATCCTCGGGAGAGGATACTTATTCTTGATAGTCACTTTATTCAATTATGCGTAGTCCACGCACGCACGCATACTCCCATCCTTCTTCTTTACCAACAAAACTGGAGCTCCCCACGGTGATACACTAGGCCTCACAAACTTCTTCTCAAGAAGCTCCTCTAACTGCTTCTTCAATTCAGCCAACTCCGAAGCTTACATCCGGTACGGTGCCATAGACACAGGCCTAGTACCAGGCACAAGCTCAATCCCGAACTCCACTTCCTCTGCGGGGGCACACTAGGAATCTCATCCGGAAACACTTGGGGAACTCACACACCACTGTAACCCATCAACCACACTCTGTTTCTCGCGAGATATAGACGCCATCAAAGCAAACAACTGACCACCCTCTTTCATTACCCTGCGCAATTGCTCAGCAGACAAAAAGCAGACTCTTCCTCTTCAGGAAGGAGAAAACTAATAGACTTATCAGAACAGTTGATGTGCACGTGGTTATCTACTAACCAGTCCATGCCCAGAATCACATCTAACCCACCCAAAGGCAAACAAATCAGATCAACCAGAAAATCTCTGCCAAGACCGGCGAGAGGACACCTAGCACACATCGAGAAGTAGTTACAGGACCCTTAGCCTGGAGTGTCGATAACCATCCTCTCTCCATAGTAGACATTACTAAATTTAACTTTTCAAAGACAAACAGATGCAATAAAAGAGTGCGTAGCACCCGTGTCAACAATTGCAACTAAAGGTGTACCAGAGATGAAACATGTACCTCGGATATCATTAGGTCCCCGAACTCGCCAATGCAAACACCTCCCGGTAGATCTTTCCTTCTTAGGCTTGGGGCACTTGAAGCTAATGTGACCCGCTTCACCACGCTTGAAACATACAGTTCCTTGCGATCACACTCCGATGCCATGTGACCACTCTTTCCACACCTAAAACATCTCTTCACTTCCATCTTACAAATCAAAACTCTTGTGACTGGCTTGTCACACTTGAAACACACAATATCGGATGGGGCGTCTCCCACTTGGCCTCTTGCCCTCATGGTGCCTCCTACCCTCAGCAGACCTGTTTCCACCATTGTACCTGTTACCACCCGAATACCTTTGCTTCCCTTTGTCACAGACTTCTCATAAGGCTTACCTCCGTGATGAAATTCCCCTCTCCGGTCTCTCATGACCCTAGAGCGGGCATTCTTTGTCTTCCTCATATATCTGCGCAAAGAATCTACCGGACAAGAATACTCTAATTTTCTCGATACCCCACACCGCTTGATATCACTCTCGGTCCATTCTCAAACTTAATGCATTTTGAGAATTCATTTCAAATTTCAAAGATAGTGTGGATAGAACTTGGCCAACTCGTGAACTTGGCAAAGATATCAAGAATATGATCATACTTCCCGCCTCGGTTCAAGAAATTCCAGTTCTTTCTTACCTCTCACGTCCTCCGGAAATACTTCGCAAGAATTCCCTTCGAACACGGCCAAGTGATCTCTCCCGCAAAGACCCAATCTCTCACCTGGTCTCTAGCCACCACCATCGCCTCCTCGGATAATGTATGAGTACTGCACTGACTTTCTCGCTCATCGGTCGCGCCCAATCACCCTCAAGATCCTCTCAATCTCCTTCACCAAGTCAAGGCACCATCCGGTTGTACCTCTCTCCTTGAAGGTAGGGGTTCTCTCCGAACGTTGCAGTGCGGGTCTCATTATTCTCGTTGGGTACCCACGATCTGCGCTATAGCCCGCAAGGCCTCAAGAAGAGCGAAGATCGATCCTTCCGCCATATCAACCTAACACCTGCAAAGATAAACAACGATTGTAATTACTTTAAGACACCTAGTTGTCATACACACTATGAATGATCGCCACACTTGGCCGGACAGACCGAACTTTTGCTCTGATACCACTAATGTAACACCCCATTTCTACCCGGTAATTTAAATCAAAAATCAGAGTATACAAAAATCTTTTCTGGTCATCTTTTAGTTTAGTGTGTTATAAAATAGTGAACTGGCTGACTATGGGATTACTCAGTAATCGATACTACTTGCAATGTGCATTGGCCACCTTTGCAAGGCTCTCGATGATGCCCTTGTAAATACACCAAATAAAGAAATTCTAGCCTTAGTGGCGAACCACAGTTTAGCCATAGTCATTCAGCACACTAATAGTATAACATAAATTAATACTCAATGAAATGGAGCGTCACAACTCTTTCTCTTAAACAAAATCCGAATACGTAACACCAGTAGATAAACTCATAGAAATATAGTTTCACATAATGCAGCGGAAAATAATCATTATCTCAACAGCATAATCCAGCAATATCAAAACAAATACATAAAGGCTCAACAAGGAGCAAAACAAGCAACAACGCCTAAACCCCGACCCCCAGGTGCTACGATCGAGAAGATCGACTTGGGAGTAGTGAAGGTAGAAAGCCCTCACTCGACTACACCGTGGTAAATAACAATGTAAAGGGTGAGTCTCGAACTATATAATAAAAGTGATAATAAGCAATATATATGCATAGTTTACAAAGACACTCAAACACGCCTAAACATCGAGTCAACAACATTCATGCACTAATGGGGATGTATGCAATGTTGGTATGCATGTGGTACCATTGGCCCACCGCCGCCTCGAGCTTCACAATCACTTTATAAGGCCCCCTACGCCTCAAAGCTTCACAATCATTTTATAAGGCCCCCGGCCGCCTCGAGCTTCACAAATCATATTATAAACTCTACGATCACAGCCCAATGTATGCATGAGACTCCATGTACATCACAAACATCATTTCAAATAAATTTCAATACACCCATTACTCTTACCTCGGTGTTAATCTCATTTTATAGCCCTCCCGGCTTGGCCTCCGGCCCATGCCCCCATGGCATGCTCAATCACTTCATTATAAACCCTCAACACCATTATGTCCCACCTGACTATTCTCTCTAGGGTACTCAACCTTACTCGGGGACCTAAACCACCCTTTAGGACCAAAACAATCATCTAGGGACCAAATCTGTCACCTAGGGACCAAAACAAAGACCTCTTAGGCACTTGGCAAAGACTAGGCGCCATTTTCCCCACATTCGCGCGCCCGGTGCAACACAAAGACTAGGCGCCGTAAACTCGGCATTTCGGCGCCCCCGTGGCAACACGCCCACCGGGCGCCACTTTCCTAGCAATCTGGCGCCCCAGGCAACACAGCACCTAGACACAAACTGCACACACGGTTTGAGACACAAACTAAGACACAGAGCGCCACAGTTTGGCGCCCCCTGTGACCCAGCTCACCCAACACTTTCAAACCAAAAACCACCCGAGCCAAAATGTTTAAAAATGAATTTGGGCGTGTAAACACAAAATTTGGCACGATGAAATATGCCTAGAAAAGTAAGTTTCACTCCCGGGCTCCAAAACACACACACAAACGAGCCTCCAGGACATTTTCAAAAATACCCCGCAAACTAGAAAACCACCCGAGCCAAAATGTTTAAAATTGAAAGTTGGCGCAGTGAATACAAAATTTGGCACGAGAAAATGTGTTTAGAAAAGTAAGTTTCACTCCCTGCCCCAAAACACACAAAGCGAGCCCCAGGGGACATTTTCAAAATAACACCGCAACTGAGAAAACCACTCGAGCCAAAATGTTTAAAATTGAAAGTCAGCGGTGAATACAAAATTTGCACGAGAAAATGTGCCCAGAAATGCAAGTTTCACTCCCTGGCCCAAATACCCACATTCGCGCGCCTGACAAAGAACTCACTCACCTGACATCAAGCATACGGTGACACAGCGCCATTCTGCGGGCACCTGGGCAGCATTTGGCGCCTCACATCGCACACACGCACCCAACATACAAACAAAGGCACTGTGGCGCCATTTTCCCAAAGAACTTGGCGCCCGCGTAACACACTGCACAGAACACATTCCAAAGACATGAGCGGTATTGTGGCGCCATTTTCCCAAAGAATGTGGCGCCCTGGCAAGAGCATTCCGCACAAACTCTCAATTTAGCCCGTGAGCAGCATACTGTGGCGCTGAATCCTAGCATCTTGGCGCCCAAACTCCAAAACCCCAATTTTCCCAAAATCTTCCAAACCAATTCACCCAATAATCCTTCTAACACTCCTAATTGCATAATCAAACAACCAATTGCATACTCAAATCATCAATTAACATCAAAATCACAAATTCATACATTACAAAACCCTAACTCACGCTGAATCAATTTTTACCAACAATTTCATCAAATTCAAGGAATCAATCAACATGCAATCATCAATCAACATCAAAACAAATTTCCTATGACACATATAATACCCATTATCTCCTCTATTATAGAGTGAGACTCCTTACCTCAAATTCACCGTAGAAACGTTCCTTTCTCCGAGTCACCACCAAAAACCACAAAGAATGACTCCTCCTTCCTTTTCCTTCTTCTCCTTGTGCGAAGCTTTCTCTCTTCTCCTTAGGGTTCTAGCGCCGCTTCCTTTCTCTCTTCTCTTCTCTCTATTCGTTTCTTTCTTTCTTTGCAAAGTGGTGCAGTGCACTACCCTAGGAGCCTAAGTCATTGGGCTTGGGCTCTGGGCCAATCCTGCGCTCCTAGATCTCCAATACCACTCCCTTCAATTAAATAAAATACCAATTATGAAACACTATATTATAATTTGATATAATTAAAATAGTGCAACACTTAAACAATTTAATCAATTTCTTAATTAAATTATTTGGGGTGTTACAACTCTCCCCCACTTAGGAGATTTCGTCCTTGAAATTCATACCTGAGTCAAATAACTCTGGATAGGACTCCCGCATTTTGCTTTCCAGGCTCCCAAGTCATACTCTCACCAAGAGCCTCCCAACCACACTACCTTGACCAAGGCAATGTCTTTCCCTCTCAACACCTTCACTTCTCTATCCTCAATCCTCACTGGCATAGTCTCCACAGTGAGGTTCTCACGTACCTCCACATCATCCATGTGAATCACATGAGACGGGTCTGGAATATACTTCCGAAGCTGTGACACGTTAAAAACATCGTGCAAGTTCGAAAGATTAGGCGGCAAGGCCACCACCGTAAGCAAACTTTCCAACCTCTCGGTGATTTGGTACGGTCCAATAAACCTCGGAGTTAACTTCTTTGCCTTGAGCACGCCCAACACCACCATAGGCGTGACCCTCAAGAACACATGCTCACCACCAAACTCCAAGTCCTTCCTCCTCTTATCATGATAACTTTTCTCGTCGACTCGAGACTCTTTCATCTTCTCTCCGATCATTTTCACCTTCTCGGTAGTCTCTCCTAACCAACTCTGGTCCAAGAACAACACTCTCACCAGGACTCATGCCAACACAAAGGAGTTCTCGCACCTCCGCCCATCTGAAGGCCTCAAAAGGAGCCATCCCGATGCTCGAATGATAGTTGTTATTATACGTGAACTCAATCAGTGGAAGATGCGTATCCCACGCACCTCCCTGCTCTAACACACAAGCTCTCAAAAGATCCTCCAAAGACTGGATGGTTCTCTCTGCCTCGACCATCGATCCGAGGGTGATAAGTCAACTCAACCTCACTTGACCCCAAAGCCTCCCGCAAGCTTCCCCAAAACTTTGATGTAAACCGCGGGTCTCTATCCGACACAATACTCTTTGAACCCCGTGAAGCTTCACAATCACTTGAATGTAAATTCTAGCCAACTTTGGCACAGGAAAGGTGATGTTGATAGGAATAAAGTGAGCAGACTTGGTCAACCTATCCACAATCACCCAAATAGTGTCGGACCCTCTCACAGTATTTGGCAATCCGGTCACAAAATCCATGGAAATCTTTGCCCCACTTCCATTCCGGAATCTCCAAAGGTTGCATCAACCCCGCAGCTTCGGTGCTCAATCTTTGACTTCGGCAAGTCAAACATGCATATACAAACTGCGCAACATCTCTCTTCATACCAGGCCACCAAAATAGTTTCTTCAGATCATGGTACATCTTAGTAGCACCTGGATGAATGCTCAACTTACTCCTATGACTCTCCTCAAGTATCATCTTCTTTAACTCAGCATCATCTGGAACACAAATTGCGTCCCCGAACCTCAACACACCTCGGGAATCCAACACTGTAATCCCCTCAACAAACCTTGCTCACCCGCAATGAAAGCAAGTCTACCACTTCACATCTAGTCTCGGGCGTCTCGACATCGACCAAGAATTCGCTCCCAATTCTCAAGATCCCCAAATCGACACTGAGGTGTCACCCACGCATCAAACTCAAGTCACGGAATTGCTCAATCAATTCCAACTCCTCACCATCATAGCCGACATATGCAAAGTCTTCCGACTCAAAGCATCGCCCACGACATTAGCTTTGTCGGGGTGATAGTTCAAGCCGAAATCATAGTCCTTCAATGGCTCTAGCCAACGCCTGCTGTCTCATATTCACTCCTTACGGTCAAACAAGTACTTCGGACTCTTGTGATCACCGAACACTTCGAATCTAGTACCATAGAGATAGTGCCTCCAGCATTTTCAACACAAACACAATTGCGGCCCAACTCTAAGTCATGAGTAGGATAGTTCTTTCTCATGGGTCCTCAACTGTCGGACGCATAAGCCACCACCTTCCCATCTCGCATCAAAACGCCTCCCAAACCCATCTTGGAAGCATCACAAGACACAACAAATGGTTGCTCGCACAGCAACACTAACACCGAGACGTGGTCAACCTCCTCTTTAGCTCTTGGAAGCTCTCTTCACACTTTGCATCCCACACAAATGCCTTTCCTTTACAAAGTCAATCGAGTCAATGGAAGGGCTAGCTTAAAGAACCCTTCAATGAACCTCTCTGTAATAACCACCAACCCCAAGAAACTCCCGATCTCGATCGCAGACTTTGGGCTCTCCCACCGCAACATCTTGCATCAACCTTGGTCGGGTCCACGGCCTATACCATCACGAGAAATAATATGACCCAAGAAGCTCACCTCATGCAAACTAACTCACACTTCGACAACTTGGCATACAACTTCCTCTCTTTCAAGACCTCTAGCACCAACCTCAAGTGCTCTGATGCTCTTCCTCGATTTTGAGTACACCAAAATATCATCAATGAAGACCACCACAAACCGATCCAGATAACTATGGAAAATTCGGTTCATGTACTCCATAAACACCCCTGGTGCATTTGTGACACCAAACGGCATTACAGAGTACTCATAATGCCCATACCTTGTTCTCGAATCTTCGTCTTTCGGATATCCTCATCCTTCACCTTGATCCGGTGATACCGGACCTCAGTCAATCTTGCTAAACACTTTAGCACCCACCGGTGATCCATTAGATCATCTATCCTCGGGAGAGGATACTTATTCTTGATAGTCACTTTATTCAATTGTCTGTAGTCCACGCACAGACGCATACTCCCATCCTTCTTCTTTACCAACAAAACTGGAGCTCCCCACGGTGATACACTAGGCCTCACAAACTTCTTCTCAAGAAGCTCCTCTAACTGCTTCTTCAATTCAGCCAACTCAGAAGCTGACATCCGGTACGGTGCCATAGACACAGGCCTAGTACCAGGCACAAGCTCAATCCCGAACTCCACTTCCCTCTCTGGGGGCACACTAGGAATCTCATCCGGAAACACTTCGGGGAACTCACACACCACCTGTAACCCATCAACCACAGCTCTGTTCTCAGCAGACATAGACGCCATCAAAGCAAACAACTGACCACCCTCTTTCATTACCTGCGCAATTGCTCCGCAGACAACAAAGCCAACTCTTCCTCCTTCAGGAAGGAGAAAACTAATAGACTTATCAGAACAGTTGATGTGCACGTGGTTATCTACTAACCATCCATGCCCGTAATCACATCTAACCCACCCAAAGGCAAACAAATCGGATCAACTCGTAAAATCTCAGCCAAGACCGACAGAGGACACCTAGCACACATCGAGAAGTAGTTACGGACCGCTTAGCTGGAGTGTCGATAACCATCCCTCTCTCCATAGTAGACATTACTAAATTTAACTTTTCAGCACAAACAGATGCAATAAAAGAGTGCGTAGCACCCGTGTCAACAATAGCAACTAAAGGTGTACCAGAGATGAAACATGTACCTCGGATATCATTAGGTCCCTCTGAACCTGCCAATGCAAACACCCTCCCAGTAGATCTTTCCTTCTTAGGCTTGGGGCACTTGAAGCTAATGTGACCGGCTTCACCACAGCTTGAAACATACAGTTCCTTGCGATCACACTCCGATGCCATGTGACCACTCTTTCCACACCTAAAACATCTCTTCACTTCCATCTTACAAATCAAAACTCTTGTGACTCGGCTTGTCACACTTGAAACACACAATATCGGATGGGCGTCTCCCACTTGGCCTCTTGCCCTCATGGTGCCTCCTACCCTCAGCCAGACTGCTTCCACCATTGTACTGTTACCACCCGAATACCTTTGCTTCCCTTTGTCGGCCAGACTTCTCATAAGGCTTACCTCCGTGATGAAATTTCCCCCTCGGTCTCTCATGACCCTAGAGCGGGCATTCTTTGTCTTCCTCATATATCCTCGCAAAGAATCTACCGGATCAAAGAATACTCTAATTTTACGATACCCCACACCGCTTGATATCATCTCTCATCCATTCTCAAACTTAATGCATTTTGAGAATTCAGCCCCACCTCAAAGATAGTGTGGATAGAACTTGGCCAACTCCGTGAACTTGGCAAAGATATTCGAGAATGATCATACTTCCCCGCCTCGGTTCAAGAAATTCCAGTTCTTTCTTACCTCTCACGTCCTCCGGAAATACTTTCGCAAGAATTCCTTCGAACACACCAAGTGATCTCCTCCGTGCAAAGACCCAATCTTTCACCGGTCTCTAGCCACCACCATCGCCTCCTCGGATAATGTATGAGTACCGTGCACACGACTTTCTCGCTCATCGGTCAAGCCAATCACCACCTCAAGATCCTCTCAATCTCCTTCACCCAAGTCAAGGCACCATCCGGGTTGTACCTCCCCTGAAGGTAGGGGTTCTCTCTCCGAACGTTGCTGTGTCGCGGGTCTCATTATTCTCATTGGGTACCCACGATCTGCGCTTATAGCCCGCAAGGCCTCAAGAAGAGCAAGATCGATCCTTCCGCCATATCAACCTAACACTGCGCAAAGATAAACAACCGGTTCGTAATTACTTTAAGACACCTAGTTGTCATACACACTATAATGATCGACACACTTGGCCGGACAGACCGAACTTTTGCTCTGATACCACTAATGTAACACCCCATTTCTACCCGGTAATTTAAATCAAAAATCGAGTATACAAAAATCTTTTCTTGGTCATCTTTTAGTTTAGTGTGTTATAAAATAGTGAACTGGCTGACTATGGGATTACTCATGTAACTGATACTACTTGCAGCAGGCATTGGCCACCTTTGCAAGGCTCTCAAGTGATGCCCTTGTAAATACACCAATAAAGAAATTCTAGCCTTAGTGGCGAACCACAGTTTAGCCATAGTCATTCAGCACACTAATAGTATAACATAAATTAATACTCAATGAAATGGAGCGTCACAACTCTTTCTCTTAAACAAAATCCGAATACGTAACACCAGTAGATAAACTCATAGAAATATAGTTTCACATAATGCAGCGGAAAATAATCATTATCTCAACAAAGATAATCCAAAGATATCAAAACAAATACATAAAGGCTCAACAAGGAGCAAACAAGCAACAACGGTCTAAACCCAGCCCCCTAGGTGCTACGTGCTCGAGCGCATCGACAGGCTGGGGAGTAGTGAAGGTAGAAAGCCCTCACTCCCGACTACACCGTGGTAAATAACAATGAGAAAGGGTGAGTCTCGAACTATATAATAAAAGTGATAATAAGCAATATATATGCATAGTTTACAAAGACACTCAAACACGCCTAAACATCATCAACAACATTCATGCACTAATGGGGATGTATGCAATGTTGGTATGCATGTGGTACCATTGGCCCACCCACCGCCTCGAAAGCTTCACAATCACTTTATAAGGCCCCGGCCGCCTCAAAGCTTCACAATCATTTTATAAGGCCCGGCCGCCTCAGCTTCACAAATCATATTATAAACTCTACGATCGCAGCCCAATGTATGCATGAGACTCCATGTACATCACAAACATCATTTCAAACAATTCAATACACCCATTACTCTTACCTCGGTGTTAATCTCATTTTATAGCCCTCCCGGCTTGGCTCTCCGCCCATGCCCCCATGGCATGCTCAATCACTTCATTATAAACCCTCAACACCATTATGTCCCACCTGACTATTCTCCTCTAGGGTACTCAACCTTACTCGGGGACCTAAACCACCCTTTAGGACCAAAACAATCATCTAGGGACCAAGCTGTCACCTAGGGACCAAAATGAAACCCTCTTAGGCACTTGGCAAAGACTAGGCGCCATTTTCCCCACATTTCGCGCCCGGTGCAACATGAAGACACTAGCGCGAAAACTCGGCATTTCGGCGCCTCGTGGCAACACACCCATCGGGCGCCACTTTCTAGCAACTGGCGCCCCCGGGCAACATGACCTAGACACAAACTCTGCATACGATTTCAGACACAAACTAAGACACAAAGACAGTTTGGCGCCCCCGCTGACCACTCACCCAACACTTTCAAACCAAAAACCACCCGAGCCAAAATGTTTAAAAATGAATTTGGGCGAGTAAACACAAAATTTGGCACAGTGAAATATGCCTAGAAAAGTAAGTTTCACTCCCGGGCTCCAAAACACACACAAAACGAGCCTCGGGACATTTTCAAAAATACCCACAACAACAGAAAACCACCCGAGCCAAAATGTTTAAAATTGAAAGTTGGCAGGTGAATACAAAATTTGCACGAGAAAATGTGTTTAGAAAAGTAAGTTTCACTCCCCTGCCCCAAAACACACACAAAGCGAGCCCCACCGGACATTTTCAAAATAACACCGCAACTGAGAAAACCACTGAGCCAAAATGTTTAAAATTGAAAGTTGGCGGTGAATACAAAATTTGCACGAGAAAATGTGCCCAGAAATGCAAGTTTCACTCCCGGGCCCAAAATACCCACATTCCGCGCCTGACAAAGAACTCACTCACCCAGACATCGCATAAAGTGACACAGCGCCATTCAGGGCACCTGGGGGCAGCATTTGGCGCCCACATCGCTGGGCACACGCACCCAACATACAAACAGTGCACAGGGCGCCATTTTCCAAGCAACTTGGCGCCCTGGCAGAACACACCTGCACAGAACACATTCCAAAGACATGAACAAAGGTGCAGGCGCCATTTTCCCAAAGAATGTGGCGCCGGCAAGAGCATTCCGCACAAACTCTCAATTTAGCCCGTGAAGCGATTACGTGGCGCTGAATCCTAGCATCTTGGCGCCCCAAACTCCAAAACCCCAATTTTCCCAAAATCTTCCAAACCAATTCACCCAATAATCCTTCTAACACTCCTAATTGCATAATCAAACAACCAATTGCATACTCAAATCATCAATTAACATCAAAACAGCCCCTATGACACATATAATACCCATTATCTCCCCTATTATAGAGTGAGACTCCCCTTACCTCAAATTCACCGTAGAAACGTTCCTTTCTCCGAGTCACCACCAAAAACCACAGCAACAGCTCCTTCCTTTTCCTTCTTCTCCTTGTGCGTAAGCTTTCTCTCTTCTCCTTAGGGTTCTAGCGCCGCTTCCTTTCTCTCTTCTCTTCTATCTATTCGTTTCTTTCTTTCTTTGCAAAGTGGTGCGAATTGCACTACTCCTAGGAGCCTAAGTCATTGGGCTTGGGCTCCTGGGCCAATCCTTGCAGTTCCGGTATCTCCAATACCACTCCCTTCAATTAAATAAAATACCAATTATGAAACACTATATTATAATTTGATATAATTAAAATAGTGCAACACTTAAACAATTTAATCAATTTCTTAATTAAATTATTTGGGGTGTTACAGTGAGCGAGAGTGAGCGAGAGTGAGTGAAGGTGAGCAACATGATCTTGGAGAGGTCCCTTAAAGAATAGGCTTAGGATAACAAAGGAGTAGCTGAAAACGTACATCATAAAGTGACAAGCTTGCGTTAGAGTTAAATGGAGTAGTCGGTTTAGGATTGCCGAGGTGAGGTTATCTGCCATGCGTGAGTTGGAACTTAAGTGAATAATCGTAAGTGTCAAGGACGTAAGTAAAGAGGTCATAGGAACCGAGGTGAGTGGTATAGCATCAGTAACTAAGTGTATGAGTACCTGAGACTAGGCATCAGTATCGGTCTGTACTTGCCGAAGTGTAGGGTAGGTAGGCCGAGATACTTAGGCCGAGATAGAGAACTTAGGCGTAGATGCTGAAGTGTCGTTGATAACGTGTAACGTGTAGTAACCGAGGTTTTATGGCCGAGACGTAGAGTATATCATAACTAGGTGTACTTGCCGAGGTGAGATGTTGCGTTTAAGCGCGGTGTGTCCACGCGTAGAGTAACTAAGTGGTGTTATAGAGAGAGTGAAGTACGTTCGCGTGAATGGAAGTGACTATGAGTGGAGTAGAGTGTGGCAAGGTGCCAAACGTGCCGAGGTGCCGAGTGTGCCGAGGTGCTATAGGTGCCGAGGTGTTGTTTCCACGCTAGTATAGCGCAGGCTGTTTGCTGGACGCGACTGTGAGCGTCGCTTGAGTGCCAAGTGCGTAAGGGGCTAAGTAGCGTAGTCATTTTAGTCCCTAATTGACGTTTTAGTCCTAAGTTACAGGGTAGTCCTCGTGGTGACTCTTTGGTCCACCACTTGGAACCGAGGTAATCGGTGAGTTGAGGGCGACAGTCCTAGTGCTGTAGGCCGATATGGAGACGTCGGCCTTAGTGCCGTGATGATGTATGAGAGTTGTTTTGGCCGTAAGGCTACGTGTAAAGGGGTAATAAATGGTGAAGTCCCTGAGGGGCATTAATATAAATGAAAATGGTGAATGCAGAGGACTTAAGTCCTAATTAATGAACAGAAGGCTGCGGTCTTAATGGTGAGTTACCGGAGTTGTGTTATGATTAAATTGAATAATGTATATGCTGTGTTTTATGCATTGTTCATGGCGTCGCATAAATCATAAGCATAATGGTGAAAGCAGAGGACTTCGGTCCTATGGTGAAAGCAGAGGACTTCGGTCCTAAGGTGATAGCAGAAGAATTCGGTCTTAATGGATCCATCATGCATATGCCCTTGGAGTTTGGGTCTGCATCATGCATATAATTCATGCACTGAATAATTGTGTTAGTTGTGTGTTGTGCCGAGATGTTTATATGTGTTTGCTTAGCATAATGCTTGTCATAAACCTTATTATTTGTGTCTAGAGACTCACCCTACTGCTTTTATGTTGCTTCTCATGTTGGCAACTTGCAGGTATTCCCGAGTAGAGGTGTTGTCACTCAGTGTCTGTTTTGGCGTCGTCATTGCTCTGGTAGTGTAACACAGGGGGGCCGAGTAGTGTAGTATGCTGTTATGTAGATTTATTTGGGTCATAAACCTATGTCTTTTGGAACATGTATCATTTTGACTGTGATGTAACTAATAACTGGTTAATTGTTGAGCTCGGTTCCTTCTAGGCCGAGGTGCTATATGTACATCACACTACACTGTTTAGCTGCGCAATCATTTATATTGTTTTGCTGTTTGAAATTCTTGTAGAAAAATGTAGCACTCCTTGAGTGGTATTTGAAAACTCTGATTTAATTTGCTAAGTAGTATTAATGTAAGGGGGTGTTACACATATGTCAAACATCAACTAAGACAAAACATGCCGATACAATCAAAGATTCAATTGTCAAGGATGCAAGGTGAATTTCTCAAAACAAATGTGTGTGTGTGAGGAGGAGTGAATTTACCCTAATAACTCTATGCTACAACAAGCAAGTAGGCTTACGTCTTCATTAGGAGGTCATACACATGGAGGGAATGGCACACAATTAAATCAAGACAATTTAAGTAGCATCAAAACAAGTAAACAATTGATCATAGGCATAGAATGATCTTAATTATCCTAATGACATGCGAGCAACGATTTCTTAATAACATGAACAAAGAGGAATTGCATCAAGGCTAAGGTAAGCCTATCCTTTGCAATACTTCACGAACCCTAAACCCCAAACATACAATCTCATTTGTTATTCACTAAGAGATTAAAAGGGAAAGGTTTTCATATTTCGAAAAGATTGGTGGTAACCAGTTCATCAAAATAGAAATCTTAGAAACAATTAGGTTGGAATGGGAATCCATTTCCTATTATTTTTATTCCCTTGACTTTCAAAATACGAAGATGGTAACAATTCAAATATTTGTTTGATTGAAAGAGTATTTTCAATATTCTAAATTATACATAGAATACATTCTAGCACTGGAATACAATAGAATTAAAAAATGCAGATATTATTTAATTAATTAATTTAATTAGTATTAATCAAATAACTAAAATTCAATTGTTAAAAAATTGAAGAACCCAACTATACTATAAAACAATTGATACAGTTTGATCCCTTAACTCAATGAAGAGTACCTTAGAGTCCACTTCTTCCCCATACTACAAGGGAAAGGGAAAATGTAAATCACAAATAATCACATCATGTATGAATGGACACCATCACTGGATTTACCACCGTCGCTTACTCCACCGTCGTTACACCGTCATTACACCGTCGTCTAATTCACCTAGACAACATCAATAGCTCTATGGCTAATGTCCAACTCACCGGACACATCGACACCAACAGTTGTAGACTACACTGTCACTACAAGGCTCAAACCATCACCTAAGGACTAAACCGTCACTTAAGGACCAAACTGGCTCCATCATTCAGCCACTTAGACGAAATCGGCACCAAACAGCCCCCAAAATTGTGCCTGGCAGCAACCTGCGCCACCCTGACATCAAAACAGCACCTCGGCACACTCATACTGAACCTCGGCACACCACCCTACACCTTGGTATACTACACTTCGACGCAATACGCTTCGACACGCCTACACTTCAACACACTTACACCTCGACAACACTAACTTCGACATACATACACTACACCTCGGTACATCCACACCTCGGTAGATATACACTATACCTCGACAACTGCACTTCGGTAACTACAAGTCGACACCTACACTTCGACTCCCACACCGTTACACCTCGTCTCTTACACTTTGTCACCTACGCTTCGACACTTACGCTTCGACACACTTATACGTCGACTTCCATATACTTCGACACATCTACACTTAGGCAACTACCCTTCGCTCCACAATACTACAACACCTATTCATTTGAAATTTGTTCAACACACATCAAAGTACTCAACAAAGGGCCAACACCAACAGTATCGCCCTGGGACTGAGGGTTCCTCAACTCCCATTTCTCTTCTAGGTCTCTCATCTGACCAACTCACCCAAAACACATACACACATCACAATTTCACCAAAGTGAAGCAAACACAACATCAATCACACAACAAGCAACACAAACAACTCAAGGATCATCCTAGAGTCTAACTCACACATAATATTCTTCATATACACTATTATAGGTGAAAGAGAGCCCCCTTACCTCAATAGATTGAAGAATAAGTACTCTCTCCACCAAGACTTTACGATCCACTAACAAACAAGCTCCTCTTCCTTGAACTTGAGCTCTCCACGCCAAGGCTTTCCCCCCTGCGTAAGTCTGGTAGTTAGCCGCAGTAGAACATCCATAGGATGATCCTTGCGGCTGACCCACAAAGCCTGTTACCTCGAGCGGCCTTTTGGCCAATTGCACTTGTACCTACTGAAGAGAAGTCGTATAAGTGAGATTCGCCAACAACTACCCCCCTAGTGTTGACAGTGGCAAAAGTACCAGGCTAAGGAATTGCAGGGTTAGGATTTACCTGATGAGAGTACGCTTGCTGAGTCCCAGTCAGGCTCCCACTCGGTGGACACTGATGCATGCCTCCCATAGGGTTATAAGAGGATGTCTGCTGAGGTCCAACAAGGTTGGTGTATAGCGGGGCCTGATGCGGTTCTCCTAGAGAAGAAGGTTGTCCTCCCTATGATTGGCCGGAGACAACATAGTTCATGGTGCTACTGGCTTGCGTAGCACATCTTTACTCCACTTCCTTGGCTTGTTGCACTTCATTGTGCACCATAGGTTTAACTATGTCAGCCAATTGGTTGGACAATTGATACATGATGTCATGTATCCCTATGTCGATTTGTTGCCGGATAAACGACGTGGTCATGACCACAGGTTCCTCGTAGTGTTGTGGGGAACTTTCTCTAGACTCAACATTGACCGCAAGGGGAGTTGTCTTTGAAACACTTATTGGCTCATTGTTTTTCGTTTTCGGAGCAGTTACCTTTTTTTGATGCCGATGGTGGCTCCATACTTAGGTTTCTGCCAGAGCG
Source organism: Oxytropis ochrocephala (assembly GCA_020916435.1). NCBI lineage: Eukaryota > Viridiplantae > Streptophyta > Magnoliopsida > Fabales > Fabaceae > Oxytropis > Oxytropis ochrocephala. The sequence goes on from CM037088.1 coordinate 68,538,877, forward strand.
TAAGCGCATACGCCAACTATAATACAGTCCAAGCGAATCAAACAGAGGAGTTTGCTCACCTTTTCCTATCCCACTGGGCGTGCCAATTTTTGTTGTCGTCAAACTCTTAGGTCCTAGCCGTGGTGTCGGCCAGGGGTTTGGACAGTCTTTGATTCCTCTTTTCTTCAAGCAATTGTGTCGAGGAGAGAACTCTGCTCCTCAAATATGAATTTCCTGACTCTTACAGAAAGGATCAGGAATTTTCTTGGCCCATTTATCTTGCATGCGGCCCATTGGGTTGCTTTAATAACGGTTTTGTCCAATCCGGAACAATTTTTAATGTTCTTTTAGAGTTTTGACCCTATCTATCATGAAGGTTAATAAGGAAATACCAAGACTTTTATGTAATACTTTTATTAAGGTTACGTAATGATCGATTTAATCAGGTAAAGAGACAAACATGGCATATCATTATACTCAAGAGACATTTAATAACAATAATTATTTTACGAAGAGCTTATTGCAATTCTGTAACTACGAAAAAAATATTTAATTGAAGAAAACGTATAATTTTTTATACTATAAAGTGATCAACATTCAAATTGTTTCATCCAAAAGAAGGAAAAAATGGCTAAAAGTTTCAAGTTTGTGATTACTATGATCCTCTTTTTTTATCTATTTCTTCTTGTAAGCGGATATGGTAAGCCTTTTTTCTTATCCTTCTGAAATTTATTTTTAATCTTAGACTTGATCGTTCATCTTCTTTATGCAACATTTCTTTATTTTCTCAACATCACAGTTCCTGTATTATTCTGTGAAAGTGACCATGATTGCCCAAGTGATATGTGTACAGCTCCTCTAGTTCCGAAGTGTTATGAGTATGACTTTTACTGTTATTGCATGGAATTGTAATAGTTAATTTAGCATTTTAATTTCTTTGACAAGCTTAGAAGATTGTTATATCTTGCAAGTGTTGTTACCTATATTGTTTTTTAGAATTCATAGAGAACAAGAAAATCGGAATACGCATAGGTTTTGTGTTGCCTAAAACACATTTAATATAAAATGACTAAATAAAGTAAACCTTTATTTTCTTTTATATTTAGCATTAAAACGACATTTGAGTAAAATTAACAAATATTACAATTTATTTACATTCAAATTAGAGACAGATTTCTCATGTTTCCGTTTTTCAATTTTTCCTGGCATATCGTTAAAATAAAATATGCAATTTTAAATGTGAAGCTCTAGTTTGTGTAGCAAGCAGTTTATACTTCATCATGACATATGTGTGTAACAAAAAAACCAGGAATAAAGCTGGTGTAAGCGAAATTAAAAGTCGGGCATCATTTGGTAATTTTTCTAATATGTGGGGACTGGCTCTTGTCTGATAACAAGTAATATGTTTCTCTTATGCTGAGATTATGACAATCAGAGCTATGTTCAAATTCTGAAGACCAAAATTAAAGACTTTTAGCTTAAATCGGTGTTTGAAAAAGAGTAATAATGATTCTGATGTAGATTTCTACGGTAATCTTTTGGCGAAAAGATCTTGAATTTGACAACCACATCGTCAATATACCCTTCGATGCTTTTGTCGATTAAGTACATGGGACTATGGAAGATAGCATTCTGTTCTGTACCGTATCTATAGATAAGTATATCCGAGATAGTTGGTAGGTAATAAGGTTTTGATCAATATAGAGTTACGTCCGAGTTAATTGTTCCGAGCTGAGGTGGGGTGTCCCTGCATAAACACTCCGATGCTGAAGTCAGTAGCAGTGGAGTTAATGCAAATGAGTGATATTTAATGTGTATCTCTCTCATTGGAATAAATGCAGTATTTATAGGTTTGGGAGGCACTTGGGTGTCATCATCTGAACCATCGGTTGTGGAGGCGCATGGTAGGCTGTTGGATGAATGATTATGGGCCTTGGCTGTTGAGGGCCCAATCAGTTGGCCTTTTGAGCAGAGAGGGGTGCGAATAGTAGGCGTGTGATTTCTCCATAACAGTTGTCCCCCAAGTCGGTTTGGCATGGTAGGTTAAACTAGACTTGAAATATGTGTAAAAAATAAATCGTTTAAGTGAGATTGGAAAAAATAGCTGTGTTCGGACTTTCTTACCGATCTTGTATTTAATTTAAACCGAACTGCATCACCGATCTTTAAAGATGGTTGAAGCCGAACTGTACTGCCGATCTTTGAAGATGGTTGAAGCCGAACTGTATTACCGATCTTTGAAGATGGTTGAAGCCGAACTGTATTGCCGATCTTTGAAGATGGTTGAAAGCGAACTGTATAGCCGATCTTTGAAGATGGTTGAGTGTTGGTGACGCTTCATTTTAATATTTCTTTCTTTTTTCGACAGAGCATTAAATGCTCGTGTTGATCGATGTGACCGTCTCGCAGGATTCGAGGCGCTCTTTTTAATGATGACTTCCTCGATTCTTGCGCTGCTTTGATTTTCGATTGAGTGCGCCGCTTTGAATGAACAAGAATTCGGCCATATCTCGTAACCCTATAAATACAAGCGCAGGTAATTCATTTATCTTTTTAGTTTCCTCGCTTCACTTAGAGCTACCAACTTCGTGATTTTAAGTTCTCCGAGCTCGCCTCCTTCGACTCGACATCAAATCTCTTCATTTTTCCTCAAGACTTTCTTCCGAGGTTAGTGCTTCTATTTGAATTTACTTTTTGTTGTGTTTTTCGAGAATTTATTCTTCGTTGCGCTTCGCTTTTTCAATTCCACCGGCCGAGATCTAGCCTCACCGCCATCTTTTTTTGTCGATGGGGTTGTTGTGTCGGGTTCCGATCTTGTTCGTGAACCCAACATCTTCTTATGATTTTATCCTCGATAGCTTGCCCCATTCCCGTGTAGGTAAATCGGCGTAAAACAAAATGCATAACTCGCACAAACGCCCGACTTATAGACCAAGCCGAGCAAGCTCGCAAGTCTGAGAGGCCCCGACATCGGAAAGCTAATGGCATCTAGAACTGATTCTAATCCATTAGATAGGAGAGAATGGCTGCACTCAAATACAGGAAGAAATGTCTTCCGCCTAGAGGAAGTGTGATAAGAGAAGAGCTTCCGACGAAGAATCGCCCACCCTTCCGCTCCCAACAATCCGAACTCAGAGGCTCAAGTAGATGTTGATTTAGATCCGAGCTCTTCAGATGACTCCGATCTTGATTCGAGTTCGTAATCCGATACAAAATCGACGGAAGAAAGGTTGACGATCCGTCTGCTGACCCGTAAGAGGAGAATGTTGGTGAGGATAGAAGAGGTAAAGAGCCTAAGATACCGGAGTTTCGAGTTGTTATACGGGTATGAAGATTCCGGTTAACAACGCCGACCTCCCCGTAGTTCCCCTTGGGCTCGCCCGTGATTATTCCCCGGTATCCAAAAACTTCGTAGTATATGCACTCGCTTATTGACTCCGAGATCGACATCGCGAATTATTCAAAGAGGCTTTATGCAAAAGATCCCGAAGCGCCGGGCGTGTCTTTGGAATGGGAAAGGGCGAGCATGTGGCCACTTACCCGCATTCTCTCAAGTTTATTGTTTCATCGGACGACTTTAGCTCACATGCGCATCCGCCCTCCATTCACGGCCTTCCAACAATCGCCAGATTGGCCAGTTAGAAGTAGCCCCATCTCAACTTCACCCCAATGCTTGGGCATTCGTGACGAGCTTTTGAGCCGGTATGCATTCATTTAGGTCGGCCCTTTCCTTCAACTTTTCTTACATATGTTTCAAATAAACAAAAGGATCGAGAAGAACAGCGGCAAACCTCGCGCGCTTAGAGCATTATACCCTCCGATCTAGACTCAGAATCAAGGTTTTTCGCCATATTCGTAAAGTTTGAAGTATGAATGGAAAAATAAGTTTTTCCGGTCGAACTTGGTGTTGCGCAAAGAGTGGTAGACCCGAGTTGGGACATTTAATGTCGAGAATGACATTGTTCTCACCACCAAGTTTCTCTTGGTTGGACCCGACGAGACGAATCCAAAAGGCATTCTCGCTGAAAAGAATCATTTAAACGTGGAGGATCGTAATACCTTGAAAGTGATCCGATGTTCATTGCAGATCGGATCATCACCAATAATGAACATAGGCTTAATCAATGGGGTTTCGATACTAAGTTGTTGGTAGCATCCGTTAAGTTTGAGCACGTCGAGAAAGCTTTAGGCTCGGTTTAAAAACGCTTTCTTAGTTTATTTTTACTATGTCCGCCGCTTTTTATATCCACGATCTTTACTTGCATAATCTTTCTAATGTAATTTTGTATTTAATCTGCAGATAGCATGGCCCCGAGACGGAATATGGCGCTTTGAAAGCCTTAGCACTTGAAGAAATTACCCAGCTGATACCTCACGCCTAAGTAGTAGCGGGTTCCAACCGAGGAAACTCTCCAAAGAATTGTTACTCCTACTGTGCCTATCACCGTGGTTAATCCCGAGGTGGAAGACGAAGAGGAAGCTCGGCCATTCACAAGAAAAAGGAAGCAACCATTCGGTCAACTTCCTCCTAGGTCCAAACCCCAAGATCGGGGAGAAAATGTGATTGATCCGAGCGACCACTACCAAAGAAGCACAAAAACATAAGTCCGCCGCTCCTTTTGATCCACGGGCATATATGACCCTCAAGACCGAGGAATTCCAAGTCGACTTCTTTCTGAGTTTCACTCTCTGTTTTCAAAGATGGTCGATTTAGTGAGGAGGATAAAACGGCCGCAGCCTTTAAAAATTAAAGGTACGGTTTTCGGTTTTCTAAGCTCGCCCACCCGATCTTCCAACTTCTTTTATACTTAAGTATTTTATCTATTTGTACAGATCTTGAAGTTAAATATGAGTCACTCGGAAAAAGTCGTAAGTCCCTTCGGGCTGATCTTGAGAAATCTCAAAAAGATGTGGATCTTTATAAACAGATGGTCAAGACTTGGAAGCTAAGCGCTACTACTCGAGGTCGAAAAGAAGTAAATGGAGGCCGAATCAAGCAGCCAAATGAAAAATTTGAAAAGGCCGCCGTTGAGCTCCAAGAAAAAGATGCTAAGATCGCGAGTTGATGGCTTCGACTCGGCCCATAATTTTCCCGAGCTTCAGAATGATTGAGAAACTTCATCGCTTCTAAATGTTAAAGCTCGAAGATCGGAAGAAGGCTATTCAAATGGGTCAAGAGGGCATTGTCGAGGCTTTTAATAACGCCTTGACCAAGTCGCCGTAGTTAATCCCAACTTTATTGCCGATCGTGATATTCTTAACCCGAGTACGGAGTTCATGATGGTCATATTGTTGAGTTTGACCTTAATCCGATGAAGTGTCAAGGATCGCTTATCCGAAGAGATGTGTAATTTGCATTATTTTTTTTTTGAAATCGAGGTTCCGCCAGAATCGTATTTTTGTAATGACATCTCTCGTATTTAACCTCGTCATATTTTTGGCATCCTTTGTGAATGTGTTTTATCTCTGACATCTCTTCCCTTCGCTTTTAAATAAGTTTAAGGTGAAAACAATGATATCGATAGATGTTTTGAATCATATAGAAATAAGATCGGAAAATAGAATGCCTTGGCAAAGCAAGTCTTTAAATAAGATCGGAAATAGAATGCCTTGGCAAAGCAAGTCTTTATTTAAATAAGATCGGAAATAGAATGCCTTGGCAAAGCAAGTCTTTATTTAAATAAGATCGGAAATAGAATGCCTTAGCAAAGCAAGTCTTTATTAAATAAGATCGGAAATAGAATGCCTTGGCAAAGCAAGTCTATATTACATAAAATCGAAATAGAATGCTTGGCAAAGCAAGTCTATATTTACACAAGATCGGAAATAGAATGCCTTGGCAAAGCAAGTCTATATTTACACAAGATCGGAAATAGAATGCCTTGGCAAAGCAAGTCTAACTATAATATTTCTTGAGTTTGGTGTATGCTCCATGTTCTGGGATCGCTTTGCCCTCTCTAGTGGTTTCTAGCTCAAAAGCGCCATTTCTGCTGCCGTGACTGAGCATGGACCTTCCCGCCGGGTGCTAGCTTGCCTTGTGATGCATTTTTCAATCCCACATCTCATTCTTCTCAAACGAGGTCACCGACATCAAAATCTCTTGGGACGACTTTCTGATTATATCGGGTGGCTATTCTTTGTTTGTTGATGGCTTCCTTGAGGGATGCGTGATCTCGGATTTCTTCTATAAGATCCAGCTCTTCTCGTAAAGCTTGTTCGTTGTCTTCTGGTGATTTCGGATTTGTGGTTCTCCAAGATAGTTCTCCGATTTCGACTGGGATGACTGCTTCGTTCCCATATGATAACCGGAAAGCGCGCTTTCTCCCGTGGAGCTTTGGGGAGTTGTTCTCAGACGCCACAAGACATAAGGAGCTCTTCAACCCAATTTCCTTTAGCATTGTCTAACCTTTTTTTCAACCCGTTGAGAAGTACTTTGTTTGCTGCTTCTGCTTGACCGTTTGTTTGGGGATGCTCCACCGACGTGAACCGATGTTTGATTTTAAGATCGGACATCAACTTCCTAAATCCTTTATCGCTGAATTGAGTTCCATTGTCCGTGATTACCACCTCGCACCCGAACCGTAATTATCTCTTTCCGAAAAAGAGATGCGCTTTTTGCCTTAATAATGATATAGTGGTTCGCCTCAATCCATTTAGTAAAATAATCAACGCCACGATTAAGAATTTATTTCTCCCGGGCTTTTGGAAAAGGTCCTAGAAGGTCTATCCCCACCATGCAAAAGGCCATGGGGAGGAGAGATTTGTGAGACCCCAGAGGAGGTGCAATGTGAACGCTTATGTGAATCTGCAATTCTGACATTTCTTCATATAGTTCCTTGCATCGCCTTCAATGGTTGGCCAAAAGTATCCTGCTCTTAACACCTTCCCCGGCTAAGGAAGGATCACCTAAATGTTGGCCACATATTCCTTCATGAATTTCCATTAACACATAGTCACCTCCGCTCTGTTTCTAGACATTTCAATAATCTGAAGAGAGTGCCTTCTTGTAAAGTCGCTCATTGAACACCGCAAAAGATGCCGCTTTTCTTCTGACGATCTTGGCTTTTTCAGATCTAAGGTTCTGTGTCCGACATGATGTAATTCAAGATAGGAGCAATCCATGTTTGGTCTTCACTTATTACGCATAATCGATGACATCGAGTGTAAGTCATCCTCAAAACTAGGTTTGCCGAGGATCTCTTCAGATAATCGACCGGTGATTTCCGTAGTTTTAGTGCTTGCTAATTTGGAAAGAACATCGCCCGAATGTTGTTTGTTCTCGGGACATGTTTAACTTCGCAAATCAAATTCGTGAGGATTTTCTTGACTTGATTCGTATTTTTGGAGGATCGCTCTTTTTGCTTCAGATCGCCCCCGATCCGGGAGACCACGAGGAGTGAATCAAGATGGAGATTTAACCGAGTGATACGAGATCCAAGCCAATCGTAGGCCCGCAATGCATGCTTCAGATTCACTTTGATTATTTGATGTTGTAAATTTGAAAGTGAGTGACAATTCTATAACTACTCCGTAATGACTTTCAAGAATAATTCCACCCACTCCCTTGGGATTGGAAGAGCCATCGACATGGATCGTCCATACTTCATTCTCGCCTCTCGCCAAGTCATTTTCGCTACAAAGCTCGCTATCACTTGAGCTTTCATTGCCGATCTTGATTCATATTTGATATCAATTCGCATGGCTTCATCGCCCCACTTTATTATTCTTCCGAAAGGTCCGGACGATGTAGGATTTGTCCGACGGATGGTTTGTCCGAACGACTACTTGGTGAGAAACAAAATAATGTCTGAGTCGCCGAGTAGCTATTACTAAGGCCAAAGCTATTTTCTATTTTTGATATCGGGTTATCGCCCTTGTAAAGCTTTGCTCACAAGTAAACCTGCTCGTCCCTCTTTTGTTTCTGACCAAAGGTCGCCCTAATGCTTCCTCGTATATTGAGAGATATAAATATAATATTTCTTCCGGTTCAGTCGGGTTAATATCTGAGGTTCCGATAATATCTTTTTAGCCGGGTGAGCGCCTCATCCCGCTCGTGGTCCAGATAAATTCGATTCCTTTTTAAAAGTTAAAAAGGGGTAGTGATTTAAACGCCGCATTCGAGATGAACCGAGATAGAGCCGCAATCATGCCATTAAGTTTCGAATTTCTTTCTTGGTGTTTGGGGTTTTCATCTCACCACCGACTTGCATTTGTCCTGGTTTGCCTCAATCCCTCTTTCAAAGTGAGATAGAATCCCAAGAACTTTCCCGCTTTGACCGAAAGTGCATTTCTCCTGATTTAATCTCATTCTGCTTTTTCCTTATCTCTCGCAAAAAAGTTCTTTGAGATCAGAACATGACGATTTGCTTGCTCACTCTTTGCAATCATATCATCTAAGTATACTTCACATTTCGTCCGATCCGGTTTTTGAAAACTCGCTCATCATTCTCTCGATACGTTGCTCTCGCATTTTTGAGACCGAAAGGCATAACTCTCCAGAACAAAAATTTCCGCTCTCACCATAAAAGCGCTTTTTTCTTGATCGGGGAAACATTGGGATTTGGTTATATCCGAATATGCATCCATGAATGATAATAAACCAAATCTCGATGCATGATCGACTAGTCGATCAATATTTGGAACCTAAAAGCATCCTTAGGACATGACCTATTGAGATCGGTAGGTAATCAATGCACATGCGCCATTTTCCATTTGATTTTTTAACAAGTACTGTGGTTTGAGAGCCAAGTAGTATATTTGAGCTCGCCATAAAATTAGCTTTTACTAAATCATCTACCGCTTGGTCGTTGCTTCATTTTCTCGATATTCTCAACCCTTTTGCGTTGGGCAACCCACTTTGCATCGATATATTGACAAATGATGGCAAGCAATTTGTGTGGTATACTGTGCATGTCTTCACCACCAAGCAAAGAGATCGGCGTGTTCCTCAAGCAATCGGGTTAATTCTCTTTTATTTCATCCGTAGGTTTGCGCCGATCTTGATCGCTTTTGTTGGATCATCTCCCAACATCACTGATGAATTCCCGTCCGGCTTTTGGCCGCTCGCCTTTTCTCCGAATGAGGATGCCGAGTGCTACCTTTTTCTTCGTCCGAGCTCTCGTGATCAAACGCGCGCCTAAATCCATTACATTTACTCAAAACTTCACTTTCTTCTTTCGCAGACGCATTCTTTGATGCAAGTTCGCTTTGTCTCTGCGTAAATTTCACTTTGAGAAGGAGGTAATAGCATCTTTCGGAAGATTCTAGATCGGCATTGATAGTTACTACCTCGCTGCTTTGAGAGTGAAACTTCATTTTCAGATGTACAGTAGAAGTCACCGCCCCGAGTTTCCCCAAAGTCGGCCTCCCAATGATGCAATTGTAGATTGATGAGCAAGGTAGTACCATGAATTTAACCAAAATTGTCCGAGATAAAGGTTCCTCTCCAAAAGTGACCCTTAAGTCTATGTAACCCATCGGTCTAGTTCGGGAACCATTGAACCCGGAGAGGTCCGTTCCGTGATAGGGAAAAAGTTCCTGGTGTAATTCCAATTTTCTCCAAGACATCAAGAACATGATGTCACAAGAGTCGCCTTGGTCAATTAAAATTTTTCTTATCTCTTTCTCGGCCATTACTGTTGAGATTAACAGTGGAATGTCTTCGTTTACCTTCCCGTTTAGAAGATCGTCATCTCCAAATGACAGAGGGGGACGAGTTGCTACTGGTTGGGCCGATGATGTAGATGCTACACATTGAATTTCCTTCCACTTTCTTTTGATTGTTCTTGGCCAGAGCTCCTTGGACTTCACCACCGAGATTACCATTACCACAGTCGGCCTCTACTCCTTCGAGTGTCTGGCTCTTCCTTATAATCTACGATTTCTTTCCCTCTTACTTCGTCAACCTCTTTCTCCTGTTTGATGCTTTTTTCTTGTTGGAATGGCTTTCTGACATACTGCCCGAGTTTTCCTTTTTTGATAAGGTCTTCAATGTCGCTTTTAAGGGTTGCACCGATTTGTGTCATGGCCGCGCTTTGGATGATAACGACAAGATTTGTTGTTCCTCATTCCCGCCTTTGGGGAATAGGATCGTGATACCTTACGTGCTTGAATTCATTGTTCGACATTCTTGCAAGATCTTCTCCTTTCCACATATGAGTTCGGTGTAGTCTCGATGTCGCCTTGTCGAGGTTTGAATTCCCTAGATGGACCGCCGGCCCGAATCTCCGAGGAATTTCAAGATTTGGATTTGACTTTTCGACTCGAGGCTCGGTTCTCTTTGGTTTGGTTTGCTACGCTTTTCACAAAGAACTTGCTAGCTTCATCGCCTTCCTCATGATCTATGTACTTTTCTCGAAAGTCTGAGGAACTCCCCTAAAGTTGAGGGTTGGTTGATGCTTACGCCAATTTGGAATAAAGTGCCTCACAGAAACCCCGGGATAGGAAATACAGCATTTAAATTCCTCATTTAACCCATGCACCTTTCCTACTCGGTGTTGAATCTTGCAATATAAGACCGGATAGATTCATCATCGCTTGGTGGATTGCATGCAAAACCATCCATGATTTCGCCTTACTTTCGAACGTGCGAAGCTCACGAGAATAACTTGGAAAGTTCTTCCGTGAAGAGATTGAATTTGCCGATGTCTCGAACCATAAACCCGCAGATTTTTCAAGGGTGAGGGAAAAAGTCTACACATGATCTCACCGAGCATTCCGATATTGCATCATGGTTTCATAGTACTCTAAATGAACATCCGGGTCTCCGAGTCCGTCATAAATTTTCAAGTGTTCAGGAGGTTTCTCTAAACCTCTCGGGAACAGTGGAAATAATCTATTTCCAAGTGAACGCCCTCTTCTCTGGTTGTACCTCCCGCTTTCTTCTCCCCGGTTCCGAGTTTTGCGAGGTTGGTAATTGAATGATGTTGTTTTCGCTCCGGGCTCTCTTTATAGTAGTGATGTCCTCGCTTTGGAGGACTTTTTTGCTCCTAGATCGTTGTCTCTGCGTGGTGAGGATGATGCATTAGAAGAATCTTCTTCGCAGAGTCCTCTAAATCTCTAAGAGTTGCCTCGCTCTTCTCTTCCTCGCTCTTCTGGGGAGAGCGATGATAATGACGCTGCCTCTGGGGAGAACGATGTCGCCTTCTGGCTCGCTTGTTCGCCGGTTGATCGGGCTCTTCTATCGTTAATCCGGATCATATCATCATGAGAACCCCGACCGCAATATCTCGCCCGATAACCCGCAACCTCGCTTCTAATTCGAGATACGGAGGCTCCTAGCTTCGAGATGCTTCATTATGCCGATTTAGAATCGAACAAGTCGTTGTAAAGTGTTTATCGAACGGAATAACCGTATGGAAAAGCTGGAAGAGATATTTCGGAAAAGCTCCCACCGTGGTCGCCAATGTTTGCATCAGTATCTATAGATAAGTATATCCGAGATAGTTGGTAGGTAATAAGGTTTTGATCAATATAGAGTTACGTCCGAGTTAATTGTTCCGAGCTGAGGTGGGGTGTCCCTGCATAAACACTCCAATGCTGAAGTCAGTAGCAGTGGAGTTAATGCAAATGAGTGATATTTAATGCGTACCTCTCTCATTGGAATAAATGCAGTATTTATAGGTTTGGGAGGCACTTGGGTGTCATCATCTGAACCATCGGTTGTGGAGGCGCATGGTAGGCTGTTGGATGAATGATTATGGGCATTGGCTGTTGAGGGCCCAATCAGTTGGCCTTAATTTTGAGCAGAGAGGGGTGCGAATAGTAGGCGTGTGATTTCTCCATAACACATTCATAGCTCTTTTATAAGTGGTCTCTAAACTCTTTATGTCAAAAGGCATAAACCCTATTCATAGAAGTTAAAAGTTGTGGCCAAAACTATATATATATATATATATATATATATATACTAGTATAATTTATTTTCGTACAAAGACGGGTTAAATTCATTTGTTTAGACACAGTAAGGTAATTACTTCAACCATTTTAAATATTTATATAATAGTAGGAAATTAAATTTAGATTTATATATATATATAAAATAAAATTATATATTACAATTTCAATTGGGATGTGGGGTTTTGTCCAGAAAATGATTTTGTTTCTTGTCTTATAATGTTCTGTAACAATTAAATGAAAGAAAATTAATATAAAAGTATTCAAACAAAGTACTCAAACGAAAATTGAAACCGATGAAAATATGATTATCATCTAATGTATTCTGAATGAGTATATAGAAAAACAAATTACTATTACTAATGGCGAAAGGAACATCTATTTTGTAATATATCATTCATAATTTGTTTTCTAAGCGTGTGAACTCGTGGGAATTCGATTTTATTGTTATAAGCAATACGGGTATACATCTCATTTTGCCATAAAATTTTAAATTATTTTTTGGCACCTTTAAAAATGCAGTTGTATTTTTCGTGTGTTATATGACACGTCGATTTCTTTGTACACCGGCTTTTATCAATTTATTATGATATATAATATATATGTTTATACATTTATTTATTTTTTTATATATAGTGAATATTTTATATACTATTTGACTATTTAAATGTTAATTTTGATTTAATATATGTACACATATTGCGAAAGAACCCTTATGGTATTTTGTATATTCCTATAAAGAAACTATAAACAGGAAATATCAAACTAACACTTCAGGGGATTATTAGAATATGAAAAATCTAGTCTTATTCGTAGATGCAATGTTTATATAAAAATCTTTAAGATTATATAAAGATTAATATCTAAAACTCTAAATAGTAATACATAATGCTCATTGATGATAACTTTGAAATTTTTGGTATATATTTCAAATGAGTTAACTTGATGATGAATTAGTAATGTGTCATACTATGTGGATGGTGAGATGGAAGATCCATGGTTATATATCATAGAGATATAAAATAATGTACCAAGATTTTTATTTTTATTTAAAATAACAATGAAGAATGGTTTAACAATAATGTGTTACGCTTAAGAAACAACAGAGTTAGGTAGTCGACTTGGTTAAGAATTGCATTGAATTCAAGAGGGGATGGGTTCGATTCCGCTTTGACATTTTGGTATATATTTCAATGAATTAACTTGATGATGTGGAATAAAATCATTGATGATGTAATTAGTGACGTGTCATACTATTTAAAATATGTTTTCCTTCATTTGTTTTGAATGATAACATTTCTTTTGACTCTTATTAAAAATAATAGTGACTTAGGAGGTGTTACATTCTCTTAGGGACTAATTAGTAATTTGGTAGTTAGTTAGTATTTCTTAGAGCTCTATATATAGAGCACATTGTACTCACATTTACTATCTTTTTCAATATGATTCCTTATGAAGAGTATCTACCTCTTTTACCTCATGAGTACACCTATGCTCAATTCCTCTCTTATGAATTTGATCTATGGATGTATGATCCTATGATTCTTAACATGGTATCAGAGCGATACCCTAGAGATGAGGATGACACTTCCGATTCTGTTTCCGATTCCGATTCAGTCACTGGTGAAGATAACGACTCTGATTTCGGTGATGCTCAATATGAAGTTCCAAGGTGGTTGTTCTTGGATCAAGAAGAAGGAGACGCTTCGCAGCTCCAAGGTGAAAACAATGATCTCGAAATTGTTTTTGGTAGTTTCGGTAACGACTCTGATCTTGATATCATTTCTCCTCCTTCATTTATTTCAATCATACCAGAAATTTGTGATTCCACGGTGAAAATTGGAGAAATCTCATGTCCTCTTGCTGCCGTAAAACGAACCAAAGTTGAAGGTTATTTCAAGAATGACGTTGAATCAAAGTTACTTGATCCTGACAGCAGCACTACGGATCTTCAATCCAACATCACAGTGCAGGATATCAAAACTAGTTGTGACATTTATTTTACCTCTGATTGTAACGATTTTACCAGAAATGAAGAAAGAGTAGAAATGGTTAAGACAAGCAACACCGCAAAGAAGGAGATCATGTATTACGATGACTGATTTCACCCTTGCAGCAAACGAAAAGTCGACGCATCCAGATCTGGTTTATCATTTGTTGCACGTGTTTGGTTTGGAAATCACCGTGTCGTCACCGAAGGCAACAGATCCAGATTCAATTTTTTCTTACGTTCAAGAAAAATACATAGCGATGGCAAAAGTTGAAGAAAATCCTAACAGCAACACGACGGTGATTCCTGCAAACCATTTGGCTACGATCTCGTTGAATGTCGACGATCTCAATCACGAAATCAGTTATTCACAGCCTCACGATTCCTTCAATCAGATCGGCCAAGCTTCTTCTATTAGTGTTTGCAGCGATCTGGATCTGAAAAGGAATTTTCTCATGGATTCCAAGATATTTTTTCAATACAGTGCCCATCCCTTTCGTTCTCGTTTTTCCTCTTTCTCTCGGAATCATACAATTCCTCTCTTCGCTCCAATTGATCTGTTCTCTGGTTTTTGTTTTCAACAATCACCGCGACACTCCGACATGGACCGCATTGGAGACTGCACCGCCATGGATGATGAAGATGGAAGACAAAGTTCGCCATTGGCGATCGTGGAACATGGTTTGGTCGTCGGAACCTTCATCGGAGCCCCTTCGCCATGGACTTCAGCCATACGACCCCGGAGACACGGAAGTTCCAGAAGCTTCATGTGCGTTCTTCGCTATGCCTTGGGCTTCCTTTCTGTTGGGCTTGGCCCATTTTCTATCACAACTGAACATTCTGTGGTTTCATTTGGGCTCAACTTTGTTTTTGGCCCATTGCTCATTGGATTACATCAATTGCTGCAGAACACACACTCCTTTCATCATTTTTTTTTCTTTAGCTTTGTTGCATTTCTCTTACTAATTGGTATGGTACTTGTATTTCAAGCTGATGTGGAGACCACTATCAGCTTGAGGGAGGCTATTAAAAATAATAATGACTTAGGAGGTGTTACATTCTCTTAGGGACTAATTAGTAATTTGGTAGTTAGTTAGTATTTCTTAGAGCTCTATATATAGAGCACATTGTACTCACATTTACTATCTTTTTCAATATGATTCCTTATGAAGAGTATCTACCTCTTTTACCTCATGAGTACACCTATGCTCAATTCCTCTCTTATGAATTTGATCTATGGATGTATGATCCTATGATTCTTAACAATTCTTTTGCATCACGGGTCGAAATTCATTTGTTTAGACACCGTTTGTTTAGACACCGTAAGATAATACCCAATTAAGAGCACTTGGATGAGAATGTAAGGGTCTCTTCCAGCTTAACCAAGGTCCTGGGATCGAATCCACTTTGGGCATGCAATGGTGTTAAATCTCTTGAGGAGAGCTTTGCCGCCAATTGTGGTCCTACCCGACTCAAGGGATTAGTCTCTCGCAATCATTGCAAGCAGAGGATACCCGCTTATACCAAAAAAGACACAAGAAGATAATTACTTCAACTATTTTAAATATTTGTATAATAGTAGGAAATTAAATTTAGATTTATATATATATATATATATATATATATATATATATATATATATATATTATAATTTTGAGATCCCTTGAAATCAAATAATACTTTAGTAGTGACAACCCATAAATAAAAATACTTTAAAACTACATAAGTACTAATCAAATAATACTTTAGTAGTGACAACCGCAGTTGTATATAATTTCAGGGTATTTTCATATTGAGATGTTATTACAACAGAATTACTTATAAATATTATACGGTCTAAAATAGTATTAGTAAATAGTAACTTACAAATATATAGCAAATATACCTTTGCATAAGGACATGTAGCTTGCTTTTGACTAAGTTGATTGACGTTGACAACCGTAGGATCAATGTTCTCTGTCATCTTGTGTATTCTCTCTACTTGTTTTCTAAGTGCAACGAGTGAATAGAAGAATATTAAGCACAAACGTTATAAACTACAAATATACCGATCGATCAAAGTTGTATATTGATTCTAATTGTATGTGCATCGTTGAATACAAAAATATGTGACAAACATTTTTAATATATAACATTATTTATAAGATGAGAATTAAAAAGGTTGAAATGGATAAAATTACTCATATTTAATATTGATCTTTTCTGTTGGCAAAGATTTTGGTCTAGTCCCCTTCGCTTTTCTCTGCTTTTTTTCCTTTTTTATTAATAAATTCGGGCAACTGGTCCGCTTGTTAAAAAAATACTCATATTTAATAATATTCTAGTTAGTAAATATATAGAATAAAATCTATGGAATGTGATACAAAATATTAGATGGTAAATAAATATAATATATAAATGTAATATATAATAACAAATATACATGTATCAAAATAAATAATAACTAGATATAAAAAGTAGGTAAAAGTTTTGCAATAAAAGAAATAATAGGATAAACATTATGTAATATGCTTTAGTAACATGAAATTGTGGTAGCTCAAATGGTCGGGATTAGGAGGTGATAGTGTGGGGGAATGGGTTCGATCCCGAACCGCTTTTTTGATATATTTCAAATAACATGCCGAGGTGGATTTAATTGGTGTTTGACATATTTATTGACGTAATGATTAGGTGGATGCCTAGGTGTCGATTCATGGTTATATATATATATATATATATATATATATATATATATATATATATATATATATATATATATATATATCACTACAAGAAAATCATTGATTTGCCACGGACATTTCCGTCGCAAAAGGGCCAATTTCTGTGGCAAAACATCATTTTCCACGGATTTTCCACAGAAAAAAATTGGTGGCAAAAACGCTCGTCGCAAATCGTTTGCCACGGAATTTCCGTGGCAAATGTTTCCGTCGCTAATCCATCGCAAATATCCGTGACAAAGTCGTCGCGAATTTCATCGCAAATCCGTGGCAAAAAAAAAAAAATTTTAAAAATTAAATCTTCAAACATATATACATGCTGACTAACATTAAGCTAGCTAAAAATAAGCATCTCCTTAACAAACATTGTCCTCATAACAAATAAACATATATTAAATAATCAAATACTCTCAACCTAACTATAATCAAATAATCCGAATATCACTTATAAATGAAGCTATGAATTAAAACTTGTTAAAAGCATTATCACTTACTTGGAAATCTAAATTAGTAAAATAAATGATTATGTCTTGTACAATAGCATTATGTCCTGTACCTAATGGAAAGATAGCAACTTCTACAATACAATGCAAAATGGACAAAAGGAACTTTTGAGACCACTAGCCCTAATTTTACTAAGAACACGTTAGCAAATCAAATGTTACTCCGAATTTGACTAGAATAGAGGTGGGAGATATGTGCAAATCCCATGCAGAAACCATTGTCTTGCCAACTTGCCCACCCCATTTTTGCACCCTTTCACTTGTATGTTCCACCTACAATTAAAAAGACTTATTAGAAAGAGTTATTCAGAGTTATACTTATCAAAACATACATTTAAGGAGGACTATACTGTGCATATAGAATCTCCAACACGCTTTATAAGAACGACCACTTTTAATAACATATATCCCAAAGAAGAGACAGAATAAGAATAGAACAGATCAGACAAAGAAAGAATTTGGACTAAGGTAACCCTTTAATCCTAAGTAAAGAAGCTGATTTAGGTACCTATCAAGATCCAATTTAGCCAAAACATGAGGGGTTCCAAACTCTTTAAGAGAATTTGGACTAAGGTAACTCTTTGAGCTAATAGCTTATAACTATTCAAAGAAAGACAATTGTACACTAGGAGCATGATATGATATAAACCTCATACATGTTCATGTCAATTAGATCAAAGTGAAATAGAAAACAGAACCAAAGAAACATAACTTAACAATCCCATTAATGAATGCCTTTTCATACATAGCATACATAACAATAGAAACCAATGTAACAAATAGATAAGACAAACATTGATGCAATTCAATAAAACAGAAATTGCAAATTGCAAAGAAAAATAAACAAGTCAATAATACCAACCATAAAAATACCAATTTCACGTAATCAATCTTCCCTGGTCAACTCTCACAATCCTGCCACCAAAATTTCGAACACATTACAAAGTACTTACACTACAAGAAGTGGAGTATATATGTAAAATATTGATACAAAAGTTGAAGTAATTGTGATATGATTAAGAGACCACAATCATAATCATAGTCATTATAACAATGAAAAATTCTAAACAGATGAAAAGATTCAAAGTGGTTTCATTCTAAGTCTAGAAACATTTATTGTAAACACTAAAAAGCATAACATCAAAACATTTTAAACGCCTAAAAAGGGTTAAACTTAAACCAACCAAATAGTTCTGTTATCATACTATTGAAATATATTTACCATAAGCAATCAAAAAACACTATTATTTTGTATGTAATTTACATGTAAATAACAGAGCTCATAAGCTAGTATAAAACTTGATAGAAAGGATAGAAAAAGGAATGCAACATTCAACATAACGACTTCAGAAATGGCTCAGAAAATCGCTTATGCTTTTTCATTTGACTCGCTCACAAAAGGGTATTCCTATATGCCCAAGTTCAAATCATTTCCAAAGCATAATATAAATTTGAGGATACTCAGCAAAGCAGACTTTACACCATGGTTTTGTGTGATTCAACACCCATTTAACAAAAATGGAGTAAATGACAATACTCATTTGCAGAGTCGTGATTTTATGTAATAGCAATTCACTTGCCCAACTTCGCAGCTCACTGCCCAACATCGAACAAAAAATAACCAAAGAATTCGGAGTTGAATTAGATTTGCATAAAGATCACATTATCCGATAATCATTTCTACTTCTCATTCCCCGAATCACTGATATATAATCCTAACTACTAATCATTTCATAATAATCCATTAAATCAAACACAAGCCATTCTACATATCAAACCATTCAAAACAACCAATTTCAAGCATTTAATCACTCAATCAAACCACATTAAGATCAAACAACATGCAAGTCATTCAAATCAAAGAATACAACTCCTTTTACCAAATTTCATCATTTCTGATATTTTTGCAGCAGGAAGATCGGCATAGCTTCCGGGTTTAATTTGAAACACCTCATGGAACTTATGACCAACTTGGTATATTAATGAAGCTGATGGTTCTGCACAAGATACAAATGAGTAGAACCAGTCACTTTTAAATAGTAGAACGTACCATCTAATTGGTCTAATGAATTACAATGTGAAGTGATGAGTTCATTTCTAGCAGACTGAAAAAGGATTAACAATCTATATAGGATTTACCAATAGGACATTAGAGAAAGAATAGTCAAACACAATCAACAGGCAAGTTATTTTAGTGTTACAAGCAAGGAAAGAAGAAAAGATTTCTCAATAATTAAGGATTTCAAATTAAACCTAAATCAAATCTAAATCATATCCATCCGACACTTGGACGGGAATCATGCGATCATGATTCATGAGTAGGCACACCATCATATCTACTAGGTAATTTATTTGAGATGGGAGATTTTAACCTCTCCATGTCACACCAACAAATGACTTATATAAAAAACAGGAAGAATAGAACACAATCAAACAGAAGTTCTTTTAGTTACATTTTCACAAAGGCATCCAAGTAGTAGTATACAGAGATGGACCAAAACCGGTAGCTAGGTGAAGTATGAGCGAGCTACATAACAGAGTAAGATGCTGTAGATTGAGTGAAAATGTACAGTTGACAATCATGAGATTCAACTCGTGCACTGAAAGATGACACTGCATTTCCAGTTACTACCTTGTGCTGCAAGATTGTGAAGCAACAAAAAAATTTGAGATCACAAGTTTATAATAGTGAATGAAATGGTGACTTATAGCAGTTTCATGTTATTAGGAAACTTTACCTGCCACAAATCCTCACAGAGACACTAATTCCAAATTCAAGCCCAAGAGCATTCCATGAAGCTTTTATAGTGGCGACTTTTGAGCACCGATTATAGAGAGCAACAGCCAAACGATTTCCCGATAATGGACCTGCCCAAACCTGTAAAGATGTAAAACTAAGATCACCATACTTCGAGCTTCATGTCGCAAAGTAATTTTAAGCTTGGTATTAGACCCAGTTTGGATAACCTTTAGCTTATAGGAGCTTCACAACTAAAATAAATTTATGGTTCTTTACTTTGTAAAATATTCTCACAAGAAACTAATTGCGCCTAAGAATAGGTATAGTTTCAAAGACAAGATCACATGTTTTGTATAGCCCATGTTTTAGTAAGAAAAATTAGCAGGGCACTGAAATTATCTTCATCCAAGATGAAGATGCATGTAATGTAAGTTCCTCGATCCAGTAAGATACTATTAGAACTATGTACCATCACTACAATGAACCTGACAATACAGACAAAAAGCCTAAGCTTCATAACATGAATACACTATGAGGTGGTACAAAATAGATTACCTGACTGCAACCATCTACTCCAGCAACTTGAACTTTCCTTCCCTGGACTCCAAGTGAGTCTGCAGACAGACATAAGAATTGTAAACCTTACTCATTTTATTTCAAATAACAACATAAACAACAATGAGAGAGAGAGAAAGAGTGAGAAGCATAATGCATTAACTTGATTTTTAAAAAATATAACTCAGTAGTACCACCTTGATTTATGGCAATGACTTCTTTATTGCTTAAGATCTCAAATGTTTCAGCAGTCATATTTCTTACATCGCAACCAATCAACAGAGGAGCCTGCACACACAAGTTCACAATTTTGAACATGAAAAAATTCGACCATAGTTTTTGAGTTATGATCTTTGGAAGCCTTATTTCCATGCTTTATTCACAAGAAACTATGTCCAATACCAAAGTAAAGTGAGGATTATCAATTTATCATCGTATCACAGATTAAACAAATTTACCAAATCAAATTGGCCCTTTACCAGATTTTAACAGAAGATTGATTAACTTTGCCATCATGGCCAGCTACCCTTAGATCCCCAAGTTATAGCTAAAATATCAGGCAACACTGAGAAAAATGGGTGATGACAGTGAGTGAAGATTTAATAGGAACCAAGAGCAACACCTTTGCTAAAGCCCAGATGCTAAAGTGAGCACGGTATTCCTGGTAAGTCATGCCACCGTTGCCGACTTCCAACATATCTGTGTCTGTCTAGGAACAGTATTATGAGGGATGAGTATGAATGCATCTGGTTTGCTCTATAATTTCAATAAAAAATTCAAAAAGACAAGTGTACCATTCCATCCTCCGGGACCAGCATATGCAGCCCACTTATCATGCGATCATGATTTCTCAATAATTAAGCCTTGTCAAATATTGATGCAGAGCAAAATATACAACTGTTGAACTTAACCTAAGCAAAAAAATATTATCAAAGAAAACTGCTATTCATCACAAACATTGCATCAACATTGAAAAAAACTACCTCAATTAGAGAATAATACCTTTAAAATGCCTTCAAGGACATCAACTCCCAAAACAATTGGATGCTTCTTGTTGAAGACACAATTTGGTAAGATTTTCAGAACGCATGGGAAGACTGCCTCCTCGGCAGTTTCTTTCTTCTTCTCCTCCTTAACGTTGTCCATATAAGCCTTAAATTGATCAAATAGATGATAAATTATATCATCAGAAGCAATGACGCTACAGTTCAGTTTAATACACAATCAGTTTAAATCTTCAAACATATATATATAGAATCAAATCAAGGTAAACTATATCTATGTCATGCAAGCATGCATGTGCACAAATATTCACTAGAATTGGAGGATTTGACCAGCTCCAACACACCCATATCAATCATAATAGAATAAGAAATTAACCATAAGTTATAACCTTAGGAAGATTTGGAGCCAATGCACTCTCATCGTTGCTTTTGTCAGCTATTTTCTCAAACCCAACAAAAAATTACTCCAACATCTTCCCTATCAAAATAAAAAGTGTAAAAAAAAATAGTGTAAGCCCAGGAAATAGAGAGAACAAACAGAAATTGAAAGAAGAAATAACTAAATCGTAATCAAAATCAATATCGTAACAAAATCAATATCAAAATCGATGCATAAATCTTACTCAAGTTAGAGGAAACCACAAAACCTAAGAAGACCAAAACAAAATCGTAATCAAAATCAATATCAAATCTAAATCTAAACCCTAACCTTATATAAATCATAAGAAAAGCAAAAATTGGGGTTAGGGTTTTGAGAGAGAGAGGGATTCAAGTTTCTGGTCAAGAGAGAGTACTGGTTTAAGAGAGAGTTCGGGTTTAGGGTTTTAAAAAAATTGGGATTCACTCAGATTCAAAAAATTGGGATTTAGGTTTAACAATAACTCAAATTAGCAACAAATTAATGATAATGGCAAGTCTTACTCAGAGTACTGTAAGACGCTTGGTGGAGGAGAAACAGAGCTTAATCGTGAGAAACGCGCCAACGGAAATAAAATCAACGCTGCAAATTAAAACCGAGGTCGCGAGGGAGAAAGAGAAGGCGCGAGGGAGAAAGAGAGGGCGCGGCGGGAGAGGGTCGTGAAGGATTTGAGGAGGACCGTGGAGGACGGAGGAGGACCGTGGAGGACGGAGGTCGTGGGAGGAGAGCAAGGAAAATCAGACGAGGTCGGGAGGAGGAGGAAAACTCAGATGAGGTCGTGGAATTAAAACCGAGGTCGTGGAAGGAGTGTGGGTTTTATTTGGGATTTGTCGCTTGCCACGGGTTTGCGACGACTTGTCCGTCGCAAATTAGCGACCAAAATCATTTCCCGTGGCAAATTTGAGCGGATTTTTAGCGCCTAGTCCATAAAACTCTTTTCGCCGCAAACTGCGGCAAATTAGCGATGGCCAATCCTCCGTGGCAAACTTTTCCAAGTGTAGACAAAGTGAGTGTTACGTATTGTTCAAGGCAGCATTTTTTTCCCGTATTTTTCGTAATGTTGCTATATTTAAGTACACGCCATTGTTGTAAAAAAAGTATTTGTCATAACTATTCCCAAACATAAAAATGCAATGTATTAAAATTAAAAATGATACCTTTTGCATATAGGCAACATTCATTTACCGTTGCACAAGGTATAAAGAACAAAAACTTGTCATCAAATCCCTGCTTTGAGTATGTTAGAACAATTACAAGCACAATTGCAAACATGAACAAATGGGCCGAGTCGCGACTAAATTGCTCTCTTTAAGACGCTTTCAGCCTCCGCCAATGTGTGCAAGCAGCCTCCTAGCCTCATTGTCCCAAGGATAAGACACCATTCTCGTAAAATAAAATATGATTTTCCTCGCAACTAGAAAAACCACAAAACTCACACCCCCTTCTTTTTATTTTATCGATCGGTATATTTATTCTTTTCTCAAATATGAGAAGTATCTTAATCTCTCTTTGGTTCTATATATACCCAAAAACTAAAATTAACTTGAATGTTCGGTTACATAAAATAAAATGTCATGAAGGAAGTTAAATAATAATAAAGAGAAAACGATAACCATTTAGATAGAGCAAACAAGCTAATACGTATATCTTTTCTCTCCTAGGTTTCTCTCAGGCTCCTTTTCTAGAGTGTTGATCCTTGTGAGAAGTGATCTCTCCTTGTGAGAAGGTTTGAGTTCTCGTTATACATTCAAGCATCGCTTTGTGTATCGCCGAGATTCATCTTCATGGCATCGAGTAAGAGGGCACCAGCTTGTCGAGGTGGAGTTTGAAGAAGAGGAGCGGGTTGATCAAGGTCCAATACGCCGCTAACTCTCGTTGGTAGATTCTCACAAACCATCCCCGCGATCTCATATCATGAATGAACGGATGGTCGGAGTTTGGAGGCCGGGAAGAGGAGTCTCGATCGAGAGGTGTCCAAGGAACGCTTTATTTCAGCTTCTTTCACCACTTGTATTTACAAAAGGTGTTGAAGCAAGGGTCGTGGTCGCTTGATAAGCACCTATTGATCTTGAGCGCCATTCCGGGCGGCGTTGTTCGATGTGAAGTCCCTCTTTTTCGATCCCGCTTTGGTTGCAAGTCCATAACGCATCTACGGGGTTTGCGTCTGAGGCGATAAAGGAAGCATGTAGGTAATACGATGGGTTCATTTTTGGAGTGTGATTCAAAGAACTCGCCTGAGTTTTGGAGGCTATTTATGTGAATTATGGTTCTTCCGACGTCCGCAAGCCATTGTTGAAAAGTTTTAAGTTGAAGAAGAAAGGCGCGAGATGTGTTTTGCTATATTTGTGGTATGCTAAGGCACGCCGAGGGAGACCGCCAAAAATTATTTTAGATGGAGTTCAACCACGCCATGCGGGTAGGGCCTGAACCGAGGGCCGAGGTGCGTAGAGGTGGTGATGCCGGTGGTTCATGTGGTCAAGGAGGAGAATCAACCTTGGACAGCCCGAAAGCGCCATTAATGCTAGCAAATTTAAGTGGAAGCAACCTCCAAATGTTTTGGATCGCAATAACGCTCTTCAATGCTCCATATAATAACAAATTGTAATAATAATCATAATGAAGGCATAGCACAATTTGTGGAGGTGTTTATAACCGCCTTATTATTTCCAAACCGCTGAATCAAGTTAACGCTTAGTAATAATGGCATTCAAATGCGCCCAAATAAATGAAGATGTCACCATTGAAGTTGAGGTAGAGGTGGTGACCCTAGGAAATGTATGCGTGAAGGAGAGGGTAGTATGGGGGAGACTGAGAAAAATAACAATTAATGAAGGGGAGGGAGGAGATGGTGTTGCAAGTATGGTGATGCAAAATGATGGTACTGTACTTTCTAGAGATGATTCTTTTTAAGTAATGTGTCCTAGCGTAGGGACTACCAGAGCAATGAGTATTATTAGTTGGAACCGCATGGGCTTTAGTAACCCACGAGCGCCTCGCACGTGACCTCGCTCTGGTCGTATCATCCAGATGTATTGTTCTTGTGTGAGACTTTGGTACATGCTGACAAAATTGAAGAGATTCGTGTTCGACTTGGGTTTGACTCAGCTTTTGCTGTTGACTGTAATGGTAGGAGTGGGGGTTTGCTTTTTATGGCGCCACCTTTGATTGTACGGTGATTTAATTATTCCTTTAATTTTATTGATGCGAGGTGGTTAGTGTGAATGGTCCTTCGTGGCGGCCGACTAGCTTCTATGGGTGTCCGAGAGTGGTAGACTGTGTGAGTCGAGGAATTTGTCGAGAACCTTGGCTCGTGATAACTCTTTACCATGGTGTGTGGTTTGTGACTATGACGACTTATTCTCTAATGATGAGAAAAGAGGAGTGCGGATAGAGCTCCATGGCTTCCGAGGGGCTTTAGAGAGACTTTCCGTAATCGCTTGCTTTTTGATATTCCTATGGAGGGTCATCCATTCATTCTGGGAGAGAGAGAGGGAAATCAAGCTTTCAAGGAGGAGAGAGGTTCAATAGAATTCTTGCTACACAAGAATGGATCGATCTTTTCCTAATTGTGGCCTCATTAAGGGGGTTGCCGATCATTTTGATCATACGCCTCTTTGATCGCAATTATGGGAACGCTGTCTGCCGCTGGGCACCTCGCCCTTTCGATTTGAGAATGCTTGGTTGGAGGAGGCATATATTCCTATTGTCGTGGAGGAGGAATGGGCGAACTTTGGTAGTGGGGATTTGATGTCGAGGGTGGAGCATCGAACTAGTGCTATTGATGACCGGGGAAAGAGGTTATGGCTCGATACCGCCTCGACATTAAGAAGTGTAAGGAGGAGATGGAAGTGTTGCAGGTTCACTTGATGGGGACGCCATGCATTGCTATATAGAAGTTAATGATCGCTTGAGTTTATTATTTATTCAGAAGAGGCCTTTTGGAAACAACGGGCTAAGGTTCATTGGTTGAAAGATGGCGACACCAATTCCAAATTTTTCACGCGATGGCTAGTGCGTAAAGGCCGTAGCGCAATAAAAGACTATTGCCAAGTTGGCTCGAGATGACGGCCGGTGGATGATTCGCAGTGGTTGATTGTATGCGCATCGTTGTTAAAGCGAAGACAATATTCAGCTTGATAGCGCGCTTACTATTGATGGGTTTAAGGAGGCTTTGTTTCAAATGCATTCGGATAAGGCTCCAGGCCCGGATGGTTTGAACCCAACTTTCTTTAAACGCTTTGGAATCTATGTGGTCCTGAGTTGTTTCATTCTGGAGTTGCTTGGCTTGATAGTGGCGAGTTTCCACCTATGCTGAATGATGCCAATATTGTATTAATTCCTAAGGTAGACAACCCCAATACCATGCGTAATTTAACGCTAATTTCTCTTTGTAATGTCATATAAAAAATCATCTCTAAAGTGTTGGCTAATAGATTGAAAGTTTTGCTTTACAAGTGTGTGTCTTTAAAGCAATTAGCATTTGTCTCAAATCATTCTATTCTTGAAATGTGAGGTGTGGGGGAAAGTAGGGAAGGTACCCCTCAAAATTGACATTAGTAAAGCTTATGACAGGGTGGATTGGGGGTATTTGCATTGTGCTCTTGAGAAACTGGGTTATAATGAGAAGTGGGTTACGTGGATGGCAGTGTGTGTTGAGGGTTACCCACTGTCACCTTACCTTTTCATTTTGGGTGTAGAGGGCTTGATGTACTTTAGTTAAAAATGTGAGGTGCGAGGAGTTGATCCAGGAGT
Organism: Oxytropis ochrocephala; assembly: GCA_020916435.1. NCBI lineage: Eukaryota > Viridiplantae > Streptophyta > Magnoliopsida > Fabales > Fabaceae > Oxytropis > Oxytropis ochrocephala. The sequence continues at coordinate 68,565,430 of CM037088.1, forward strand.
TAAAGTGTGTAGAGGGCAACAATCCTTTCACACTTGTTATTTGTAGATGATCGCTTTTTGTTTTGCAGGTATGATGTAGCCGAGGCAACTAATTTGAAAATGTCCTAGCATCTTATGAGAAAGCTTCGGGCACTCTAATCTTCAAAAATGTGAAAAAAATTAGCAGAACACTCGTGAGGACATCAAAGCATGTGTGGTTAATATCTTAGGAGTTGATCAATGACTTAGCACAGTGGAAGTACCTTGGTTTGCCTTCTATGGTATGCCGCACCAAAAATCAACTCTTTGGTTACTTGAGGGATTGGGTGTGGAACAAAGTTAGACAGCTGGTCGTCTCGCCATCTCAAGGCAGTGAAGGGAAGTTCGTGAAATCAAGTGAGCTCAAGTCATTCCGACATATTGTATGAGTACCTTTCTCGATTCCTACATCTCTAGGGAGGAGATGGAGAGAATGATCAATTCCTTTTGGTGTGGTTTGAATAGAGGAGCACAGAGAGGAATAAATTGGTTGAGTTGGGAGCGCTTGTCAATGCGTAAAGAGTTTGGTGGTATGGGCTTTCGACATTTCTATGGCTTTAATTTGGCAATGTTAGGGAAGCAAGGTTGGCGCTTGTGCACCAATAAGGATGCTATAGTTACCCGCGTCTTCAAAGCTAAATACTTCTCCAAGGGGGACTTTTTGGGGGCTCGCTGGGCCATAATCCCAATTATGTTTGGCGAGCATCCACACTTCATAGACTTTGTAAATTTTGGAGCACGATGGAAAATTGGAGATGGCACATCCATTAACATATGGTGAAATCCGTGGGTGAAACGAGGTAATAGTTCCTTTGTGTCTTCTAATAATGTTCCGGGAACTGATGATATGACTGTTTCTAATTTATTTGATGCAAATGATGGGGCTTCGAATATCTCTTTACTAGATCAATTATTTAAAGAGGAGGATAAAAGTCGCATTAAGAGCATGGTGCTACATGGGAGGGGGAGCGACGATAATTTAGTGTGGGATAAAAGAAGAGATGGCCTTTACTCAGTTAAGTCGGCATATTATGTTGTATGAACGAAATGATTGATAGTTCGGCTTTCCGTAAACCCGGTGAGTGGAATTTAATTTGAATGCTTAAAATTCCACAAAAGGTCAAGATTCATTTATGGAGATGTGCAAGAGGGGTGCTCCCTAGTCGTGTGAATTTGTGCAAACACCGTGCTAATTGTCCCGTGGCGTGATCAAGAAGAAGAGAGCGACTGGCATTGCTTCTTCGGTTGTTCTCACGCGATGGATGTATGGCGCCAATCCGGTCTTTGGAACACAATTCAACAATTTCCTCCTATAGGTACGGTAGATTTTAATTCAGTTATTTTTAACATTCTTGCGGCACTGTCTGAAAATAGTAGGAAGATTGTAGCTATGATTGTTTGGTGCCTTTGGAAGAGAAGAAATGAGAAAATATGGGAGAACTTTGTTAGGCCTGTCCGGTTTTCTATTGCTAGTGCTATGGAGTTGTTGCATCATTGGCAAAGAAGCGCGGCCCAAAGATCTCAGGCATGGACAAGCAAGCGCGCGCATGATGCTAGAGATAATATTGATGTTGGTGTTGTGTGGGTTCGGCCAGCACCTAGTGCTGTGAAGTGCATCGTCGATGCGACTTTATTTGACGACAATAGGTTTGGTATTGGTATATGTATCAGAGATAGTGAAGGTGTGTTTGTGAAGGTGAAATCTTCTTGGTTTTATGGAACTCCACCACCACCACAAGAGGCAGAGGCATTGGGATTACTACTAGCAACCAAATGGCTTCAAGAATTAAACGCCCAAAGAGTAATCAGAACACCCCTTTCTAAACAACTATTATTTAATATTTATATTATCGTCGAGTTTTCAAAATAAAATCATTGAAGGGGAATGTCACATTCCAACGCTTACAAAAACATCCAACTTATAGTCAAATAACACGAAGTCAATAAAACATTAATACGATACGCAAAGACATTAGTTTAGTGGACTACCACAACACCGCTTTAGTTTACAAAGACCAAAATATAAATAACGCCTCCAACACAATGGAGGAATCACTAAGTTTAACATTATACTTAGTACATCATCAATAAAAGTCTAAAGCATCAAATAATAAATAAAAGATGACTACGCCTCCCCGGTGCTACATATCGAGCCGAGACAAGACTACTAGTAGACAGCATAAGGATGCCCTCACTGCATGTGTACCGCAGTTGCCGACATAAGAAGCAACACGACGCAAAGAGGGTGAGTCTTTCATACAAATAATAATAGATAGGATAGGCATTACATATTGGCAAGGCAACAAACACTACTAGTTCACCACATTATCAACACATCATCATAATTATAATGCATTCACAAGGTATAACCACCAAAGGAAACATCAATAACATATGTATGGGTACATGCATGAGTGCAACATGCATGAGGATCCTTCATCACCGCAAATTTGCCTAGAGGGCACCCACCGCTTTGGACCGAGTCCCACACCGCTTGGCCAAGCCTACACACCGCTTTATGCACATGCAATATGTGACTCTATGTCAATGCACCACAAACAACACCTATGCCACAATATTTTATTATGCACACCTCTCTATTTATTTCCTCAACTCCATCTCACCAACAAATTAGCCTCGAGGGCTTCCCATCGCTTTTGGACCAAGTCCCACACCGCTTTCACACTCCACTTAATTACAATTTAATTTATACTCTTACGTTAATATTTTAGCTCACAATTACTCCACAACACAAGAGTTGGACTAACTAACGCCTCTAGGGACCACAAGACACCTAGGAACCACACTAGGCGCCACTTGGCGCCACTGGCAGCCACTTTGGCGCCCACCTAGCACGCAACCAAAACTCAGACTAGCGCAGTTGCACGCCATTTTGCGCGCCCGTGCACACACACACCCACCGCACACACACACAGCGCACGGGCAGCTACATTTGGCGCCCGCGCAACACACTCACACACCCACATGCATGCCTGGGCTTCAACCGGGCGCACTAGGTCGCCACATTTGGCGCCGCGCCAAGACACACACACACACGCACACGCTCGCATAACCGGGCGCATACGTATAATGCGCAGGCAGCTACATTTTGGCGCCGCCAGACGCACTGTGGCTGCCTATTTGGCGCTGCGCCCTCGCACAACACACACAAAGACACCTAAAACGAACACAGCGCATCGTGGCTGCCCATTTGGCGCCCGTGGCTCGCACAACGCACACCCAAAGACACACGCATCGCCATGGGCGCCAGACACAGGTAATTGGCGCCAGGCCAGAGCCAACTCTTCCCACTTGCATAATTCTTTTAACACTTCAACAACACCAATTACCCAACAATTTTCATACTTAATCCACACCATACTACCAACAATCATCAAACATTTCTTTGATTAGTCTACAACTAACATGTTCACACACTTCACTCTATTGAGGAGTTCTCACAAACAATTTACATGCACAATTTAATCACATACCCACTTCCAATCATCACAAAGACATAGCATTCCAATTAGGCATCAAACACGACAACAAGGATAGGTTTCACAAATACAATCAATCATTCAACACCCTCAACACCTAGCCCACATACAACACAAATCCTAAAGAGTATTATATGTATATAAAGAGCCCCCATACCTCGAATAAACCGAAAATAGAGCTCTCTACTGAGTCACCAATGTAATCCACAAAGAATCGAGCCCCTCCCCTTCCTTCTCTCTTTCTTTTGACACAATGCAGGACGAATCACAAACTCTCGAGCGTGATCTAATTTCAACGCAGAATCGTTTGACTCCGTACATACAATTAGATACAAAACAATCAATTTATTACCCAATCACAATTTATTAGAAATACGAACCGCTCGCTTAACAAATTACTAACTAATGTTCTGAAAAGGAGTACCTATCGGAAAGTAACCGAACGAGATTCAAGTCGGAAACCGAAGGACTCAACCGATCCAACAAGCTTCCAATGGCAACATGACCACGAGACTCGTAACGAGACATGCATCTACCTGTGTTGAGCGCTTCGCCTAGAGAGAAAACGCAGCAATACCGCGAGCTCTACGTGGTGCGTGAGTGAAGAGAGGTCGGAAACGGACCTTGATCAAGAAACAGACTCATATTCATGCTCGCCGCCATTTTCGAGTGGGAGGGTGGAATTTCAGAGCCGGTCGTGGGAAGGAGGGTGAGAACGCGAGGAAATGCGTTTATGGCGCCGCTTTTTCTCAACAAACGGGCTTACAATCGCTCAAACAGAGGACATAGATGGATTCCTTGCTAAATTTCGAGTGGGAGATCGAGTTGTTGGGATATCTCTGTGGTGCAGAGAGGAGGAACGCGCGGAAAGAAAGGAAAGTCGCTAGGTTTCGCAGTCCAGGCGCACACCGGCGGGGAAGAAGAAGGGAAGCGCGGGTCGGGTTGGTCCATGGGGCCGCGCGCTGGGCTGGTGGTTGGTTCGCTAAGTAGTTAACTTAGTGGTGGGGTGCGCTTAGCATCTAGGAGGGGGTGTACGCGAGTAAAAATAACCAAAACTCATTTTAAACACTTTTAAATCCCAATATCACTATTACTATTATTTTAACACCACCTCAATAGACCAAAAATAATTTTCTAAAGAAATAATATCTCAAACACTAATATTTTATAAAAATAAAATAAATAAATATATATATAATGATAATAATCATATATTACCAATAGCGTATTAAGATATAATTTAACGTGATTTCAACTAAATTTCAAACTCAAACCACTATAACTTAAAATAGTTTAATCTTATCAATATAAAATAGTTCATAAAACAAATACATATTAAAAGAACTGACACACGAAAATCGGGGTGTTACAAGTACCATCGAGCTGGATTGTAAAGAAAAGATAGATGGTATCAGAGGAGTGTGTAATTACCGAATTTATTTTGAATACTTGTAAGAACATTTTATCTTTGAGACAAAACTATGTAGTTAGTTTCATCCGAGGCCAACTAATTTTGTTGTTCTTACTCTAGCACTAACATCAAAGGATTTCGCTTAGCTCCCAAGTTTATGATTGTAGTCCGACTTGTATTACCTCTTTGGTTATGAATGAAATGATATAACTTTTCCTTTGTGAAAAAAAATAACAAAAGAGAAAACTTTTTTAAACGGATAACAATCAACAAATATAAAGATAGCTTGTTCTCTTTCTAAATATTTATTTTATAAAAATCGATTTCAAAACCAATCAAAAATGAACGATTGTGCATTTACCATGTACTAAGAGTTATTTCGTATGCTGTAACGGATTGTTTAAAATGATTTGTCTCTAAGTTATTATAATATTTTTTATATATAAGGAGAAATAGAAATATATATAAAAATGAGGAATATTCTGGATACATCATCCAAGTTTCATTTGTATTTTCTAGATGCAACTAAACTCTAGACATCAACTCGATGAATTATTTAAGAGTAAGCAATAAGGGGAATTTGTATGAAATATAAATATAGACAAAGGATAATAGATCACAATTCAAGAAACAAGCTTGAATCAAACTTCTTTGAAGTACCTTTTCAAATTGTAATTAGTTTTTTTTTATGTCAACTTCAAATTGCATTAATGAGAAATAGAGTCATTACAACATAAAGGAATACAACACGTGGTGTAACACCCTCTATTTAATATTAATTAAACTATAAAAATCGGAGTTTTTCAAAATTTGTCCACGCACCTCAAAGAGGGTGGTACATTTAATAAAACATCATCAAAACACATTTAAAAATTCAAACGCATCTAGTGCGTGAAATGCATAGCATAACCACGTGGTTAAATCCTCAAAACCTGTTTAATGTTTACAGTAATCCAAAATAGTTCACAGAAATGAAAAATAAAATTGAGTTTCACACGCTCAATACATAGTTTAAATGGGCTTTAATCCATGACATAAAATAATAAGTACTAAAACCCAAATCTCTGTTACTAGAATCAGAGTCGACACATAATCCCAAAGTGGAGCCTAGACATCCTCACTCAAGATCTCCCGCATGTCGCCACGAGAGCAGCAACATAAAATGCTAGGGTGAGTCTCTTTACATAAATAATAACAAATAAGATAAGCATTATAAGGTAAAAGCACCTAGCAAGAATAACCTCCACAAACAAGACATTTACCATTCCACGATATTACTAGCACAACAATCACAAATTAATTAAGTAACAACAAGCACTCCATGAATGTATGAGTTTATGCATGTGTGCAATATGCATGTGGATCCATCACCTTCGCTTTTTGCCCAATGGGCACCTCTTCGCTGGGTCAAGCCCTTCGCTTTTTGGCCAAGCCCCATTCGCTTTATGCATATGCTTTATGCGACACTATGACAATGCAACATACACAATCAATTACCACCACATTCATTGTCACATCACTCAAACATCACTACAACACAACTCATCACTTTTGGCCAAGCCCTTCGCTTATTAACCCTTCGCTGGGTCAAGCCCACATCATTTATTAATTCAACACCTCAACATTAACTCATCCTTTGTTGTCACTTCACCATACAATCTATTGATTAAATTAAGTCTCACTCATGGACTAAAATTCACCTAAGGACCATTTTGACCCACAACAGCTTTTAATTTAGTATTCAGGACTTAAGTTAACCTATTAGGATTAATTAGACTCTAAGGGATTATTTTATCACGCCAAGGATTAATTTAATTTTAGGGACTATTTAGTCACGCCAAGGATTAAATTAATTCTTGTGGACTAAACTATCTCTTAGACACGCTTGGGACCACTTAGCGCAAGGCGGGCAGCCACTTTGGCGCCCCACCTAGCGCAACACACACACACACAAGAAGACACACACACACAGCGCATAAGGGCCGCCTGGCTGGCGCCCGCACCGCGCCACTTTCTCAAAGCACACACACACACGCAGGGCCCCATTTGGCGCCTCTGCCTGTCACGCCAATACACACGCACACACACTGATCACAGCGCCAAATTCCTCAGAATTGGCGCCCACCCGCCAACACCCAAACCAAGACACAACCTAACTAAATCAGAACGGGCGCCAATTTGCCTAGCAAATGGCACCCTCCCCGCACATTTCTAATAACCAAGAATATTCAGCCTCTCGCGCCATTTGCCTAGGCATTTGGCGCCCCTTCAAACATCCCCACCCAAAACACTTCAAATCAAATTTTTCTTCAACAATTTATTTTCTCACACAACCACACATATAAGGACATCAAATCCATTTCATAAATTATCATATACACAAAATTCTCTTCATGGCAACATTTCTCAAACATATAGCATGCATAATTCACAACATACATTTTTCCATCAACAAGCAATGTGATACCAACAATAGCAATTAATTCACACATCAACCAACATACAATCACATTAATTTCACACAACAATCATTCCTAGAGCTATTTTACCTATAAAACATATCCTACAAGTTATCATGGATGTAATGGAGAGTCCCCTAACCTTTTATGAGTCAAAGCTTCAATTAAACCACCAAGAATCAACAAAACAAGGTCCTCTTCTTGATTTCCATTTCAAACCGAAATGTTACCTTGCTTCGTGACAATGGAAATTGGAATAATGAGAATGAGTCTATGGAACTCATAGAAATGAAACAAGGAAAGGAAATGAGGGTGATTAGACCAAGGCCTTCACTTACCAACACAAAACTTGAGAAAAGTTTCCTCCTTTCTCCTACTTCAAGCCGAAAAACGTGGGTACTCCTTCTTTGGGTATCCATGAAAATCAAAAGGCAAGGAACGAGCTTAGTGGGAACTTAAAGAAATGGAATGGGAAAAGAAATGAGGAAGATCGAGACCAAAATCTCACTTACCCACCAAGAACTCAAGCAAGATACCTCCTTTCTTCCCCCCTGCGCTACCTACTTCCTCCTCCCTCACTCCAAGTTTCCTTCGTGGCTTTCTTTTCAAAAATGAGGTATAGTTACCCTAGTTTAGGACCCCTACCCTTTATGACTATTGTTGGGCCCAATAATGGCCCTTGGGCCTTATTCTCACCCCTACACTTAATTCATCCCACCTCCCGAAATAAAAATAATTCCAACTTAGTATCCTATTTAAAATAGATTAGACCCCTTTTGGTAAAATAAGCTTTAACTATTTCGTTATTTTAATTAAATGTTGTAAACCTTAAATAACTCAATTAATTAAATAATTAAATTATTTTCATGCTATAACTCTCTCCTCACTTAAGAAATTTCGCCCTCGAAATTACCGAATCGAATAACTCCTGATAGCCTCCTTCATCTTACTCTCCAACTCCCAAGTTATGCTTTCACCCACCGCTCCTAACCACACTACCTTCACCAAATTGATCTCCTTGCCTCTCAAGACCTTCACCTCACGGCCCTCAATCCTAACCAAGCATAGTCTCCATCGTAAGGTTCTCCTCACCTCTACATCATCCATCCTGCACTACATGAGACTGTCCGCACATACTCCGAATCGAGACACATGGAATACATCATGCAGATTAGCAAGATTAGGTGGCAAGGCCACCCGATAAGCAACTTTCCCAACTCTCTCAAACTGAGCATGGTCCAATAAAACGCTGGAGTTAACTTCTTAGACTTCAACGCACGACCCACACCGTTGTCTGAGTAACTCTCAAAAATACATGATCACCAAACTGAAATTCTAGATCCTTCCTTCTCTTATCATGGTAACTCTTCTCGCCTACTCGCGAGGCCTTCATCTTCTCTCTAATCATCTTCACTTTCTCTCGTGGTCTCCCGCACCAACTCGTCAGACCTAGTACCACACTTTCTCCGCTGCATCAACACAATGGAGTCCTACATCTCCTCCCGCATAATGCCTCAAAAGGCGCCATCCCGATACTGAATGAAAATCGTTATTGTAAGTGAATTCAATCTGGCAAATGAGAATCCCATGAACCTCCTCGCCAAGAACACATGCTCTCAACAAATCCTCAAGTGATTGAATTGTCCTCTCTGCCCCGCCCATCCTGTCTCCGGGATGATATGTCGAACTCAACCTCAATTTGGAACCCAAAGCCTCGCAAACTTCTCCAAAACTCTAAGTGAACCTAGTGGTCCCTATCGCACACAATACTCAGAGGCACACCATGTAGCTTCACAATCGTCTTGACATAAATATCCGCCAACCCTGAATCGATAAGTAATATTAATCGGTAAAAGTGTGCAGATTTAGTCAATCTATCAACAACCACCCATATGGTATCAAACCCTCGCCAGAAGCTCAAGCAAAACTACCACAAAATCCATGGAGATACTATCCCACTTCCATTCAGAACATCCAATGGTTGCATCAACCCCGCTGGCTTCGATGTTCTACCTTAGATTTCTAACACGCCAAGCAAGCATACACAAATTGAGCCACATCTCGTTTCATGCCGTGCCACTGCAATGTACTTCTTCAAATCTTGATACATTTTAGTGGCTCCCTGTGTGGATACTCAACTTACTCGATGACCTCTTCCGCACTGCCTTCTTAATCTCATCATCATTAGGAATGCAAATCCTCCCACTGCACCTTAACACATCCCGCTCATCTATCACAAAATCTTCACTCAGAGTGGTCAATCCCAACCGCAATCTCAACCGCTTTAATGTCCTTCTTTGAGCTTCCCAATAACATTCACAAATTCATCAGGAATCTTCAACACACCCAATCTCACACTCTTAGGTGTCACCTCACGCACTAGACTCAAATCTCAAACTGCTCAATTAATTCCAGCTTCTTTCACCATCATTGCAGTATACATGTAAGGACTTTCTACTCAAAGCATCACTACCACATTAGCTTTCCCTGATGATAGTTCAAGCTAAAGTCATAGTCTTTCAACAATTCTAACCATCTCCTTTGTCTCATATTCAATTTTTTTCTGGTCAAACAGACATCGCAATCCTTTATGATCACCGAATACCTCAAACTTAGAACCATACAAATAATGTCTCCAAATCTTCAAGGCGAAAAACAATTGCCGCAAGTTCTAAATCGTGAGTGGGGTAATTCTTTTCATGAATCCTCAACTGCCTTGAGGCATAAGCCACTACTTTACAATTTTGCATCAAAACACCTCCTAGCCCCATTTTAGACGATCGCAATACACTACAAAAGGCTCTCCTGATTTGGGCAATGTCAAACAGTGATGTTGTCAACCTTCTTTTCAATTCTTGAAACTTTCTTCACATTTGGAATCCCACACAAATGCCTTTCCTTTACAAAGTCAATTGAGTTAGTGGGAGTGCCAACTTTGAAAACCCCTTAATAAACCTTCTATAATATCCCGCCAATCCAAGGAAACTTCTAATCTCCGTAACTGACTTAGGAGCCTCCCACTGCATCACCGCATCAACTTTAGGATGTCCGGGGAAAGAAAGAGATGGAGTTTCTTGAGCCGAGGAGGCAGGTAGCATGACCGCCACAGAGTATGTCGCTAAGTTTATCGAGCCGCCAAGTTCTATCCACATTATAATGAGGTTTGGCTCGAATTCTCAAAGTGCATCAAATTTGAGAATGGATTGAGGGTCGATATCAAACAGCGATTGGGTATCGTAAAATTAGAGTGTTCTCACGATTTGTGGATCGCCGCAGGATCTATGAGGATGATAGTAATGCCCGTGCTAGAGTCATGAGAGACCGAGGGGTAAATTCGCATCAGGTAAACCATATGAGACATCCACGGCTGTGGGAAAACAGAGGTAGGCTGATAATAGTAGTATGCTGGTGGTAGCAGTCCGCCGAGGGCAAGAAGCCAAGTGGGGGAGATGCTCCTACGACATTGTGTGTTTCAAGTGTGGCAAGCCGGTCACAAGAGTTTTGAGTGCAAGACTGTAAGAGCATGTTTCGCTGCGGGAAGGATGGTCACATGACACCTGATTGTGGACCGCAAGGAGGCAAGCAGGTTACAATTGTGGTGAAGCTCGGTCACCTTAGCTTCAAGTGCACCAAGCCTAAGAAGGAAAGATCCACCGGGAGAGTGTTTGCATTGGCGGTGTTCAGAGGACCTAATGATATCGTGAGGTACATGCTTCATCTATGGTACACCTTTAGTTGCTATTATTGACACGGTGCTACGCGACTCTTTTATCGCCTCGCTTTCAGGCCAAAAGTTGAATTTAGTGTTGTCTACTATGGAGAGGGATGGTTATCGATACTCCGCCAAGCGGTCCGTGAACTACTTCTAATGTGTGCTAGGTGTCCTCTCGCCACTACCACGGCGTAGATTTTCTCGTTGATTTGATTTGTTTGCCTTCGGGGTGGGTCTGATGTGATTCTCGGGGCATGGATCGTTAGTAGATAACCATGTGCACATCAACCGCTCTAATAAGTTCATAGTTTTCTTCTTCGGAAGAGGAAGAGTCGCTTTGGCTCGCCTCACGAGCAATTGCGCGCGGTAATGAAAGAGGGTGGTCACCGCTTGCTTTGATGGCGTCTATGTCCGCCGAGAACCAAGCCGCGGGTTGATGGGTTGCAGTGGTGTGTGAGTTCCTCGGTGTTCCGGAGATGAGATTCCTAGTGTGCCCCTGCAGGGAAGTTGAGTTTGGGATTGAGCTTGTGCTCGGTACTAGGCTCGTGTCTATGGCACTGCATCGGATGCCTCGGCCATGAGTTGTCCGAATTGAAGAAGAAGAAGCAGAGGAGCTTCGAGAAGAAATTTGTGAGGCCTAAGTGTGTCACCGCGGGGGCCTCGCTTTGTTGGTTAAGAAGAAGGATGGGAGTATGCGCTCAGGCGTGGACTACGCATAACCGAACAAAGTAACTATCAAGAATAAGTATCCTCTCCCGAGGATAGATGATCCGATGGATCACTGGTGGGTGCTAAAGTGTTTAGCAAGATTGACTTGAGGTCCGGTATCACTAGATTAAGGTGAAGGATGAGGACATCCGTAAAAAGCCGTCGTAACGCAGGTATGGGCATTATGAGTAATTCGTAATGCCGCTTGGTGTCACAAATGCACCAGTGGGTGTTTATGGAGTACATGAACCGAATCTTCCATAGCTATCCGGATCGGTTTGTGGTTGTTTTTATTGATGATATTCTCGTGTACTCAAAACTGAGGAAGAGCATGCAGAGCACTTGAGGTTGGTGCTAGAGGTCTTGAAAGAGAGGAAGTTGTATGCCAAGTTGTCAAAGTGTGAGTTCGTTGTATGAGGTGAGCTTCGGGTCATATTATTTCGGGATGGTATAGCCGGATCCCACCAAGGTTGATGCAGTTGTTGCAAAGTGGGAGAGCCCAAAGTCCGTGGATCGAGATCGTGGAGTTTTTGGGTTGGGCCGGGTTACTACAGGAGGTTTATGAAGGGTTCTCTAAGCTAGCCCTTCCATTGACTCGATTGACTCAGTAAAGGAAAAGCATTTGTGTGGGATGCAAAGTGTGAAGAGAGCTTCCAAGAGTCAAGAGGAGGTTGACCACGCCTCCAGTTGTTAGTTGCACCGTGCTGAGCAACCTTTTGTTGTGCATCGCGACGCTCCAAGACGGGCTGGGAGGTGTGTTAATGCAGGATGGGAAGGTAGTTGCTTTATGCGCCTGCAGCTTGAGGACGCATGAGAAGAACTATCCTACTCATGATTTAGAGTTGGTCGCCATTGTGTTTCAGGCCAAGATTTGGAGACACTATCTCTATGGTACCAGATTCAAAGTGTTCAAAGGATCACAAGAGTCCGGAGTACTTGTTTGACCGTAATGAGTCGAATACGAGGCGCAGGCGCTTGTTTAGAGCCGCCAAGGACTATGATTTCGGCTTGAACTATCACCCCGGCAAAGTTAATGTCGTGGCCGATGCTTTAAGTCGGAAAACTTTGCATATGTCAACATGATGGTGAGGAATTGGAGCTGATTGAGCAATTCCTGATCCGAGTCCTGGTTTGTGAGGTGACACCACTGCAGTGTCGATTGGGTATGCCGAGGATTGGGAATGACTTCTTGGTTAGCATCGAGACGCCCGTGGTTAGACGTGAAGTCGGTAGACTTGCCGTTGCCGTGAGCAAGTTGTAGATGGGGATTACGATTGATTCCTGTGGTGTGTCGAGGTTCAGTGACGTAACTTGTGTTCCTGATGATGCCGAGTTGAAGAAGATGATACTGAGGAGAGCCATAGGAGTAAGTCGAGCATTCATCCAAAAGTGCTACTAAGATGTATCATGATCTCAAGAAACTGCTTTTGGTGGCCTCGTATGAAGAGAGATGTAGCACAATTTGTTTATGCATGTTTGACTTGCCGTAAGTCAAAGATTGAGCATCGAGATCATGGCCGATGCAACCTTTAGAGATTCCTAATGGAAGTGGGACAAAGATTTCCATGGACTTTGTGATCGGGCTGCCAACATCGCGAGAGGTCTCGACACTATTTGGGTGATTGTGGGTAGGTTGACCAAGTCCGCCATTTTATTCCTATCAACATCACTCTATCCCGTACAAAGTTGGCTAGAATATACATTCAGTGATTGTGAAACTTCATGGGGTTCCAAGAGTATTGTGTCTGACAGAGACCCGAGGTTTACATCGGAGTTTTGGGGAAGCTTGCAGAGGCTTCGGGGGTCCAAGCCGAGGTTGAGTTCACTTTATCATCCTCGGGATCGATGGTCGATTGAGAGAACCATCCAGCCTTTGGAGGATCTTTTGAGAGCTTGTGTGCTAGAGCAGGAGGTGCGTGGGATACACATCTCCCACCGATTGAGTTCACTTATAATAACAGCTACCATTCGAGTATAGAATGGCTCCATTCGAGGCATTGTATGGTCTGAGGTGTAGGACTCAAGTTATGTTGGTATGAGTCCTGAGAGTGTTATTCTTGGACCGGAGTTGGTTAGTGGAGACTACAGAGAAGGTGAAGATGATCAGTGAGAAAATGAAAGAGTCCTGCAGTCGTGCAGTAAAAGTTATCATGATAGGAGGAGAAAGGAATTGGAATTTCAGCCGGGTGAGCACGCTTTCCCGAGGGTCACGCCTATGACAGTGTGGGTGTGCATCGAAGGCTAAGAAGTTGACTCCTAGATTCATTGGACCGCACTGCATCACCGAGAGGGTGGGAAAGGTTGCTTATAGGGTGGCTCTCGCCACCCAATCTATCGAACTTGCACGATGTATTCCACGTGGTCGCCTTTTCTAAGTATATTCCCGAATTGGCCTCACGTGATTCACATGGACGATGTAGAGAATACGGGAACCTCACCGCAGAGACTATGCGTTGAGGATTGATGATAGAGAGGTGAAGGTGTTGGAGAGGGAAGGACATTGCCTTAGTCAAGGTAGTGTGGTTGGGAGTCACTGAGAGAGCATGACTTGGGAGCCGGAGAGCAGGATGAGGAGTCTTATCCAGAGCTATTTGAATCGTGTAAAATTTTGAGGACGAAATTTCCTAATGGGGAGAGTCAGAACACCCAAAGTAATTTAATTAATTATTTAATTGAATTATTTAAGTGTTGCATTAATATTGTATATTAAAATATTAATATATTGTTGTATTTTTAAAATGAAGGAGGTGGTGTCTCAGAATTCTGGTGTCAAGGATTGGCCCAAGAGCCCAAGCCCATTGACTTAGGGTTCAGGATTGATGCAAGTCGATCATTTGTGTCGAAAGAAAGAAAACGTAAAACAAGAGAGAAAGGAGAGGAGAAGAGAAACGTGAGAAGAGAAGTGGAAGAGAGAGCGCACAAGAGAAAGAAGGAAATCACACAAGAGAGAAGAGGAGAGGAAGAGTCGTTGTCGTGGTTACTTTGGGTTCGTAGAAGGATCATCATCTTCAAAAACTTAAGGTAAGTGGGAGTCTCACTCTATAATAGAGAGTATAATAGGTTGTATATAGGTCATAGAGTCCTTAATTGTATTTGTTGATAATGAATTTGATGGTTGCATGTTTGGTTTGATGAATTTGAATGTGAAATAGAGCATGAAATCAATTGGGGCTTAATGTTAGGTTTGATATGTTGTTTCAGCATTTTGAGGTGTTCTTGATGTTTAAATGTGAAATTGTAGTTGTTGGCATGATTATAACGTAATTGGATTGTTGTTGATGTTTGGTTTTGAGAAAACTTGATTGTCCGTGGAATGATCCCAAATCGTGAGGAGTGTAGTTGGAATAGGCCAAGAATCGATTGTTTGACTCTAAAGTGAAGCTTGAAATCGATTCTCAGCTCCACACAATGAGCTAGGAATCGATTTCTCTTTGAAAATAAAGCAAAGAATCGATTCTCTCTTTAGAAAGGAAGCAAGGAATCGATTCCTCCTTGAAAATGAAGCAAAGAATCTATTCCTCTCTTTAGAATGAAGCAAGGAATCGATTCCTCTTTGAAAATGAAGCAAAGAATCGATTCTCTCTTTAGAAAGGAAGCAAGGAATCGATTCCTCTTTGAAAATGAAGCAAAGAATCGATTCTCTCTTTAGAAATGGAGCAAGGAATCGATTCCTCTTTGAAAATGAAGCCATGAATCGATTCCTCCTTTAGAAATGAAAGCTATGAATCGATTCCTCTTTTGAAAACAAGTAGCTATGAATTGATTCCTCTTTGAAAGCCTTAGGAGCCGTTGTAGTCCTCGGTGGAGTTGTTTTAGTCCTTAGGTGCCGTTGTAGTCCTCGATGGAGCCGTGTTGGTCCTTTACGTGCCGCTTGAGTCCCCGAGGCCGTGGTTGGTCCTAGGTGTGCCGCTTTGGTCCCTAGTGTGATGGTTTGGTCCTAGGTGTGCTGCTTTGGTCCTTAGGTGATGTAGCTTTGTCTCTACGGTGTTGATTTGGTCCTTAGGTGCCGCTTGGTCCAAAAGATGTCGACTTGGTCCCTAAGTGTTGAATTGGTCCTAAAGGGTGTTTTAGGTCCCCGAGTGAGGATTTAGTCCTCTGTTGTGTTTAGTCCTCGGGACATGTAATAACGGTGGGCCTGTGGGGGGCAGCTATGAGGCCGTGAGTCATGGGGACTCGCTTTATTGGTGGAAATGATGAATGGTGGGTCTGCGGTCTTGGTGTACAATTGATTTTGATGATGTGTGGGTTCATGAGTCACATGCATACATACACGCGGGCCGCGACGATATATTGTAAAGGCCATGTCCGTGTTTTATTTCTCGCCGCGGTCGTGAAGTATAATAATTAATGAATGAGGCCATGGTCCGGTGTTTTATTTCGCCGCGGCCGTGAAGTATAATAATTAATGACGAGGTCATGGCCCGTGATAATGGTACCACATGCATCGTTGTATTGCATTGCATCCATTCTCATAAATGACATTGAACGGATTGTGATGATTGTGATTGATTGACTTCTATACATCCGATATAACGCTTATTATAGTCTTTATTATATAGTTCGAGACTCAACCCTTTCGTTGTTGTTTACCACGTGTAGTCAGCGAGTGAGGGCTTGCTACCTTCACTACTCCCGAGCCTGGCCCGCCTCCGATACGTAGCACCTGTGGGACGGGATTAGTCTATAGTATTATGTTGTTCATCGTTGAACTATATATGTGATGATTTATGTTATTGATGAGATCGTTGTTGGTCTCTTTGAGATTATGATTATTTCCACAAGCGTTATATATGAATTTTTCCTATATGTGGAATAAAAATACTATATTTATGAGAACCCTATTCCCACGTGTTTTCTCGTGTTATGTATCAATCTATTGCATGAGTTAAATAGTTTGTTGTCGTTATTCTGTTGAGGAAATGTGTAGCATCCCATTGGATGATTTCAATTAAAGAAATGAATTTTTAAACTCTGATTTTTAATATAAATTGCCGGGTAGAAATGGGGTGTTACATTAGTGACCACATTCTGGAAGATTAATTGATTCCGGGCATACTACACCTTCCAAAGAATAACAGAGAACAATTGAGACCCCAACACTTCACTATTTGTTAGCCAATGGACTAGCCAATCATGGTGATGAGTTTGGTTTGGAACATGGGTACCAATCTAAGAAGAGAAAAGGGCTAGCTTCATAAAATTACAATGCATTAACATATGATCCGCATTCTCCTCTCCATCCAGACAAAGAGGGCAGATGGTATCAAGATGGATGCCCTTCTTTTTGAGATTGCACCTAGAGGGGAGAATGTTTCTAGCAAGCCTCCAAAGGAAATTCCTAATCTTATTAGTGGACTGGGCTTTCCATATGAGACTCCACTGTATCATCGTAGTCTTTGGGCGAGATGGACCAAAGAACACCCCTATCCTTAGAATCACAGAGAAGTCTATAAGGCACTCACAGAGTACTCACCATTTTTTCCCAATGCCATATGAAGGAATCACTAGGTAACCTAAGGAAATAGGAATTGTAACACCCCATTTCTACCCTAAGACTTTATAGTAAAAATCAGAGTATAAAAATCATTTTTCGCTTGAAAATCATCCAATGGAATGTTACACAACTACTCCATCAAACTCAACAACAAATAACTTAAACGCCTCTTTACTCAAAAATACGTAACACCATCTCAAAGATAGAACTCACAAACTTTAACAAATAAAACCACGCACTATGAAAATAAGTGCCACGCAAATTTAATAAAACACTATTACAAATGTAATAAATCAAGAGTCTCAAAACAATACATACGAGGCTCAACAAGGAGCAAAACAGTAACAAACTACGCTCATAACCCATCCCCTAGGTGCTACGATCGAGCAGCATCGAATCAGTGGAGTAAGTGAAGGTAGTAAGCCCTCACTCATGACTACCGTGGTAAACAACAACAGTAAAGGGTGAGTCTCGAATGTATGCATGAGACTCCATGAATACAACACAGCAGCACATTCTTAAAACATCTCAATTCACGCACAAACTCTTACCTCATTATTAATCTCATTTATAGCCCCCATGGCCTGCCCTCCTCGGCCATGCCCCCATGGCATCCTCGCCATCTCAAGATACAAGCTCAACATAATTGAGTCCCAAGGACTAATCTCATCTAGAGGACTCAACTCACTCAAGGACCTAAACCACCATTTAGGACTAAAACAATCATCTAGGGACCAAACTCACACGCAGAACCAAAACAACACACGCTTAGGCACTTGGCAAAGACTAGCGCCATTTTTCCCACATTCTCGGGCGCCTCGGTGCAACACAAAGACGGGCGCAGAACTCAAGACTTTGGCGCTCGTGGCAACACAAATGCATCGGGCGCCACTTTCTAGCAACTGGCGCCCGGGCACCACAAATTCTAGACACAAACTAAGACACGCCTGCACACTGCCTCGTGACATCTCGGCACCAGCTCAGCGCCCTGGCAAGACAATTTGGCGCCCACACCGACCCAAAGACACACAACACTTGCAAACCGAAACCACTCAAGCCAAAAATGTTTAAAAATGTTTTTAAGGTGTAAATACAAAATATGGCATGGTAAAATATGCCTGTAAATGTAAGTTTCACTCAACCCACCCCATTTACACACACAAAGCCACCCCCACCGAAACATTTGTAAAATAACACCAGAACTGTAAAACCATTCGAGCCAAAACACTTAAAATTGATTTGGGCAGTGAATGCAAAAAGTTGGCACGGAAAATGTGCATAGAACTCTAAGTTTCACTCTCTGTGCACCAAAATACCCACATTCTCGCGCCCACCACCGACACACCCGCACTCGCACACAATTCCAAAGACGTGAACAAGAACCCAGCGCCAATTCTCAAAGAAAGTGGCGCCTAACAAAGAACACAACTTCGCCTATCACAGCATAGAGACACATGGCGCATAATTGCTAGCCATATGGCGCCCTATACCTCAAAAACTCCCAAATCTTAATTCTTTCCAATTCTAACTACCATATATCATTCAAATTCACTCTATAATCATTATAACACATTCAATTGAAGGTCATAGCACTCCAATCATGCGCAAAAACCAATCAAGAACATAAAACCCCAAATTAAAGCCCTAAATCGATTTTGAGCATGCAATTTCTCAAATTCACCCAACAACAACTCAATTAACAATCAATTGACATCAAATCAAGGCTCTATGACTCCTATACAACCTATTATATCCTCTATTATAGAGTGAGACTCCCTTACCTTATTTCAACCGTAGAGAAATTCCTTCTCCTCGAGTCACGTGCAAAACCACCGCAACAAAAGCTCCTTTCTTTCCTCTTTGAGTGGTGCGATCTACTCTTCCTCTTCTCCTCTCCTCGCGCGAATTCCCTTCTCTCTCTCTCTCTCTTTTGCTTTCTTTCTTTCTTTGGTGAATGGTGCGAACTGCACCAACCCTAGGAGCCTAAGTCATTGGGCTTGGGCCCCGGGCCCATAATTGCAATCCCAAAGAAGACTCATACCACTCCTCCTATTAAAATAAAATACTTTATTATAAACATTATATTATAATCCAATATAATTAGAAAAATAGTGTAACACTTTAAATAATTTAATCAATTGCTTAATTAAATCATTTAGGTGTTACAACCCTTTTTTTGTAATGTACCTCAGTGGAAGGTGTGGAACTTTGTATTTGAGCCCCATGTACAAGGTTCGAATCCCACTAAGGCAAAAATTCTACAAGGGGGTAGAAAAGATCTCGAGGTAATAGCGCTAGGTGGTGGACCTGGGTCACAGAATGGTAAGAATCTTCTCCTCAAAATTAGAGAAACAACCAAGCACCAAGTTTCTATCCCTGTGATGTAGCATTCTCAATCATCAACCGCCACTACAACATCGGCCTCAAGCACTCTAGTCGATCGGGTGACCTTAAACTCACTCGAGTAGGTATCCAGCTATCTCCCAAATCTTCACCGACCTCCCATTACCAACTGGCCATCTCCCACCTTTAAGAATGGCCTCTCTAGCACTAAGCATACTTCTCCAAGCATAGCTTGGTTGATAACCACTGTAGCCTCCATAAAATTGCCTCTAGATAGTATCTCGCTTGAAAATCTGCTCCGTAAGAGATCATTTTTTAGAAATAAGTCTCCAACAATGCTTACCTGTAAGAGCCTTATTAAACTCATCGAATTCTCTCAACCCCATACCACCAGCCTTCTTGTTCTTGGAAATATTATTCCAACTAAGCTAGTGAACCTTCCTAGCCCCTTCTTCCGAACCCCACTGCATTTAGAGAGCATAGACTCAATATCCTTACACAACAGCCTCTCGCTAACTTGTAAATACCATAATATAGTTGAGAATAGCTTCGAGCAATAGCCTTGATTAAAGTCTCCTTACCGCTTAGACAAACACTTCTCTTTCCACCCCTTCAGCCTTTTCTTCCAGATACTGGCCAATGACAAAGGAGAAAATGATCTTCTTAGATCTACCAAAAGAAATCGCGCACTCAAGATATCTCTCATGAGTTTCAAATACCTTAACACCCATCCTTACAAATAATATCTCTATCTCTTCGAGGTACATTTTGACTAAACGAAGTCTCGATTTCTCCAAATTGACCACTTGACTCAAGCTCTTTCATAAGATGAAAGGATATTAAGAATAGCATCTACTTCATTAACATTAGCTCTAGCAAATAACATACTATCATCCGCAAAAAGCAGGTGAGACACCTAAGGTGCCCCTCTAGCTACCCGAATGCCATGAATAGCCCCACAATGAATTTCTTTGCGAATTAAACCAGAAAGAACATCAAGACAAAGAATAAAAAAAGATGGGGATAAAGTGGTCACCTTGTCTCAACCCCTCTCTGCTTGAAGCTTCTACTAGGTGGCCATTAAGCAAAATTTGGTAAGACACCGAGGAGATACATTTCATAATGAGTTGAATCAAGTGCTGCGGGAAACCCATAGAAACCAAAACACCCTCCACAAAGCTCCACTCAATCCGATCATAGGCCTTAGACATATCCAACTTTAAAGCCATCGTTCCTTGCTTCCCTTTCTTCTTTTTTTTCAACCAATGGAAGCACTCCATGGCAATGAGGGCATTGTCCGTAATCGCCTCTCGAATGAAAGCACTCGCTCTTCATCAATCACATCCTAGTAATAGGTTTAATTCTATTAGCAATGGCCTTGGTGACAATCTTCATAACCACATTACAGAGGCTAATAGGCCGGAATTGCTTTGGGGAAGAAGGACTTTTGCACTTGGGAATGAGAACAATGAAAGTATTATTGATGTCTTCCGGAGACCTATTACCATTTAAGATATCGAGAGCTAAAATTGTAATTAGTTATTTGCACACCATTTATTCATTTTTTATATTTAACAAAGTATTGAGAATTTTTAAAATTAATATTTCATAAAACCAATACTAAATTATTTTTATAAATAATGGAATATTTGTTAATAATATTTAAATGGGGTAAGTAGTAAAAAAAATTAATTTATTAATAAGAGTAAGCTAAATATTATAACTTATAAGTTAAATTCATTTATAGATAATTATTTTTTTTGACACATTTATATTTAATTCTTAAAACTAAAATGTAACATTATATAAAAATTTACTTAATATTAGTAATATTCATTTCTCTTGTTACTATTTAACATTATATGAAATCACATGGACACTTATAATTATTTCAGAGAAAAAAAGCACTATTTTGTTTTTAAATGAATAAAACAATTTAAATTTTAATATGAATTATATGATTATCAATTATATGTTCATTATATCACAAGTCTTTTGAAACTCTTAAAGTATGTGGACGACAAAAATTGTGACAATTATGTAAAAAGGCTTAAATATGTTTTTCTGGCCCCGCAAATATCCATGTTTTTCAAATAAGTCCCTACAAAATAATTTTTTTTTTAAAAATACCTTTCTATTAGTGAACCGTTAAAAAAGTCGATGTATCAAACAGACTGATGTTGCAAATTACTTTCACCCATTTGGCTTTGACATCGCCACTATTTTTTAGTTTCATTTAATTTAAAATGAACCATTATTCCTCTCCTCTTCATCTTCACCAACACCGAACCATCCCTTCATCTTCACCTTCCCCTGCATCTTCAATGAACAATCACAACAACCATTAACAAAATTGTTATGGGGTAAAAGTTCTATTGTTATTTACACCCACGTAACAAATCAATTCATTGGGCTTACAAGTGGAAGGTCCATTAGCATAGTAAGGTCCAATCACCAACGGTCGATTCAAGCCCAAATCTAACTACTCGCATAACACCAATCATCATCGCTTGACTCTATAAATACTACCATCAATGTAAAGAGAAGGTAAACATTTATTACTCATTAATACTGCAATTAACTCTCCAACACCGACTTCACCATCAAGTGACTTCAAGATGGAAGTTGTGTGTGTTACGGAGGTGAGTTCCTCGCAACTGCAAGTAATAGTGGTAGTATTCAATCATTTAGTTGTAGCTATGACGAGTATGATTCAAGGGCCAAATCAAATAATTAATATCTTAGCCTTCTTAAACCATCCATCACGAAACCATGCTGATGTTGCTGTTGGTGTTACTACCACTAATAACCATACTAATCAAAATCCACACCCTTCCCCACCATCACATCAACAACACAATCACACCCACATGTTCGACCCAACATCTTTATCCAATTACTTAGATTAATTCAAAAATCATCACCAAACCCATTCCTAACTCCTCGACATGATTTGGTCCAAACTCGCATTACCGCTAGATATGAACCCAACCAAACCAAACCAAACTGATCATGCCGCTACCTTGATGGTTTTGCTCCAAACAACGAACACCAAACCCAGAAATTTGGACTTGCATTTAGGATTTAGAGTTGTTGAGAAGATGATTTATCTTTTAAAGTTAAATGAAAATAAAAATAATGATGTGTCAAAGACAAATTTACCCTATTGGGCTTCTACTAATTGGGCCAGTATTTTGGGCTTCTACTAATTGTACCACTGTATATAACATTTTTAACATCATTTTCATTCATTAAGTGAAAATAATATTTTCCCTTCAATTCATTTTTCTCTGTTCCTCTCTTCTCCAACGAAAGTTAGTTGGAATTCTGTTATGGTATCAGAGCACTTCTAAAGACTCAAAAGATTGCTCGAGGAGCTTCAAACAACGTCAGTAACAATGGCGGTTCCGGTTCTGGTTCCAGTTCAGGTACGATGGTGCTGCAATATGCGCAGAACCAGCACAAAATCCTACTTCTCCATATTATATTCATCTATCGAAGCATGTTACCTTTGTGTTAGTGACGACGGTACTTACTGGAACGTAATAATTATCATCCATGGTCGCGACTTTTGAAGAAAGCATTGATCGCTAAGAACAAATTCAAAATTCATCAATGGAGGAATAACTGCTCCATTAGACGATTTCGATCCTACTTTCGAAGCATTCAAGATGTTATTTTCCAAGAATTATTGTTCCCTTATGTGAATGACTCCAAGGTGCCTACTTGGAATTATTGTTCCCTTATGTGAATTATTGTTCCCTTAGTTTGAATGACTCCAATGTTGAGTTTGTTATCTACTGCTTGGATTAGACATGCTTCTGGACATTATCAAGTTATGTTGAATAGTGGATTTAATCGTTTTGTTCAGATCCTTTCTGGTAATTTTCTTGCTGGTATAAGCATTGGTTGGTGGAAATGGAATCACAATGCACATCATTTAGCTTGTAATAGTTTTGATTTTTATCTTGATCTTCAACATTAACCATTTTTTGTGGTATCTTCAAAGATTTTCAGTTCACTCACTTCTTGTTTTTATGATAGGAAGATGAAATTTGATTCATTAGCTAGGTTTCTACAATTTATGAGTAGCTTTGTGTGCGGCTATAGGTTAATATCACTCTTACCCTACTTGCATTTAAAAAGATAGTTGGAAGGAAACAAACTTTCATTCAGTGTCAAAAATTAAAATATCAAGGTGTTTTTATCTTACAGGCTGTGATTACAAAGAAGATGGACAAGATGCTACCAATGTTGGTGTTGAAGGTGGATTTTCTCTCTAATGATTGATTATCTCTATTTTCTACTTTGATGCATTTGCTCTTCTCTTTACAGGTTGTAATCGGGATGGATGTTACTGCTTCGGAATTTTATGTTAACAAGGACAAGACACATGACTTGAATATTAAAGAAGAAGTAGACCAACTTCAAACTTTCTCCTAAATTTTCTTCATTTTTATTACTTTGCTATGTTTCTTTATCAAATGCTTTAACTAAATGAGTGGCTACCTTTTTGCAAGATAGCTTAAAGAATGTGTACAAGATTAAGTTTTTTATTGATCCCTTTTTGAATTGCATTTTATTTTTCATAGCTTCTCTTATAAGCCTTTGGTTTCTTTACTTTCTGTTTTATTTCTTTAAAAGTGATTTTGCTTTTTCAGGTGGATGTGAAATTCCTTATACCTTTATGTACTTTTCTCATTGCTTTCAGCTAATTGTGCATGACTGTATGCGACAATTGCATCTCCTGTACAGAACCTGTAAGATGAATTGCACTCATGTGTTAATTTTACCAGTTGTGATTGTTAATTTTTGAAGTTTTGCACTTCAAAAGTTGTCTCTTTTATAGGGCTGTGTATTGTCTACTCCAGATTGGCTTCTTTCCTGACAAGGGAAATTTCCGCTTCTTCAACTACGCAACATGTGGCTGTTGATGTTAATGGAAATAAGGTTGGGAATGGAGATCATGATCGTCATCATCAGGGTTGCATTTTTTATCAGTTTCTGTTATTATAAATAGAACTCGGCATGTTTTGCATACTTGGAAAGTTACTATTGTTTTGTTTTGTATAAGGCTAAATTACTGTTTTGCTCCTTTATCTTTGACTCTGATTTCACTTTAGTCCTTTATGTTTTTTTTTCTCGTTTTCGTCCCTCATCTTTCATTTCTGTGTCATTTTGGTCCTTTTTTGGGATGTTCCATCCATTAACTTAACAGACGCCACGCTGGCAGTTAATTGCTGACGTGGCGTCTTAAGTGTCAGAGCTGACATGGAACTCATTAAGTGATGTGGCACATGGGGACCAAATTGAAACTTTAAAAAAACATAAGGGACCAAATTGACACAAAAACAAAAAACACTAAATCATCATCTTCTTCCTCCAAACACCATCTCCATCTACTCCGACGAACCATCACCACCTCCGGCGAGCCACCAACACCACCTCTAGAAAGCCACCACCACCACCACCACCACAAATCAATCACTCATCAAACTCTTAATCCCTAACCTCTCCTCCTCAAATCCAAAACCCCCAATTTCTCAAATCCCTAACCTCTTAAACTCAACATGCACATCACCTACACATTTTGCACTCACACATTTGTACATCATCTCAAGCTTCAATAACCTCACCACCAACTCCGCCAGATTCATCCACACCTCCATTTCTCGCTACTAAGAACCCCCGCTATTAAATTAAATTAATGATTGAATTAGAATTTAGAAAAAAATAAAGAAATTAAAATGAATAGGCGCAAACTCAAATAAAGAAGCTTGATTGAATTAAAATAAATAAATAAATAAATTAAACCAATCCATCTCGCGGAAGCTTAATCGGCGCAAACACGTAGAAAGAAGCTTGATTCGAGCTTACCATTACTATTAAATATATTATTTACCCGAATGAAGAATTGAAGGTCGAGGCCAGTATGATAATTGAAGTCGCGTGGCACGTAGATGGGTGGTGATGGTAGAGGTCGTGGATTAAGTTTGAGAAATTGGGGTTTTGAATTTGATGGAGAGAGGTTAGTGGATTAAAAGTTGATGAGTGATTGATTTGTGGTGGTGGCGCTCTCACGAGGTGGTGGTGGTGGTCGGAAGTGTGGTGGGTCACGAGTAAATGGAAATGGTGTTTGGAGGAAGAAGATGATGATTTTAGTGTTTTTTGTTTTTGTGTCAATTTGGTCCCTTATATTTTTTTAAAGTTTCAATTTGGTCCTCCATGTGCCACATCACTTAATAAGTTCCATGTCACTTTGACACTTAAGACGCCATGTCGCCAGCTAACTACCAAACATGGCGCCGCTTAAGTTAATGGATGGAAAATACCAAAAAGGACCAAAATGACACAAAAATGAAAGATGAGGGACCAAACGAGAAAAAAGATAAAGGACCAAAGTGAAATCGAGTCAAAGATAAAAGACCAAAAGTGTAATTTAGCCTTTGTATAATATATGTGAAACTTTGATGGGAAAATGTTTGGTCCTCGAATCGAGAAGTTACCTCGCCCGAGGAGCTTATGGTTCTCGCTTCTGACTCATCACCGCCTTTGGAATAGGGAATCCTTCTGGTAGGTCCGAGTCGCAATCCTTCCCACGCCGGTGGGGTGTACCGCACACCCGATGCCTAAGTTAGTAATGGAATAGGCGAATGTGCAAGAATGAGAACATACCCGGAATTGGAGGTCGTGCTCTATTTATAGATGAGGGCGCCGTGATGGCCGCTTGATCCGCTCGTAGATCCGACCATTGGTCCTTTGAGTGTGTGGCGCGTGACGCGCTTGTCGGGTGCTTAATGGGCCGAGCTCGGGAAATATTGGGTCGCCCTCAGATTCAACAGTGGCCTCTAGCCCGTGCCTGAATAAAGGCCCTCAAGCCGTGGGACGAGCGAGGAAGAGATCGGCCTCGCTTGTTCTATCTGTAGGTTGGAAGCCATGAGTGAGTTCCTCTTTGAAAGTCGCGCCCCACTTTTGTTGACGCCGAGCGATACCCCTTCGAGCACGCCACGCTGGTGGTTACCCAAAAACTCGACAGAGCATTTAAGCTCTGACTGAGAGAGGGCGCGCTCGCGAGAGCTTTTAATTCCTTCCTTGGCCGCGCATTCAAACGTGGAGTCCTCGTGATGTTAGATGGTTGTGCCGTGCCAGAGCACGGTCAAAGTCTCCCTTGACTTCTTCCCCGACCGCGCGTACCCGCGAGGCAATTCAAAGGGGGTGGTTCGCCTGCTAGTCACCCATCTCGAGGTTTTCGGCGAGTCAAGAGTGGGTGACGGCGCGGTTGCTAGGGTTGGTGAGGACTCGAGCCTGGGCCTCGCCTGCGTTCCGCGGATGCGACGCGAATCCGGATCGCGAGGAGATGTTCGCCGCCTCGCCATCCCGCCGTCGCCGAGTGGCCACCCTGCGCCGCAGTCGTGGGAGAGGGGCGTAGTTTTGTCTTGAAAATAAGGAAGACAAATAGTTTTTCAATTAAAGAATCGATTTATCAAGAAGAGAATTCATTTGATACAATCATAGTTTCCTTTCAATCACCTATAGTAAATTCTTAGTTTGGCCGGGCGCTCCAAGTTCTAGGAATTGATCTTTCAAAAGCGCCAAGTTGGAAGCGCGCTTTGCCGGCTCTTTGAGACGACCCGATATGGACCTTCCCGGCCGGAGCCAATTTCCGCCTCGTGCATTTTTATACCCCACGCCGCTTTTCCGAGCACTAGGTTGCCGGCGTTGAATTCCTCGATGACGCTACCGTTGTACTCGCCGCGGCTAACTCGGCTTTGGCGATGGCCTCGACGCAGTTGTGCCCGCCTCTAATCTCTTGAATCAGATCCAACTCTTCTCTCGATTGCCTTGTTGTTTTCTCCTCCTGCAGCAGGGCAGAGTCCTCCGTGTCGATTCCCGAGTTCGACCGATGACGCCTCGCATCGTAAGTGAGTTTCGGAATGGAGTTTCGCCCGTGGTCGAACGCGCAGGTAGTTCGATAAGCCCAAAGGACGAAGCGGGAGTTCGTCGCCACGCGCCGCCCCCTTTAGCCTTTTTTCTTCGTGCTCACAAAGATCACACGCATTCGCAGCCTTTCCGCTTATCCGCTGGTTCGGGGTGTTCACCAAGGTGAAGTGTTGTTTGATGTTTAAGTCGGCCATGCATTGCCGGAATCCTCTGCTTATAATCGCGCCCCGCTGTCCGTTATGATGACGCGTGAATGCCGAACCTGCCGTGATATTCTTTTTGATTTAATTTGATGCGCTTTTTAGCTGTTATTCGGGCTAATGGTTTGGCTTCAATCCATTTAGTGAATGGCCGAGCAAGTCTATTCCCATCGAGAATGGCCACGGGCCGATAAGGACGCCAATTTTGTCGGGGAGCATTATGTACGCCAAAGATATCTTTGGCAAGTTGTCGCACCTTCCGACTAGGTAGCGTAATCTTGAACCATCGCCCGCCAAAAGTATCGGGCGCGAGGTCTTTCTTTGACAACGACGGCCCTAGGTGTTGTTCGCGAAATTCCTTCGTATCTCCTTGAGTATGTAACACCCCAAATAATTTAATTAAGTATTTAGTTTAATTATTTAGACAATTATGGGTTCAGTCATATTAAATTAATCATATAATATTTTGTTATGTTAGGGGGTGGTGGAAGCAATTGAAAGTGGGTGTAAAAAGGGCCCGAGACACTAGAGCCCAATTATTTAAAATTAGGTTAGTGTCTCATTCAAGTGGAACCAAAAAGAAAAAAAAACAAGAGAAGAGAAGAAAGTAAAGAAGGAAGCGCGACGTGAGAAGGAGAAGAGAGAAGAGGGATCGCAAGTTGAGGGAGAAAGAAACCATTGTTAAGGCGCTTTTGGTGTTTCAGGAAGGGTTTTCATCTCCAACAAATTCCTAAGGTAAGTGGAAGTCTCATAAGTATAAAGGGTGTATGATGGGTTGTATACGGGAGGGTAGAATCTATGATGCCTAGGAGATGTTTGATCAATATATGATTATATGTATGTTGTTGGTGTTGTTTGGAGAGGTCGATTGCTTGAATAGATTGTTGGTAAAACGCTGCACATAAGGTGTTTGATAGAATGTATGTTGAAGCTTAAAATGCATGCTAGGCATTTGACAAAATGTCAACATGTTGATTGAATGCCCAATTGTTGTGTGATTGAATGTATATATTGTTCAATTCAAAGGTTGTTTGATGTTAGAATTGGTGAAAAATCAAGGAATAGTATTTTAGGCGCCACCAGCGCCATGTGTCATCGAAGCTCGCGCCCCTAGGCAAGATGTTGCCGCTGGGCGCCATATTGCTACCGCTTTGCGTTCCGCGCAACCTGTGTTGTTGCCGTTGGGCGCTCGGCGCAACTCGCTTTGTCGCCAGCGCCATGTTGTCGCCTCTTTTTGGCGCCCGAGTGGCGATGTTGCCTGTGGCGCCAGCCTCGTCTCGCTTGGCGCCTGTGGTGGCGCAGTTGCCTGCTGGCGCGCGCATCGCCCTCGGTGGCGCCTGCAGTGGCGCAGTTGCCACAGGCGCAGCTTGCTTGCCGCTTGGCGCCTAGTGTGGCGCAGCCGCCACAGGCGCCGCTTGGCGCGGTTTATGCACGCCTGTGGTGGCGCAGATGCCCCCAGCGCCGCTTGCGCCAGGCGCCTGTGGTGGCGCAGTTGCCCCAGCAGCGCCAATTGTTGGCCGAAGTTGCGCCAGAGTGGCGCAGTTGTCGCCAGCGCCAATTTTGCGCCGCTTGGCGCCCAAGTGTGTCTAAGTTGCCGATTTGTGTGGCCGGGCGGCGCCATACCGCCGCCTCGTGTTGTAACGCCTTGTGGTTTCAAATAATGATTAAATAATTGCCGACGTTGTTGTTGTGGAGTCAATAAGACCAAAACCGTTGATGTTGTTGCCGCGAGTCGATAAGACTAAGCCGCTGAGGTTGCCGCTGTAGAGTCAAACAAGACCGGAAATTTGATGTTGTTGCTATTGGGTCAAAAATGACCAAATGATGATGTTGATGATGTTGTTGTGCATAACGAGAACCGTGTTGTTGATTGTTTCGGCGCGCTGTACATGATGTCTCATACATGGCATAATGCATTATTATGTTGATGTAGGCTTACCAGAGCTTTGCTCAATGTTGATTATGAAGCCACAAAGGCTATTTACGTTGATTGGTACCACATGCATATACCCGCTTGTGTGGGTTGCATTTCATACATATACGCCATACTCATGGCGCCGTTGCTTGTTGTTTTGCTTATGTGTTGCTTGTTGGTGACGCCCGCGATAGTCAGATTACTTGTTGATGTGTCGTGGTAATTATAGTCGCTATTCTCCGATATACTATCTCTCATATATGTTTTATACTATTAGAGACTCACCTTTTCGCTGAATGTTACCCCTTTGTGGAAACGCGCAGTACACGCTGTGAAGGACTTCTTCCTTCACTTATCGAAGTCCGTGTCATTTTGCTCGATACGTAGCACTGGGGAAACGAACACTAGTTTATTAGCCGCTTTATTATAAACCGTTGTTACTATTATTTTGCCGGGTTTTTCTCGGATTGTATGACGCTGAGATGATATTAAGAGAGTTTACTCGTATTCCGTTGTGAGTGATAGATTTTATGGCGTGCATACGTGTTGCGCTCAAAAATCCCCGGTTTGGGATTTCTCAAAGGTACAACGTGAAAATTGTGAAGCCGCCACTAATATTTTAGTTTATAGACCAAACATTAGAAAAGGTCTTTTTTACAAAAGGCGGGTGGTCTTTCAAAATGTAAATGTGGGTTCTGGGGCTCTAGGAAGTGTGGGAAGGTGTTAGCACTCACACCTCCTTTCTACCGTAAAGGGAACCATTAATTGATGTGTGGTTTAGATTGTTTGATTTGAGATAATTTTTGTTCTACTTCTTTCTTTTCCTTTTTATTTGAAAATGTTTTTAGAAAACAAGAGAGAGGAATCTTTTGGGATTTTTTTGAAAAGTGAAACTAAACTAAGGTTTTTTGAAAGTAGCTTGACGATATGACCCTGGCCCTACGCACTTCAATGACCGAGGGATCAAAGCTACGTAGTTCTTAATTCTTTGTTTTGAGAGTTTTTGAAAGCGAGCTTGACGATATGACCTTGCCCCTACGCACTTCATTGATCGAGGGATCAAAGCTACGTAGTTCTTAATTCTTTGTTTTGATTTTTGAAAAGCGAGCTTGACGGATATGACCTGCCCCACGCACTTCAATGACCGAGGATCAAAGCTACGTAGTTCTTAATTCTTTGTTTTGGAAATCGTGTTTTATCTTTATCTTATCTTTTGGTTTTTTGAAATATGACTCAAGCGCTCATGAATACCAAACAAGCTCCGCCGAGTGGCGCTTCACTACTAACTTGAAAGAAAAGTGTTGGAACCGATAATCAATCGAGCAAATACTCAAGTGATTACTAGTCGCAACGCTTTATTATCTTTTTGAAATTATTTTGGAAAAGGATGAATCTTAGTAGTAATTACCACTAATGACTCATATTGTTTTTGAGTTTTTTTAATTAATTTGTTTTTGATTAAGGTGTGGAGCTTTCATGATAGTCAAACAAGCAATGGCTTCGAGTGACTACCACTAGTAACTCCATCATTAACGATCAAACAAGTTTAAGCTTCGAGTGATGGTCAATGATTTTATTTACTTAAAACGCCTTTAGGGTTTTATTAAGAAAACATTTGACTTGGGGCTTTTGAAAAGAAAGTAGAACATTTGCAAATCTTTTTATTCTAAACCAAAACGCAACAATTGCAAATTCACAAGCAAATAGCAATTAATACACAAGAGTATCATGATATAGGAATCTAAGCTAACATGTGAAATTGCAAAATAAGTTCCAAGCAAGGCATGTATTTTATTCATCCAAAAACAATCTAGCAACCTAAACCTCAAACCTAAATCTTAACCTAAAGGCACACCTAGTGGCACCAACCTTAAACCCAAACCCTAATTATAGATCAAACAATGGAAGGTATTTATTCAATGAAAATAGGCCCATGGCCAAGACTAAACATGCAAAGGAAACTTTGAGTATCAAACAAAAATCTATGACTATCTTACAAGAATTATTATGGATAAGGTAAAGGGTGAAAAGACAACTTGTACAAAATTAAACCTAGTGAATCCTTTCTAGCCATCTTCATCACTTTGGATTAAATATTCTAAACCCTTTGTGGGGAATCATTTGGCAAGATCATCAACCAACAACAACATAATTAAATTACAAGAACATTAAACATTTAAGCTATGAGGTAAACTTGAATCCTTTCCTACAATCTTCACCACTTTAAATCAAAAGTACTAGGTACTTAGTGGGAATCCTCTTGCAAGATCATCAAAAATTAAACTAAACCTAATTTATTGCACATAATGCGAAATGAGCATGACACTAAACTATGAAATAAATTTGAATCCCTTCTTGCAATCTTCACCACTTTAGATTAAAAGTAACTAGTACTTAGTGGTGAATCCTTTTACAAGATCATCAACAAGTAAACCAAGAAATACCTTAAAATCAAATTGAAACCTACTTTATTCACAATATGCGAAACATGCATGATATCAAACTATGAAAATAAACTTGAATCCTTTCTTGCAATCTTCACCACTTTAAATCAAAAGCACCTAAATGCTTAGTGGTGAATCCTTTTGCAAGATCATCAACAAAACAAACTAAACATCAAGCAAAGCCTAATTTATTCTACAAAATGCGAAATAGACATGATATTTAAACTATGAAATGAGCTTGAATCCTTTCTTGCAATCTTCACCACTTTAAATCAAAAGCACCTAAATGCTTAGTGGTGAATCCTTTTGCAAGATCATCAATAATTAAACCAAGAAACAAAATATATTAAAATCAAGGGAAAGTCTAAATTATTTAACAATATGCGAAATGTATATGACATTGAACTATAAAAATGAACTTGAATCCTTTCTTGCAATCTTCACCACTTTGAATCAAAAGCAACTAAATGCTTAGTGGTGGATCCTTTTGCAAGATCATCAACAAAACAAGCTAAAAATCAAGCAAAAACCCTATTTACTTAGAGCATGCGAAATGAGCATATTATGAAATGAACTTGAATCCTTTCTAGTCATCTCCATCACTCAAATCAAAGTGCCTTAAGCACTAGTGATGGATCATGTGACTAGATCATCAACAACTAAACAAGAACAACCTTATTATTAAAATAAAATACTCACAATGAAGAGACATAAAATTAATTTGAACATATATATTTTTTTGTTTAGTGAAAAAGCATCATAAACCATTTATTAAGGGTGAGATATCAAATCTCACCCATCAACAACAACAAACTACATTATGAAATGAATAT
Organism: Oxytropis ochrocephala; assembly: GCA_020916435.1. Lineage (NCBI taxonomy): Eukaryota > Viridiplantae > Streptophyta > Magnoliopsida > Fabales > Fabaceae > Oxytropis > Oxytropis ochrocephala. The sequence continues at coordinate 68,598,408 of CM037088.1, forward strand.
GATAGCTTATGCGAAATGATGAAGGAAATGCAAGATGAAGAGAAGAAAATGGGTTCTAATGTACAATGCTTGAAGATGATGCAAAGGAGTCTAGAGTTTTTACCTTATTTCTAAGAGAGAAGAGAAAAGATTGAAAGAAATGGAGGAGAGGGAGAAGGGAGGTGGCTTCGGCCTTGAGAGAGGGGAGAGGAGAGGAGAATTGTTTTTGTGTTTTTAGGAAAATGAGAAGCAAAAGTCCTTTTTGGGTGAAAAGGAGGAGGTATTTATAGATTTTTTTTTGAGGTTTGGGGTATCATGGTCTTTTTGCTTTTGATGAGCCTCTAGGATTGAGTCTTAAAATTAAATGGAGGGGTGGGATGAATCATCACATGGATTAGTGGGTATTTAGAAAACACAAGTGAAGGTGAGCAGTGTGAGAGAGTCATGCAAGCCAAAAGAAAAAAAGAAATGAAATAAACTTTTTATTTATTTTGGGAAAGGAGTGTCTCATGAAATAGGTTAGGGTATTTTTGTGATGGGATGTTACCAAAGAAGTAAGTTTGCATTTTTTGATGAAGGGGTTAGTGTAAGTGGAGTTGAGGTAATTTACCAAAGAGGCAAGGTTAAGGATAGAATAAATCAAATCTTAGTGAATAAGAAATGAAGTGTGTAGAAGCTTCTAGAAGGAGGGAGAATGGGAGAGGGTTGCGCATGAGTGAGCTGAAATGGGAAGGAAAATAAAAAAACTTGCTTATTTTTTGGTGTTTTGTCTTATTGATGACACTTCCTTGTTTTTTGAATTTGAATTTTAAATTTTGGGCATGCAAAATGGGAATGCACCTACTAGAAAAATGTTACATTTTTGGTCATCATAAAATAACCCCTAATTACTCTAGACAACAAAATTTGTTACTTAGTAATTGGGAAAATATTTAATGATCTTTTAATATTTTTTATGCAATAAAAATAGGAAAATGCATTTTAATTATTTTAGGCTAGGATATTCTTTCTAAAAATTGTACAAAAATTCTTTGATAAGAGAAAATGTACTTTTGGTATGTGCATATTTTTGACGAGAAAATTATCCTGTCACAGAAATGACCAAAATGCCCCTTACCCTAAAAATCCTAACTTGTCCAAAAGTGCATTTCAACTTTAAAAATGATTTTAAAAACTTTGGAATGACTTTCTAGGACCCTAAATGCAATGCATGATGCTATTTCTTTTATTTATTTATTTTTGGGGAAAATTAGGTTTTTGACCTAAGCCTGATAAAATTGGGGTATGACAACCGCCTCTCTTTATCCTGGATTTTGACAAGGAATATGAATTGGCCAAACATATTCCGAGGCAAAATAGAGATAAAGAATTCAGAAATTATGCCGATTTTGTCTACTTAGGTCAAAATCCGAATTTCCTCTCTTTTTCTTTTATTATTTTTCTTTTTTTTTTTTTTTTTTTTTTTTTTTTTTTTTTTTTTCTGATTCTTGAGTGATCAATTCAAGAATCCTATTGTGATGGCTACTTAACCTCCTATATTCGTAAAAGGTAAAAAGAGTACCGGGCGTACAAAGATTGTAAATGGGCACTCGCGCGGCCTAAAGTCAGAACGGGCACTGGGCGCGGCCTTAAAGTCAGAAATGCACAGTCGCCTAAAACCCGTAATCCTTAAACGAACCCCTCGCGATCCGAAGTTTGCACGCGCTTGAGGAGCGCGTTTTTCCCGAAATCTCCGGTCTTTCGAGCGATCGGGGATCGCACACCCGAATCGATATACGTATCAATCATGCGGCCCATCGTGATCTTAGGCTTGATACAACTATTCCACTATGCCTCGCATGGGGTCGCGGTCCATCGCGTTGCTCGTGGTACGATGTGAGACTCTCTTTCGCACACTTGGGTGCTTTTTTTCTCTCGCGCGCTGACGCCTTCTCTCTCTCTTCGCGTGTTTGGACGCTTCTTTTCTTTTTCTCTTCTCTTCTTCCTTTCTCGATTTTTCCTTTTGCGTGCTTCTGACGCTTCTCCGCTTTTTCCGATCTCTCTCTCGAGAGGGTTCCTCCCGAACTTGAAGTTGAACATTAGTACCAAGTACCTATCCTCTTTGTACTGCAAGTAAGATAAACACACGATGCAATGCAAATGCCATGACCGCTATTTTCTTTTTCTTTCTTTTTTCTTATGGTGCATGTAATGCAAACACTGAATTTTTCTTTTTCTACTTTATGATGCATGGTCGATGAGTGCATGATCTTATGCTTGATGCAAGTAATGCATGACTTTTTTTTTTTTTTTTTTTTTTTTTTTTTTTTTTTTTTTTTTTTTTTTTTTTTGGCTTTTCTTTTGTCGCCCGACCAACTCTGAACTTGTATCATGTGACATCGCAACCATCTATGATAACGATTCAAAGCCGAGCTCGCCCTCCCGCTCCAACGCGACGCTTCTTATTTGATTTTTGTGAGTTTACTCGATCAAAGATCGCCTCTTTTGTTGTTATTTTCAAAAATTTCGCAATAATCCTAATGCTATGATTTATGCACATTTCCATGATTTATTTATCATCTACCATAAAACATAGTTTTAAAGGTAAATGAAAAGAAAGCAAAGAACCGATAAAGTGAAAATTTGGACTTTTATTCATATGGAAGCCAAACGTGCGTAATGTCACGCCGATCAAAAGAGTACATCGAGATTTTTTCAAACTAAAAACAAGGAAAATGGACGCAATGTATCTAATGAATATTCTTTGTCTCTCGAGCACTTGATGCCAACCGCCATATCTATAGCTTTGATCACCCTTTTATCCAAACTTTTGAGACGCCGCTGCCTCTTTCGTCTCTTTTTAAGTCCAATTTTTCTCGACCTAATTTTTGCCCGATCGCGCCTTTTGGGGTTTTCAATCCACCGGTCGCCAATTTTGCTTCTAGGCCGCCTCTCCTGGTTTTCAACCTAGCGAGCTATTTCTTGTTTGGCTCATCTTTCTTTTTTTCTTTTTATTTTTCTCAAAGCGTAATATTTCTTGATCGAATCAATTGACTGGTTTCGAAGTTCTTCACCATCCATGCTAGTGAGTATTAAAGCTCCTCCGTAAAAGGCTTTCTTTACCACATACCGGTCCGGCCATGTAGGAGTCCATTTCCCACTGGGATCACTTTGAATAGGCGTAATCTTCTTGAGCACAAGGTCTCCTCATCGAATTCCCTATGACGAACCCTTCACAAACTGCTTTCATCCTTTGTTGGTACAATCGACTCATGACACGTAGCCGCAATTCTTTTTCTTCAATGAGATTTAATCGATCTAGGCGGGTTTGAACCCATTCAAATTTCTTCTAACTTGGCTTCCATAAGCACTCTGAGAGATGGTATCTCAACCTCAATAGGAAGAACGCTTCACGACCCATACACTGTAGAGAAAGGGGTTGCCCCTGGCCAAGTTGAAGTGCGATCAAGTACGACACTGCAAAGCAAAAGGGAGCATTTCGTGCACCTTATAGGTTACTACCATTTTCTCGCACAATTCTCTTGATATTCTTGTTGGTCGCTTTCAACCGCCTGCTCATCTTTGACGGTAAGGAGAGGAATTGTGATGTTTAATTTTGAACTCAGGCACAACTCTTTCATCATTTTACTATTCGGGATTGCTACCATTGTTCGTGATGATTTTATCCGGGAGACCATAACGACACACCGTGTCTTTCTTTACAAACTTGGCAACCACCGAGCTAGCTATGCCGAATATGAGGCGCTTCAACCCATTTGGTGAAGTAATCAATCGCAACTAGAATGAAGCGTGCCCATTTGACGCTTTGGGGCTCTATGGGACCAATGACATCCATGCCCCACATTGAGAACGCCAAGATGCGGCCAAGACATTTAACGGCTTTGGAACATGAATATGATCAAGATAAACCGACATTTGTGGCACTTTCTCACAAAATCAGAGGGCCACCTTCCATCCGCAAAACCAAGAATAGCCATTTCTTAATATCTTCCTTGCCATAGTATGCCCACTAGAATGGGTCCCGAACGTGCCTTCATGCACCTCTCTCATAATCTTTTCTCGCTCTCCTTCGCACACACCCAAGGAGTACTTTATCATGGTTCCTTTGTAGAGCACTTCACCACTCAAGCAAGAAGTTCGCCACAACCTTCTCGAGTGTTCTTCTTTATCATTTTCTCGATGCCCCCGGAGGATACTCTCTGCTCGATGTACTGCTTGATGTCATGATACCAAGGCTTATCATCCTCTTCATCTTCAATCACGACAAGAGTGGTGATAATGTGCCGCAAACTTCGGCGCCGATCCTCGATCCGGGTCAAGTTCTTATCACGCTTGACATTAAACATTGAAGACAAAGTAACTAGTGCATCGCCAATCGATTCTTCGCGAGGCGATGTCAAATGTGATTTCTTCAAAGGGTTCAACCAATTCCCCGATGTAATCCCTATAGAGTACCAACTCTGGATCTCTCGCCTCCCAATCTCCATTCATTTGATGAATGACTAAAGCCAGTCTCCGTGACACATCTAGTTTTTTGACTTTCCACTCTAGAGTCGCCTCAATACCTAATACATGCTTCATACTGCAATATTGTTTGTGACATAGAAACTTAGTCCGTGGTGACGGTATGAAACGATTGTCGTGGAAATCAACATCGCCCTACCCGCGCCCATAATCGTTGGAGGCACCGCACGAACACTACTTCCATCTCTCATTCTCCGGGATTTTCCTCTTCAAACAGAGCCATAATGTCCTCATCCGGGAAATCACATCGCATTGATTGATAATCTTCAATAGGTCGATGTGTGTGTATTCAGCCTAACGCACTTCCTTTTATGGCTTTTTGAGTGACATAAAGAAGATCATACTCGACAACCGTGATTCCGCCACCGCGATTCTTCCCGTGAGCGCAAGCTTTCGAATATATACTTGATAGATCCATCTTTGACACTAACCAAGTGGTATGACTTAACATGTACCGCTTTAAACTATGGAGCAAATTTCAAACCAAAGCACAACAAGTCTTTTCTAGTAATGAGTATCTTGTCTCGCAATCGAACTTCTTGCTCGATAATAAATTGCATGTTCTTTCTTGTTTGCCACATGTTGCCCTAGCACACAACCCATTGAATTTTCTAACACCGCCGATATAGGATCAAAGGTCCGCCATGCAATCGGAGGCATTAAAATAGGTGGATTCTGCAAGTATTTCTTAATCTTCTCAAAGCTTTCGCACTATCATTCCACTTAGCCTCTTGATTCTTGCACAACAATTTGAAAATCGCTCACATGTGGCGCTTAATCGAAGATAAACTCGAGATATAATTCAATCTCCCGAGGAAACCCCGAACTTCTTTTCTCTCGTTTCTAGGAGCAGCATTTCAAGGATTGCACGACTTTGTCCGATCCACTTCTATCCCTTTTGATCGATAATAAATCCTAACAGCCTTTCCCGACCTTACCTCGGCGTGCACTTGGCCTAAGTTTAGCTCGAGCTTGAACTTTCTTAACCGCCAAGAGCTTCGCAAGTTAACAATATGCTCCTCATCGCTTTTGGACTTTGCGATCATATCATCTACATAGACCTCTATTTCCTTGTGCATCATATCATGAAACAATGTGACCATAGCCCTTTGATAGTAGCACCAGATTCTTCAAACCAAACGGCATGACCTTGTAATGTAACGCCCCCAAAGGGTCGTAAAGTCGCCTTCTCCATATCCTCGTGAGCCATTTTGATCCGACATATCCCTAATACCCGCCCATGAAGGAGAACAGGAGGCCTGTGGTCGTGCTATCTACTAGGACATCAATACGAGGCAAAGGAAAGTCATCTTTGGACCGCCCGATTCGCATCTCTGTAGTCGACGCACATTCTAACTTTCCCATCTTTCTGGGCATCGCACAATGTTAGCAACCCATCGTGGGTATTTAGCTACAGCCTAGAAAGCCGGGCCACAAGTCGCTTTCTTCACTTCTCTCGATCTTTAAAGACATCTCAGTGCTTCATCCTTCTTAACTGCTTTGATCGAGGGCATTCAGTTTGACTGCAACCAGGCACCACTATATCCAGATCTAACCCGCATATCCTCATATGACCATGCAAAGACGCCAACATAATCACGCAGAGTTGGACCAACCTCTCATGTTCCCTTTTTCATCAAGCGCCAATCTTAACTTCCTTCTTTTCACTCTCAGGCCTAAATTGACAACCTCAATAGTTTCCTCATATGGTAGAATAACCTTTTCTTCTTGCTCGACCATTCTCATCAATTCTCGAGGAGTCTCCTACCATCTTCAACATCTTCCTCACTTGATTAACTGGTAATCAAAGTTAACATATGAACCATTGGCATTATTATTTCCAGAGACATTCATTTCAGATCCAGATTTATGGAATAGAAAAACAATGAACAAGCAAAAATGGAGACGCAAAAATGAAGACATTTAAAAGCAAGTTTTATTCATTCGAGAATTCAAAACTACATTTTATTGATAGATGATATCTTAAAAGGAAACATGCATGCCCTTATGAAAATGTCCTAAGGCTCTGGGCAGAGCCAAAGGATTTGCATTACAAAATCATTACTTTGAAATGAAAACAACAGGAAATCGACGATCTTCCACCGCCAACTTCTTCTCCCCGCAACGCCGCGACAAACCATATCCCGACTTCTCGCCTTCTTCACCAACTCTTCCTCGACAACAGCTATCTGATTGTATTGTTCATCCTCCTCGCCCCATCCCGTAATGGATATCTTCTATACTGGATTCGGCGCTTTGTGGGCATCATACCCGACCAAGTAGTCAAATTTTTCCACTGGCTCTCCTGCAGTGTCCCAACATCCCCTTTGCAGGTAATAATGCTATGGCCTCAATGATTTCTTCTTTGAACGAGAGTGGACTGGTCTTCAAAGGATCGTTGGTTGAGTATTAACTTGAACCATTCTCTGATCGTAATCAAGCAGACTTCAATCGCTTTCTCGCCTTTCCATCATCGCTCAACATGTAGTCAAGACTTCATCCCCACACCATGAATTCCTACCGACCATGTGTCGATCCATCAAGTCCTCGCAGATTATCACAAAGGTCTCGCAATCTCCCACGCACAAAGCGCCAAAGACACCCTCTTCATGGCAACATCCTTTCTTAACAACTTCAGCCTAAGCACAACTCATCATAAATGACACTTAGAGGAGTCTTGATCTCGTGGCGCTTTATCATTCGCCCACCGTAACTTTCTATGGCGCTGGTACTGGGCTCGATGACCCTAAGAAATGTTAGTGGTAATACTTGATCCTCTTGTTTGAAAGTTATGCCTTTGCATCTATCAAATCTTGTACCACTATTTTGAAGGCTTTGCAGCCTCCACAACATGCCCCATCGCTTCCTTCATGGAAAGCACAAAGTATTAGGATTGTACTCTCAAGTAAGGCGGCCGGATGTGTTTCATGGGCCTTGTGTTGACGTAGTTTGTTAGTGATTTAGGTATTTGAAAAGGTCAAGATAGGACATGGGAATTGGGTCAAAGGTTCTGCTTTTGGTAGGCTTTTTGGTAGTCGCTTGATCGTTGTTTTGGAATGGACGGGCCGCTTGTATGGGAGCTGGATCGAATATTAGGCGGCCGATAGGTGGGTTGATGGTGATGGCATTGGTTTCTCCTTCCTTTCTTTTGGGGAAACCGAGAATGGCTTTTTCTCGGGGTTTGCATTGCCGGTAAATCCTTGTGAGATCTTTCCGCTTCTTATCCCACTTTCCAACCTCTCTCCTACAATTACCGTGATTCAAAAGTCGACGAGACACTACCGATCAAGCGATCATAATACAACGACGCAAAGTTTCCATGAACATAGAAACCAACTCCTTGTCTAGCAGTGGGGTGTAACTTTGCGCAGCACCAAAGCCCTCCATCTCTCGGGCATACTCCTTGAATGACTCATTATCTTTCTTACTCATGTTTCGCACTGGTCCGATCCGCGCCATATCCGCATTATATTGATAATCGCTTTGAGAGTGCCGCCCGCCAAATCTTTCCAAAGAACGGATTTGGGATGGTTCTAACTTCATGTACTGGGCTTGAGAGATGCCCAATTAGGTCATTCCCGAAGCAATGGATTAGCAAATTGTCGTCCCGGAGTAAGTAGACATTTTCCTCGCAAAGACATCGCCGATGACTCTTTTGGGCAAGTAGCACTCTATATTTGTCAAAGTCGTGGACCTTGAACTTTGGGGGTAGCACCACATCTGGGATAAGGCACAAATCTCTTTGCTTCTAGCTCAAGCCAAAACCTTCAACCATCCTTAGCCTTTCTTCTAACATTTGGAATTGTTCTCGCTCATTGCTCAATGGAATAAGCCTGAGGAGAATTGCTTACAACATATTGGTGGCAAAGATTGAGTATCGAGCTTGGGGATAAGCAGAGTTCCTAGACACAAACCCCGAGTTTATGGAAAACAAACCGGTGGTGTAGTGAGATTCGAGGAGCTGGCCGAGGTATAACAATTGGGTGAGGAACTGACCCGGTTCAAGCAGCCTACTCCTTCCGGCCCGACAGACATCGGCCGCACATTCTCGGGCTGCCGGCACACAGACCAACCTCCCGATTTGCTTTGACCCGGGAGTGTATCCCAAAGGAAGGCCGTAAGCAAAGCCATCGGGCGCCTCGATAATCATTCCCATCTTTCAAGGACAACAAGAGCCTCATCACCTCACTCATCCGTGCTTTTAAAGCATTCATCTCATTCCTCATTTCGTGATCATTTCGACCGAGCTACCGGAGCCGTCGCTCGATTCTCAGACCACGAGGGTCGGGCTTGTCCCACTTCCATTCGCCGAAGTCCGAGCCGAGGATTCTCGATTCTCCGGCCGCCGGGCCGAGGTGGATCGACATTCCGCCAAGATTGCCATTCCTCCGCCTCGCGGAGCGAGTCCAATACCGATGTCGACGCACACCTTGCCTGCCTTTCTCGCTTATTTAGACGCTTATTACATAAGAGCGAAAAAGAAAGATGCATGGATGAATGTATGAATGTATGCATAATGCTTGCTCGACGTCAGGAACCACGTAATGCTTCATCTTGTCTTAGGGGCGTCAATTTTTCCTTCCTTTCTCTTCTTTTCTTTCTTTTTTTTTTTTATTATTCTTTTTTTCTTTTTCTTCTCTTTTCTTTATTATTCTCTTTTTTCTTTTTCTTCTCTTTTCTTTATTATTCTTTTTTTTTTGTTTTCCCTTTTTTAGAAAGTGAAAGGAACGAGGAATCAAGAATAGCAAACCAAACACTTCACTCATTAAGAACAACAAGCTTTAACGACTTTAGCCAAGGGAAAAGGTGATACCATGTTCATAATGAAATAAAGTAAAGGAATACAATATTCATAGCACATGCCTTAGATAAGGAAATACATCAACTTAATTACAAATGGCTTTAAACTCTTCTACTTTCTTCCTTTTCTTGTCGACTCTTGCTTTCTCGAGATTGTTCCTTGAATTCCATGACCAATGCCCTAAGAATACTTCACAAACTTATATACCGAGGGGTGTTGAAGAAATACATTTCACCTCTCCCGCTTCTTAGATTCCTCGGGAATTCTCGCCATAGCTTGACTAGCCACTCAGTATAGCTTAGAGAACTTGCCTTTCCACATTTGGATTTCTCCTTAGCTCTTTAATGATATCTTGCTCCTCAATTTTCCCTATCAATTCCAAGTAGCGCTCTCTTCCAACATCGACTCTCAACTCGAACTTGCTTTATAGGCCTCCTCCGCATTTTGGGCTAAGGTTACCTTTTAATTCACCAAATATTTTCTCTCAAAACTCAAGGCTTGTTGATATTCTTTGAGGATCTCCTCAACATCATTTTTCTCCCTCTCAAGGTTCTTCATTGACCTTCAATTCTCTCACCACATGTGATTCTTGCTCGATCGTGTGCTAGTGTCTTCCACTTTTGGGCTTCCTCAAGCGCCTTTCTTGTTTTCTCTGCTTGTACTTCGAGGAGTTCTTCTAGCTCTTTTTCGTAAACTCGGGCCTCTATTTTGCTTTGTTCCTCTCTCTTGAATCGCTTGACACTCTCTTCCACAAATATCATCTTAATAGCATTTTCTTCCTCTAACCTTTCCTTTTCTAGAGTCATTTCTTCCAACTGGTTTGCAAGGCTTTTCTCCTCTTCTATCTTTGCTATGGTGAATTTAGCTTCGCTCAACTCCTCATGGGTAGGGACATAAGGTTCTTGAATCTCCTCCTCGGCGGTAAGCATCCTTGATTTGGTGATCTCATACTCAAGTTTGTCCTGCCATTGGTCAAGGTGACATCGCTAGTTCTTTTTGACAATTCTTCGCTCTTTTTGCACTACAGATTCCCATGATCGCCGAACTCTTCAAGCAAGTCACCGCATCTAGGCATCCCCTTATAGAGGTAGATACGAGACAAAGATGCCGTTTGAGGGTGAGTTCTTCATCGGGTAACCGAGTTGTCTTAATGTTAGGAAGCGGTTATAGTTGATGCACCTCGAGTTCCCATGAGGGGTACGCTCGAAGCTCCCACAACCGAACAACATCAGAGGTCCGCTACCCAACATGCAGCAAGGTACCAAATGGATTTGGAGGTCGCTAAGATTTTGCAGAACTCAAACCATTCTCAAGTAGTTTCGCCTTCACCTCACAACTTAGAGCATAGGAAATTAACTCTTTGACGCCTAGACGGCATGGACCACATGAAGAATAAGCCAAGCATAGAGGACATGGACAGAGAGGCATATCTTCTTTTGTGCGAATCGATCGTGGATTTGGTGAAAGCATGATACGATTGGCAAGAACAAAGCAGTACCTGGATTGACGAGGTTTTTGGCATCTTTGAAGGCTAAGAAGGCTCCAATGGCATCTTCATCAATATACTTTCTATTTGAGGAAAAGGATTTAACCCCAAATATGGTAAGAGCTAATACCAACTTGAACGGACCCCAATTCTTGTCCAGAGCATAAGATTGCATTAGTCTTCAAAGTATTCTCAGGATACCCGCCACACCATTTCTTTTCTTCAGACTTCACCGATCCTTACCAATCCTCAACAATGTTGCTAACCTCTCATCGTTGTAATACATTCCTTGAATTGATAGGCCTTGCCTCGAGACCGGAGAATCCCAAAAGCCGCCAGATTTTCTAGTGTGGGCTAGAGCCGAAATTTTTAAAGTAGAAGCACTCGTGATCGTAATCATAGAATTGGCTTAAAGCCACAAGAGCGCCTTTCTTGACATTCAACCGCAAGAGCTTCATGGATATTCCCATATGCTAAGTCGAAAGCATCTCTCTCAAATGGACCCACGAGGTCGCAGACACCGCTCAAGCTACCAACATCCACTTTCTTCACACCTGGGAGACGAGGAGTAAGTGAAGCTTTGCTACTTGATTCCATTTTGATACACCTATGACAAGATGGTGCATTACTTGGTGGTCCTCGACAAGCAAATGCAAATGAGATGTACTATGAATGCATGAGTTGCAGTAAATTTAAATTTATGCAATGCGTTGATGTATGCAAATGACAATGATGCTTTATGCAAATGCGTGGTTAGAAAAAACTTTATTTGCAATAACTCAGTTTCCTTTTTGAAAATACTTGACTGCATAATCGCTTCATATAGACCTGATGGAGGGAAAAGCTACAACAAGAACTCTTTCTTCCTTTTTTTTTTTGAAAAGTAGGTCATATGTCGCTTTGTTTTAATCGGTGAAAAGAAGAGGCTACAATGCAACCTTTTCTTTCCTTTTTCCTTTTTTGAAAATTTTCTTTTAGGAAAGACATGTCTAAACTACAATGCAACACACAATTTGTATGTCCTCGTGTCCTATACTGTGGGAATCCTAAGTTCTAGTGGCAACTTCAATGGTTCCTTCCATGTAGTTCTAATTCACACTCACAATGGCTACCAGAGTTATAGAATCCTCATGGCGACATCCACAAATGTAGCGAACTACCAAGTGTGAAGCGCCATGAGAAAGCGTGACTGCTGAGACTTTCATGAGTATCGCATGCATGAGTCTCGAATGACACTACTAATCGCCTCCACTCTCCTAGGTTTTGTTGATCCGGCATAGGAGCCCACCATATAAACAAGAAGGTGTGAAAGTGTGTAATCGAGGACATACTTTTCTAAAAACTACCCTCCCACCCGCAAAGAAAAAAACTGCATCACCCGCATGTATAAACAATATAATGTCGTCTACCCTAAGGTTTTATCACTTCAAAACAAATGAACTAACCTAAGGTGTCATCAACAACCATATAAAGCTTACCTCAAGAAAGGAGCAGAGAGGAAGGGATTATGATAGATGGGGAAACAGCATAATTATAATCACATGAAGAAAGAAAAGGGAACAAGTAGGAAATGCAGTATAAAGCAAAACTAATCTCAAATCAAACATTTTGAACCACACATCGGATAAATTAGGCTTGACCCTCTTAAAAAGTTTTTCTTTTATTTCCCCGCTGAAGTCGCCAACTGCTATACCAAAAATCCTCGGTTTGGGATTTCTGTACAACGTGAAAATTGTGAAGCCGCCACTAATATTTTAGTTTATAGACCAAACATTAGAAAAAGGTCTTTTTTACAAAAGGTGTGGTCTTTCAAAATGTAAATGTGGGTTCTGGGGCCTCAAGCTAGTGTGGGAAGGTGTTAGCACTTCACACCTCCTTTCTACCGAAAGGGAACCATTAATTCGATGTGTGGTTTAGATTGTTTGATTTGAGATAATTTTTGTTCTACTTCTTTCTTTTCCTTTTATTTGAAAATGTTTTTAGAAAACAAGAGAGAGGAATCTTTTTGATTTTTTTTTTGAAAAGTGAAACTAAACTAAGGTTTTTTGAAAAGCGAGCTTGACGATATGACCTTGCCCACGCACTTCAATGATCGAGGGATCAAAGCTACGTAGTTCTTAATTCTTTGTTTTGAGAGTTTTGAAAGCGAGCTTGACGATATGACCTTGCCTCTACGCACTTCATTGACCGAGGATCAAAGCTACGTAGTTCTTAATTCTTTGTTTTGATTTTTGAAAAGCGAGCTTGACGATATGACCTTGTTCTACGCACTTCAATGACCGAGGATCAAAGCTACGTAGTTCTTAATTCTTTGTTTTGGAAATCTGTGGTTTTATCTTTATCTTATCTTTTGGTTTTTTGAAATATGACCTGCCGCTCATGAATACCAAACAAGCTCCGGCTTGAGTGTATGCTCACTACTAACTTGAAAGAAAAGTGTTGGAACCGATAATCAATCGAGCAAATACTCAAGTGATTACTAGTCGCAACGCTTTATTATCTTTTTTTGAAATTATTTTGGAAAAGGATGAATCTTAGTAGTAATTACCACTAATGACTCATATTGTTTTTGAGTTTTTTTTAATTAATTTGTTTTTGATTAAGGTGTGGGAGCTTTCATGATAGTCAAACAAGCAATGGCTTCGAGTGACTACCACTAGTAACTCCATCATTAACGATCAAACAAGCTTAAGCTTCGAGTGATGGTCAATGATTTTATTTACTTAAAACGCCTTTAGGGTTTTATTAAGAAAACATTTGACTTGGGGCTTTTGAAAAGAAAGTAGAACATTTGCAAATCTTTTTTATTCTAAACCAAAACGCAACAATTGCAAATTCACAAGCAAATAGCAATTAATACACAAGAGTATCATGATATAGGAATCTAAGCTAACATGTGAAATTGCAAAATAAGTTCCAAGCAAGGCATGTATTTTATTCATCCAAAAAAAACAATCTAGCAACCTAAACCTCAAACCTAAATCTTAACCTAAAGGCACACCTAGTGGCACCAACCTTAAACCCAAACCCTAATTATAGATCAAACAATGGAAGGTATTTATTCAATGAAAATAGGCCCATGGCCAAGACTAAACATGCAAAGGAAACTTTGAGTATCAAACAAAAATCTATGACTATCTTACAAGAATTATTAAGGGATAAGGTAAAGGGTGAAAAGACAACTTGTACAAAATTAAACCTAGTGAATCCTTTCTAGCCATCTTCATCACTTTGGATTAAATATTCTAAACCCTTTTGTGGGGAATCATTTGGCAAGATCATCAACCAACAACAACATAATTAAATTACAAGAACATTAAACATTTAAGCTATGAGGTAAACTTGAATCCTTTCCTACAATCTTCACCACTTTAAATCAAAAGTACTAGGTACTTAGTGGGAATCCTCTGCAAGATCATCAAAAATTAAACTAAACCTAATTTATTGCACATAATGCTAAATGAGCATGACACTAAACTATGAAATAAATTTGAATCCCTTCTTGCAATCTTCACCACTTTAGATTAAAAGTAACTAGTACTTAGTGGTGAATCCTTTTACAAGATCATCAACAAGTAAACCAAGAAATACCTTAAAATCAAATTGAAACCTACTTTATTCACAATATGCTAAACATGCATGATATCAAACTATGAAAATAAACTTGAATCCTTTTCTGCAATCTTCACCACTTTAAATCAAAAGCACCTAAATGCTTAGTGGTGAATCCTTTTGCAAGATCATCAACAAAACAAACTAAACATCAAGCAAAGCCTAATTTATTCTACAAAATGCGAAATAGACATGATATTTAAACTATGAAATGAGCTTGAATCCTTTCTTGCAATCTTCACCACTTTAAATCAAAAGCACCTAAATGCTTAGTGGTGAATCCTTTTGCAAGATCATCAATAATTAAACCAAGAAACAAAATATATTAAAATCAAGGGAAAGTCTAAATTATTTAACAATATGCGAAATGTATATGACATTGAACTATAAAAATGAACTTGAATCCTTTCTTGCAATCTTCACCACTTTGAATCAAAAGCAACTAAATGCTTAGTGGTGGATCCTTTGCAAGATCATCAACAAAACAAGCTAAAAATCAAGCAAAACCCTATTTACTTAGAGCATGTAAATGAGCATATTATGAAATGAACTTGAATCCTTTCTAGTCATCTCCATCACTCAAATCAAAGTGCCTTAAGCACTAGTGATGGATCATGTGACTAGATCATCAACAACTAAACAAGAACAACCTTATTATTAAAATAAAATACTCACAATGAAGAGACATAAAATTAATTTGAACATATATATTTTTTTGTTTAGTGAAAAAGCATCATAAACCATTTATTAAGGGTGAGATATCAAATCTCACCCATCAACAACAACAAACTACATTATGAAATGAATATGATAGCTTATGCGAAATGATGAAGGAAATGCAAGATGAAGAGAAGAAAATGGGTTCTAATGTACAATGCTTGAAGATGATGCAAAGGAGTCTAGAGTTTTTACCTTATTTCTAAGAGAGAAGAGAAAAGATTGAAAGAAATGGAGGAGAGGGAGAAGGGAGGTGGCTTCGGCCTTGGAGAGAGGGAGAGGAGAGGAGAATTGTTTTTGTGTTTTTAGGAAAATGAGAAGCAAAAGTCCTTTTGGGTGAAAAGGAGGAGGTATTTATAGATTTTTTTGAGGTCTGGGGTATCATGGTCTTTTTGCTTTTGATGAGCCTCTAGGATTGAGTCTTAAAATTAAATGGAGGGTGGGATGAATCATCACATGGATTAGGGGTATTTAGAAAACACAAGTGAAGGTGAGGAGAGAGAGAAGAAGTAAGCCAAAAGAAAAAAAGAAATGAAATAAACTTTTATTTATTTTGGGAAAGGAGTGTCTCATGAAATAGGTTAGGGGTATTTTTGTGATGGGATGTTACCAAAGAAGTAAGTTTGCATTTTTTGATGAAGGGGTTAGTGTAAGTGGAGTGAGGTAATTTACCAAAGAGGCAAGGTTAATGATAGAATAAATCAAATCTTAGTGAATAAGAAATGAAGTGTGTAGAAGCTTCTAGAAGGAGGGAGAATGGGAGAGGGTTGCGCATGAGTGAGCTGAAATGGGAAGGAAAATAAAAAAACTTGCTTATTTTTTGGTGTTTTGTCTTATCGATGACACTTCCTTGTTTTTTGAATTTGAATTTTAAATTTTGGGCATGCAAAATGGGAATGCACCTACTAGAAAATGTTACATTTTTGGTCATCATAAAATAACCCCTAATTACTCTAGACAACAAAATTTGTTACTTAGTAATTGGGAAAATATTTAATGATCTTTTAATATTTTTTATGCAATAAAAATAGGAAAATGCATTTTAATTATTTTAGGCTAGATATTCTTTCTAAAATTGTACAAAAATTCTCTTGGATAAGAGAAAATGTACTTTTGGTATGTGCATATTTTTGACGAGAAAATTATCCTGTCACAGAAATGACCAAAATGCCCCTTACCCTAAAAATTCTAACTTGTCCAAAAGTGCATTTCAACTTTAAAAATGATTTTAAAAACTTTGGAATGACTTTCTAGGACCCTAAATGCAATGCATGATGCTATTTCTTTTATTTATTTATTTTGGGGAAAATTAGGTTTTGACCTAAGTTTTACAAAATGGGGTATGACACTACGATCTCATTATTATTAAATGAAGAACTACGTTATTGGATTTTGAATGTTCTACTTGATAATAAGTTGTTTGAGTTTTTAAATTGTCGATATGTAATACTCCATTGCTCTGCTTAAATTTAATTTCCGCACTCGATATTTAAATAAAGTGAACGGGTAGAATCGGGGTGTTATAGAGTACATACTCGCCTTTTCGCTCTTACACACTTTAATAAGGAGAGGAGAAACTCGCCAAGAGTTTACCGCCTCATTATCGTGGAAAGAGGCTGCCCTTTTTCGAATTGTCGCCGCCTCCTGGCCTCTAAGGCTCATCCCGATTCAATGTAGCCCTTTATCTACCGGATCCAACTTTCTCGCTTAGTGACACTATTGACGCCGCATGGATACAGTGGAGAGATCTCGCACTGGTTTCGCTAAGCTTTTCCAATGATGCTCCCGCTGCTCAGCGTTCTCGCACTTCGTGACATGTTTCAATTTCTACTCTTTCGAATCGTTGGAGCAATTCTCGACTCGCCAAGGTAGCGCCGCAAGTCTATATCTTTTGTGATTTAACTCTTCCTTCACCGGGAAACGACTAACAAGGAGTCTGTTCACTGATGATTTTCGATCGGGTCGATGCCCGTTTCAATCTCAATGATGCAGCCTCATACTCTACCGGTTGTTTGAGGTGGAAGGAAAGCTTAAACTCAAAGAAACCTCTATCATTAGACCTTCCGAATTTTCCAGATTAGCCACCCCACTCCCCTTCGACCGAGCAAAGAATCCACACCGACGTATACGGGTGTCATTTCGCTACAAAACCAACAAGGACCGGGCTTTGAGTGAGGTTCGAGCCAGATTTTTATCCCGAACTCTGAGAGTTCAACGCCATTTGATCATCCTACCGCCAAGTCCGGCGATGCAATCACCAAAGCGAGAGCTAACTTTTCTATCCTTACCACAACTGATGTGCAACGGCAGGTCTTAACCTTCCGCAAAGAATCACCAAAGCGAGAGCTACCTTTTCTATCCTTTGGTACCGAGACTCACCAGAATACCTTGCTCACAAAGTACACAAAGCCGCTGCTCGCCCCTCATTTCTCTCCGATCGATCAGACTAACCGCCTCCTCTCGCCACAACGAGGCAAAGGTAGAGGATCTCCTTCTTCGGTCTCAAGAGTATTGGCAGCTTTCTGAGAGGATTCTTCGAGGCCGGAAAGCGCGCTCACATTCCGAGTACACCGAATTCTATTCCTTCTTAAGAATTTTGAAAAACTAAGATGTAACACCCTATTCTACCCTTAATTCACACGTCAGATATCGAGTAATTCCATTTCTCAAAAATATTAATTTAATTGATAGAATGTAAATGCCACATCGACAGAAGAATACTCATCAATTGCACTCATTAAAGTTGGTGCAACAAACCAACGCCATAAAAATTAAACTTCCTCAATCACATCACAAATGAATAGAAATAATGATCCCAAAAAAATCCATTTCACATCATCGCTATAATCATTAAACAAATAGTCCTCAATTAAATTAAGTTATTAAACTCCACTACGCCCCTAGGTGCTACAGACGTGAGAGCGACATGCATGCATTCCCCGACGGCTTATCAAAAGAAAGCAGTTTAGACCTTCATTCGCATAAGCACTCGCAGCTGATGCCACAATGGAGCAACATTCCAAGCGTATGGGTGAGAATTTCAATAAAACATAATCGATACATAATAGAGAAATGAGAGCAGTGCAATCACACTCAGATCATCATCATCACCACATCATAATCACGCAACACCACTCCAATCACAAACAAAGAATAATTCACGCTATGATTATGTATGAAAATGCAACCCACACGCGGCATATGCATGATGGCACCATACTCGCTATAATAAGAGGCCAAGCCTATTCGCCATAGTATGCACATGCCATGAGACTCGTGGAACACATGTGCAATTCATCAAACACTCACCGAGTACTCATCATCACCATCATAAAACACTCATAGAGTGTATTCGCCATAGTCATCAAAATCATATATATATCACATCATCATAATCACTCATAGAGTGAACTCGCCATATTCATCAAAATCATATAGCAACATCATCACGCCATACTTTTTCTCATCATCATTGAGCATATATATATATATATGTATATATTTCAGCTTGTCTTTTAGCTTAGTGTGTTATAAAATAGTGAACTCGATTGACTATGGGATTACCTGTGTAATCGATACTACTTGCAATGTGCATTGGCCACCTTTGCAAGACTCTCTGATGCCCTTGTAAATACACCCGTGAAAGAAATTTCGACCTTAGTGGTAAACCACACGCCTAGCCATAGTCAATTAGCACACTAGTAGTATAACATTTCACCGAGACTCATTTATATAAACATAGCATCACAACTTTTTTTTTTGTTAAGAATCGCCACGCTTCAATTCGGAAAACACCTCATCTTTAAGCTTAGCAAACCTAATGTTTTCATGCTTAGGAACATCACATCTAATTTGAGGAAACACACATTTTCAAAGAGGGAATCGATTCCTAGCTTCTCGTCCCTAGTGGGGAAAATCGATTTCTAGCTTCAATTTGAAGTGGGGAATCGATTCCTGCTCCCAATTTGAAGTGGGAAATCGATTCCTTGCTCCCACCTGAAGTGGGAAATCGATTCCTTGCTTCCATTTGAAGTGGGAAATCGATTCCTTGCTTCCAAATTGAAGTGGGAAATCGATTCCTAGCTCATGTTTAAAGGAGGAAATCGATCGCTTCAGATAGAGCCCGTAATCGATTTCAATCTTCACTTTGAGGAAAATAATCGATTCTTCCATTGGTTTACAATTCACAATCACAAAACATCACCGCTCGTAATCATCTAGATACACTCAATCAATCACACACAACACATAGAAAGCATCAATTCATCATCCCATAAATTTAATCACGTGATAACATCAACAACTCATCATACAACATCAAACCCCATAAAACCCATCATATACCCAATTGTGTTAAACCAAACGCCCACCCTTACCTTGAATAATTAACGCCCGAAGATGAATGAGAGCACGACACAAAACCACAAAGAACTCAATCGAACAAGCTTCTCCTTCTCCTTGACAATTCGCAACTTCCTCCCTTTGATCAATGAAAACATCAATACCACGGAATTAGAGATTAAAGGCTACATCATTAGGAAAAGGAGAGAAAACGATAATGAATGATCGAGAGCTCTTACCTAACGTAAAACTTGAGACGATTCCTTCCTTCCTCTTCTTCTCGCCACACAGACGCTCTCGCCTTCTCACTCTCTCAAGTTTTGTTTTCTTTGATGCAAGGAGTGAGGCGCCAACCCTAACCCCTTAGCTTCAGAGCCTCGTGAGCGCCTAAGCTATTGGGCTTGGGCTTCCCGGGCCATTCTTCACCACTCCCCGAGCTGCCAACATTACTCCCAATACTGCTCCACTTCCCGAACCACACCCATCATTCCAATTAATTTAATCACGTTTCAATAAAATCAATAATTCAATTAAATACTTTAAATTAAATTATTTCCGGTGTTACGTAAGAGATCCGTCATGCCTTCTAAACTAACCCGACAGAGTCGCGATCATTCCCGCGCTTTTGTACTTCTTTCTTGGTCCTCGTGGACGATGTTGGTTACCGCTCGTCATTTGTCTAGGTTAACTCGATCCTCTTTCGTTAGGCAAAACCCGAGGAACTTCCTCGCTCGATTCTCGGCGTGCACTTCTGGATAAAAACGGTTGTTCTTTCTGCTCTCTGAAAATCTCCTCGAGATCGGCAATATGGGCTTCGCGCCTTTACTCTCAACGATCATGTCGCCCGTATACTTCCCTAACGCTGGTCCGATCCGATTCCCAAATACTTTATTCATCGTGGTAATCGCTGTTGGTGCCGATTTTTGAGGCCAGCGGCATTACTCAGAATAAAGAGTTACCCGACGGCCATGAAAGTTGTTTTTTCCTAGTCGCCAAATTCATCGCTATCTAGTTGTAAATGATTACAGCGCCCGTAAAGGAAAGTAGTCGGAAACTCGAGGCGTTATCAACCAATCTATCAATGCTCGATCGAAAGGCGCCCTTCGCAAGCTTTGTTGAGGTCCGTAGTCAAAGCACATTCTCCATTTTTGTTGGCCTTCTTTACCGTAACGACGTTGGAAAGCCAAGTAGTATATTTAACTTCTTTGACAAACCCAACCAAAATTAGATCATCGATCGCTTTAGACGCCGCTCGCTTTTTCTTCGCTTGGACCCGCTTCAAGATCGGGCTACTGTCTTCGCTTGGGTTCACAATAAGTGGTGACAAACTACTTCAAGAGGGATGCCGGCATTTCCGAGGCGACCAAGCAAACAGACAGATTGCGCCGAGGCAAGCGACATTAAGGCATCCTTCACTGGAGTGAGACCGCCCTTTTTTGACGGCCTTGTTTCGGGTCGCTGCTTGAGGGGATTTCAAGGAATGTGCCCCGCGCTCGAGGCGCTTTGTTATTCTTCTTGAGCTCTCGTGGTCATAACGCCGCCTACTACTGGAGAGAGGTTCACTGGAGGGCCGTGGTGCGTAGGGATCCGTGAGTTCGAGGGCTCGGACCGAACTATGAGGAAAATGAGCATATGACATCGCTTGGCAGCCCTCGATCGGCCGTATAGTCACCACGCCCCGCCAAGAGAATGGGATTTCGCCAGAGATGGACCATCGGGCCATGGCCCTCGCCTTTTCCAAATGCTGGCCTTCCGACGATGCAACGGTTTGGGGAGATCATAGGTATCACTATGAAAGTAGTCTTTATTGCTCTGGGCGAGCCTCTTTTCCCGTAGTGATTTAATGTTTTGAAGTACCCTGCAGGTTTTGCAATCCTTTCACGAGGACGGTGAGGTCAGCCCAAATAGGAATTAGGCCCTGTGTGAGAGACCAAAGGCAGGAGGAGATCTTGAAACATAATATCGATCGTGGCTTCCTTGGTCGACTAGAACCCGTTATATTACCACCCCTGAGATTGATGTCGAGATGATCAAGCGGAATGTATTCATTGGATTCTCCGAGCGCATAATCTTCTTCAGAGAAAGAGAGTGACTTTCTCGCGGAGAATTCCCGCGGAAGGGCGCCACCGGTAATCTCGCGCCATTTGCGCTTCACAACGCCGCCTCGACATACCGATGAAAAGGAGTACCTCTCCGCTAGTTCCATGCTTAGTTACGCCCGTGGAAGCTGGCCTCGAGTGAGAATACGCCACAAGCATTCCCACCGTGGTCCCCAATGTTTGGTCCTCGAATCGAGAAGTTACTCGCCCGAGGAGCTTGTGGTTCCGCTTTCGACTCGCCACCGCCTTCTAATAGGGGAATCCTTCTGTGAGGTCCGAGTCGCAATCCTTCCCACGCCGGGTGGGGTGTACCTACGCACACTCGATGCTTAAGTTAGTAGAGGAATAGGCGAATGTGCAAGAATGAGAACGCACTCGATGAGGCCGAAAGTGCTCTATTTATAGACGCAGGGCGCCTTGGCCGGCCGCCGCTTGATCTCGCTTAGTAGATCCGGACCGCTTGGCCCTTGAGTGTGGCGCGTGATGCTTTTTCGCCGGGTGCTTAATGGGCCGAAGCTCGGGAAATATTGGGCCAAGACTAATATTCAACAGGCCTCTAGCCTGTGCCTGAAATGTAAAAAAATGTAATTATCTAGGATTGATTTTCATTAGAGTGCTTTCTATATGATTTATTGTTTCATGATTTTAGAGTTCAAGACAAGAAACTAATCAGAATAAATCTGCTCCATTGATGCTACATTGTTCATTATGATAGCTTCTTCGTGTTGCTTTAGGTGAATTTTTAGGATTTATAGTGTGGCTTCAGGGATTAGTAACTACATTTATGTGAATTTGAAGTAAGAAAAAGTGTGCCAAAGGCCAATGGTACCTGCATCAAACTATAGTTTGTGTTGTATTATTCTATAGCCGTATTCCCAATCGTAAATTGATCTTTCTGAAAACTAGTTTAAGCATTTATCAACAATATCATCCCATCTATTTGCCATATAATGAAAGCATATACATGATTTCCATGTTGCACAGGGCACAAAATCTGAATAGACAATGTTACATTTGTCATTCAGTTTTTGTTTCAACTACTTGCCAGCATTTCACTCATGTTACCACTTACCAATCCTTTCTCAAAAATACTGCTAAGAAATCGGTTCTGTTTATATAAATTCACTTTGTGTCTACTCATTAAATAATAGAAAGTGTTCCTAAAATCCATATTGGTGAGTATCCATATGCCATGTTCCTTAACCTTGTGATCTATATTTTGTGATCTTGTTTCTGAGCACAGATCGGTATCATTGGGTGAAACCAGAAAACATTGTATTTATGCTCAGATTGCAATACTTTTTATATGATATACATTCAATTCTCTTGCAACTATTTATTTATAGGACCTTGTGAATTTTATAATTGCTTTCTCCACACTGATGAAATATACTTCAACTGTTAGTTTTGTATACTAATTTATTAGTTTATGTTTTTAGTTATAGTTACTGGACACAAGCATTAATTCCATCTCTAGTTCAATTAGCAGTTTTTTAATTATTCAATCTTGGTAGTTGTTGGTATGATAGTTTAACTAGGTTGTATGCATGCACAGTTGGTTGATTTGAGAGATTTAGAGACTGAGTATGCACCCAATTTTAGCACTTAGTAATTTCCTTAAAAGATCAACCTCTAATCTTCTGATTGAATGAGATGGTTTCAAAATAAATGGTCAACTATATAATTTATATTGTTCCATGTAGGATGAACTTAAGAAGCGGATGGAGGAGGAAGCAAGTTCTGTAAATGCTCAAACCACTCAAGAATGTACAAATTGGAAGAATGACATCTTTTCAAAAGTGAAGGGTCATAATGACATCTTTTAATTGACTTGGACATGTTTTATATGATGTATTATCACAATTGATAGTTGTTAATTTGTTTGTGATTTGGGTTTTAATTGATGTAAGGTGTATTATCCATGGGTATTATCAATATATCTTTTATATGTTAATCTTATGAATAATAGATTCAAACTATTTATTTTTTTATTATGTTAATATTATAATTTTTAGTTGCTATAAAACAATTTAATTTAATAAAAGAAATTACTTTTAATTCAGCAATAATAAGACACTATTAATTCAAAAAATCAAAAAATCACTTTTAGTGACGGATGTAGTGACAGTCAGAAACCGTAGGTAAAGGTACTTGGGCATAGGGAAAACTTTTACACACAGACGCAAAAGCATGGTTAGACATCTTACGTTCTCTACCGAAAAAGTGGTCGTGGGGGAGGTTAAAGTGACTTTTACCCACAGGCATTTGACATTTAGTGACAATTTTTGTCCGTGGGGAAATGACAAATTTCTTGTAGTGTTTCCTGAATTTGAGAGAGATTTGATGAAGGAAAAAATGTAAGCAGGCTACCTAGGACCTTACTTCTACATAGAAAATTGCAGGTTGAAGGGTGATATATATAGTCACAGATTTTGGCCATCCTATGAATACTACTTTGCAACCAGTGTTAAGGAATGTGTGGCACATTCTTGAGGAAAATAAGGCTCCTGATATTCCTATCTTCCTTAAAGTTCTCGTGGATAATGCACAACTCAAAACCTCTGGTGGTTGTGTGATTGGTACTCTTCATGATCAGGTTGAGATTTTGGATATTCAGGATCAATTGATTTTGCAAGGGTACTCTACTGTTAGATCTGTTCCTTTTTGGGAATTTTGTTATGCTTTGACCCTCCTCTCTTCCTAGTCTGCACGATGCAGTTTATAGTAACCGAGGGGTGTTGAGGTTTGCATCTTTTTTTAACTAGTCTCCATCGATCTTGGTGGGTGCTGAGGTTTCCATCGATGCAAGTTCTTTACCTTTAATTATAGTTGTATGGTGTTACGCCCCATATTTTGGAGCCCCAGTTATCTGACTCATTGGTGGCAAAGTTTGGAAAGGCTAGATGTGCCTAGGGTTTAGGTGACAGTTCCTATTGACTCTACAATTGACATTTTTGTTCACATCAAAGCTAGGGATAACACTCATCTCATAAAAAATATTGAGGAAAATAATTTTTGAGAAAGAAAACTTGGTTCATCAACCTCTTCTTCCATGTAACAATTTTTCCTTCTCCTTCTCCTGTGCTGGCAACTGGTATTTGGAGGTCAAGGAGGTGCTTGGGACGTGAAAGGAGCCGATGCTATGTCAGAACAACAACTACGAGGTGCATTAGTGTATTGCTGTCGTTCTGGGACAATAAGACAGTTCTGACTAGCTTGGACCAGGTTGCAATGGAAATGTCTTTGAGCTCTAGGTCACTTTCATAAACTAAGGAAGAGTTGGTTCGGGTTTATATTGGGGATGAAGAGGGATCTCATCAATTTTGACAACATAATTTTTCTCAACAATGTTGTTGTGGTTCTCTAACATGGGATGAGGGTGGTGCTTTAAGTGGTACGAGATCGAGACACTCCCCGTTGTAAACATTGAAAAGCTGTTAGCAAGAGAAGGACAAGGGTGACGCTTCATCAGGGTTTTTCGTAGATAGAGGATAGTGAGGGTAGGTTTCTCAAGGTTTGTAACACAAATAAACCTTCTATGCTTGGCCCTTTCCTGATGAGGCCACTGATGGCGCTCTTTGTTGTTCGAGGCCCATAAACGCTCTGCACTTGGTATGGGTCAGTCACTCCCTACTTCTTTTTGTAGTAACAAGGGCCCTTATATAATAAAATTGTGCCTGGTAATATTTTTAGGGTTTTTTTTTTGTACCCCCACCCCATCCCCATAAACCCCCACCCACACTGAAAACCACAAAATGCCCTTCTGAAAACGTATTTTTTTACAAATTTTTGACTCAATCGATATACACCGGGGGTATATATACGACCCTATGCATTTAGGCATTGTATATACACCCCCAAGGCGTATATACGATTGGAAAACCTCATTTTAATCAGATATACGCCTGGGAGGTGTATATACGATGTTTAAAATAGGGTCGATATATACCCCCTCTGTGTATATACTAAATTCATTGTATTTTTAATTTTTTTAAGTCAAATAAAAATTATATGAGTCCCGAAAATAGGTTTTGTGTGTAGTTCGTTAAAACGTGATTTATGTTATACGCCGAACTAATAATTTAGGCTAAAAATCGGTTTTCGCAACATACTCCGATCAGAATGAAACCACAGCCATTAGAAGCTTTAAAAATCAAGAATCAAGACTCCTTTAGAAGGGACTTCTTACGACTACGCCTCAAAATCCCAAATTCCATCGCTTATTATTTTTTACGATTTTTTTAATTTTTCATAGTCTCCAAAAATCTAAAAAAATTTGTTTAGCCTTATTTTGGTTTTGTTAGATTTTTAGTGGTGTTTTTATAATTTTTTGGAGTAGTTTTGACTATTTAACGAATTTTTAGTAGCCTTTTAGTAATAAAAAGTAAAACAAATTATTAAAAATTAAACTCATCAGATATACCCCTTTGAGTACGTGATATACGACTTATTTTTGTCCATCGATATACACCCCCAAGGCGTATATACGACATGGTGGGGTTTTCCAATCGTGATATACGCCTTGGGGGTGTATATACGATGGGCAAAAATAGGGTCGATATACGCACTCAAAGGGGTATATACGATAGGCTAAAAATTTTAAAAAAATACGTTTTCAAAGGGCAATTTGGGGTTTTAAATTTGGGTGGGGTTTTGGGGATGGGGTGGGGTCCAAAAAAACCCATATTTTTACATATTTTTACTGTGGCCATCTCTCCTTTCCTGCTATAGTGGAACTTTCCCACTTGATTTAGTCGCCAGGCCTAATTATTTTGCAGCTATAGATGTTTTCCTGATTCTCTATCTCTAAGGGCTAATATTCAACCTTATTCCCTTTGGGCATTTTGGGTGCTAATTAATGCTCCACCTTCCTTTGTGTAGCACGACCACTCTCCTCCTAGGATTGTATGCCCTCTTTTTATTCTCTATCCTCGCTTTTTACGGTGGACTCGACCTGGATCGGTTGTTTAAGCCTTATGATAAGATCCAGAATGCCTTTGGGAAGAAAGGGAATGCAAGTTATAAATCTCGCATATGGTTTATAATTGGAGTTCAAGAACTAATATGATACGTGTTTAATAAAGGAAACTTTGTTAATTTCACGCTAAAACCTAGACATAGGATAGCATAGTCCATAGGGTGATACTGTGGGTACTTCATATACAGAGGTGAACTTATTTAGAGCTTAGACATAAGACTTTAATGAAACCCTGATGTTAGTTGCTGAAAAACACAAATTCAATTGCTACAACATCCATTGTAGGAGCATCAATTGCTACAACATCCATTGCAAGAGAGCATCATATATAACATAATGCTATCGGTTATTAACTTAGTGAAGAGCATTCCAACTATTTTTCTCACTTGAATACACTCTATCTTTACTTAGCTTATTTTAAATTTCGCTTTCTCACACCATTGATTATTTTTTATTGTACTTTTCTACTTTGTTTCTCACTAGTTAAACTACCATTTTAAACTTTAGAAATTAATCCAACTCGTGGGTACGATCTCTACTTCTACTATATTACTTGTTAAAGATCAGGTACACTTGCACACCTTTCTCGCACAACAAGTTTTTGGCGCCGCTGTCGGGATTGCCATTAATTTTTATTGTTTAATTTTGTAGTAATTTAGTGAGCAATTTCCTCCGTTGTTTGTTCCTTGTGGTACAACCGTTATTACACCGCAAATATTGCACCAAAGAACCATTGCGCCAAAGAATAATTGCTCCGTAAATAGCCCAAGTTCAACTCACTGTAATTCCAGCTTAGACCTCGAGATAGATAAGAGAATTAGAGCTTGCAAAGACAACAATTCACAACCCGAAACAACAAGTATGCTTAACAATAGAAATAGGCCCACGAGGTGCAATGTTTGACCTCAAACTATGCAAACTAGCATAGTTAGGCATGAAATCACTGTCACACACTTTGAATTTAAGCCTATGATGTTTCAAATGTTATAAACAATAGGCCAATTCAAAGTGGTTCTCCACATGACACTAGTGCAAAATGACTTTAGATAACACCATTTAGCATCGGTTGTTTAAACAAATTGATGCTAAATGTAGGGCTGTGGCAATTTTGAAATTAAATTGAAGTTTTCAATTTTCACGCTTACATTTAGTATCGGGTTGTTTAAACAACCGATACTAAATGTGTGTCTTAATATTATTTAGTATCGGGTTATTAGACAACCGATACTAAATGTGTGTTATCTCTTCTTCTTCAACACATTTAGTATCGCTTTCTTAACAACCGATACTAAAGGGCCCTTTTATTTTCTAAACGCGCTCTTTTCTCCTTCTCTCCTTCAAACACATTTCATCACTCACCACACTCACCGATGAACGAACGCCTCTCACCCTTCCTCACGCTGCCTCGCATCACACCCTCCATCGCGCACCACACCCTCCGTCGCTCTCTCTCAATGAGCACCACCATCGCCGCTCTCTCTCAACGAGCACCACCCTCGGCCGCCTTCTGCTATTCACCAAATCGCACGCTTATTCACCAAATCTGAACCCTAATTAACCCCAAATCTGAATCGCAAATCGGAACTTCCTCTCACTCTTCTCTCTCGAACGATTATTGTTATCAAAGGTATGAATATTATGTCATAGGTTAAAAATATGATAAAGCTATTTCGATGGTTTCAAACCCAATTGCTTTTTGCTATGGTCTTGTTGATTTTGGCAAAATTTCCGCTTTATTTATCCGGTTATTCATTATCGTTTCTATGGTCTTGTTTATTTATCCGGCTATTCGTTGTTGCTATGGTCTTGTGTATCATTTTATTTCATTTCAAAGATTTTGGAGATTCTCGTTTCTATCAATCACCATTGTGACAAAATCTCATTTATTTAAACCAGATTTTAATTTGTTAATATAGTGAGATTCATAACCACTAGTGAAAATCTTCTTATAGGAATTGTGTGCTGGATACGTGTATTTTTTATTTGTTATTCAACATTTCCATTCATTTCAAAGATTTAAAGCACGCCATTTCAACTCTTCATTCACAAGGAGTTTCAATTTCTATTCTTTAATATCTTTGTTGTGTTGTAAACTTGTAATGTTGCAAAGCAGTAAAGATGAAGAACAATGGGGTAAAACAAAAGGTCTATGAATGCTTGAGAATTTCTAGCACACCAGCAATACTTTCACAAATTGTGAGAATTCAAATAGCTTATAGTCTATTCCATTGATTCAGATAATAAAGCTTTGGAAATTCTTCAAATGAGTGAGCAACAATGTAACAGGTCGATCATCATCCTCCCGTATCCTATTTTTATATCTATTGAATCATATTGAATGAAACAAATTGAAATGGTTTAGGAATTCATCAATCATGGTCAAGACTTATTCGCTTTATATAGATTTTGCGTAAAACTTCAACAAAGAGTCAATAAATTAGTCACCGAAAGTGCTTTTGTTTTGCAACTTGTTATGACCCTCTGATAGGAATTTACAATGATAAATTAATTGTTAATTCATTTGTTCTGAGAATATCTCATATGGAATACTACACAGGACTTGTAGATAAGCTACTATAGTAGGAATGAATATGAATATCCCTCTATTTGTTGAAATATTTAACCACACATTAATACATTATAGACGCCTTCATAACAATTACACATGAACTATGATGCATACTGCCAATTTAAATTGAGACAAATTAGAAACTAAACTTGAACTTTGAATGTTAATTTGATAAATTGGTAATTTAATTAAAGAAGGGATTACTTGTTATCTAGTTTTTGTTCAATTTTATAACATGCTTCATTTTAAATGTTGCATCTCAAATTATTTTGTTGGTATCATAACAGATTTTAACAACTTGGTTGCTTCCACTTGCTTACTTGTGATATAGCAGGGAAGTTGTTGATTGCAAGTGAGAGTCATTCCATACTTTTCGGGGAAGTTGTTGATTGCAAGTGAGAGTCATTCCATACTTTTGGTTGAGATATCTCGCAGAATTGACTTGCAAAACAACCAAAACCATTGGCCTTCATCAATCAAAATCCCCTAGTAAGTGGTAAGTTCATTCTCTCAATTACGCTTTCAACTTCGATTGTGCTTCTAAGAAAACCTACTTAAACAATGTGATAGCGTGATTTGACAAGAAATAACTCGCTAAAAACTTGAATAAAGTTGTTTCTCATCACTAATGATTCAATTGATTGATGTGTGTTTCAACTTAGTTTTTTTTTTCTCTCATGTGCTTAACCATGTAGATTGTCAATTTGTCATCACTAATAGTAACTTGAACATCATTTCAATGTTTTTTTAACAATATATAGTTGGTCTATTATTTCTGAACGTAGCCATGGATCATAGTTGGATGCAAAGTAATCGTATGAGTGATAAGTATGCGAACTGAGTCGTAAGAGTTTATAAGTTTTGCTCAAGCAAATATTGACAAACCGATGTTCCCTGCCGATGTTCCCAAAAGTGATGTACCTTTTTTCTCGCTCTTGTTGTAATTGTGGGAATAGGACAAACAACCAAAGAAATGTAATACGTGACCATCTATTTTTTTAGGGGATATGTCCTACTTATACCACATGGATATGGCATGGTGAATCAACTGACAATCCAAGTTTGCCCGAAAGAGAGAAAGTTGATGAATATATGGATGACCGAATGGAGGACATGATACGTGACATTGGTCCCGAATCGCTTAGCGCGCACATGAATATGATACTTTGTGCAAGGACAATGAAGAAGCTCAGATTTGGGCTCATTATACCCCAATTTTGTCCGGCTTAGGTCAAAACCCTAATTTTCCCCAAAAATAAATAATCAGAGGAGAAGAGAGCATCATGCATTGCATTTAGGGTTCTAAAAGTCATTTCAAAACTTCTAAAATCATTTTTGGAGTTAGAATGCACTTTTTAGACAAATTAGGATTTTTCAAGACAAAAGGGTATTTTGGTCATTTCACAAATAAGGGACAGCTCTCAAGACAAGTCATCCAATATGCATTTCAAAGTATTAGAGGTCACTCCTAGGTGAAAATCATTTTTGAAGTGAAAATGTGTTTCTGTGTAAAAACTAGGGTTTTTAGAGTGAAAGGGCATTTTGGTCATTTCACAATAAAAATGGTCTTTTGTCCCAAATCCTTGAATAATCATCAATGATTTATTTGAGGGATATTTGTGCTCCATTGTGAATATTTTTGTGCATAAATATTAAACCTTGTGGCCTAAAACCTAGTTTTTGGATGTATGGTAAAATGGTCTTTTCCTTCAAGTGGGGTAAATAAATCAATTTTGGGATTGGTGAGATCATAAAATTCAGAGCCCAATCATTGAATCATAGGATATGGCCCAAAATGGCATGAATTAGGAAGAATGATCTAGAAGGGAATATTCTACACTCTTTGAATTAAGGATAAGAACAATAAGACAATTTGCAATTCCACTCACTCTCCATTCTCTTAGCTGCGCACAAACAGCCATATACACCCCATTTTCATTTATTTTTATTGCTTGCAAATTGTACTAAATCATGGCCTTCCATTTAAGTGTGAAAATCAATCCTCACCTTTCATTTGAATCAAAATGGCACTTGTGTAATAAGCTTCATGGAAAATTACAATTTTGTAAATGAGCTTATCCTTCACCACCCTCCTTATGCTGCACACCCAGCCCCTCTCTCTCCTCATTTTATTGCCCTTAATCCATGTGATAATGCATCTTGACCATTGATTCAATTTCTTTCTCAAATCCTATTGATTTACAAGAGATACATTGTCATAAATACCCTCAATGTGACACCCCATATAAAAACCCAAAAATAAGAGATCATACACACACACTCTCATTTTTACCCTAGCTAGCATTCTCTCCTCTCCTTCTCCTCTCTAGGCCGAACCTCCCTTCATTCCTTCCATAGTTTTTTCAAGTTTCATCCACCAAATCACCTTAAACCTACTCCACATTCATATATCTTCTTCTCTTCACCTTTGATTACATTTTTACACCATAAAGGAGCTTGCTTTCTTGAAGTTTATGACATTTGTGGTAGATTTGTGAAGATTATTGTTGATTTGTTCTTGATCTCCATTTTCTACTTCTTTGCTAAGTCATTTCTTGAGGTAAACATCATATCTCTTGCATTTTTAACTATTAGCATGTAAATCTCCCTTCTACTCCTCTTCCTCTCTAAAGGTTTAGAGAGGTTCATTTCAAACACTATGTCAAGGGACTTTGGGAGCCTTGGGTGTTTGAAGTGAACCTTGGCCTTGAGGAGACGCTTTCTTGTGTTTTCAACCATGTTCTTGCATTTTTTCATACTCATTTTGTCACCTTTTCATGAATAAGTGATTTCACATGATATATGCATCTTATTGTTCATGTCATAACTTGCAAGTTTGAATTTTGTCTTGATCTTGAGGGATTAGAGGGTTTCGGTTTTAGGCCTTAAAATTAGGTTTGTTTGCCTTCTTTTTACCTTTTGATTTATGTAAATAAAATCTTTGATTTGTATATTTTGTTTCATGTGTTGATCATAAATTTAGGCATGAAATAACTTGATGTTTTGGTCATGCAAGGTTTCGGCCTTAGAGTGTGTTTTAGGGTTCATTTCAATGCTTAAAATGTGTGTTTGATCTTGTGTAGAAATGTGTAATAGTGTTAATGTGTTTTTTCACCTTTTTACCACTTATTCTCATTTTTATCTTACCACTCACTAGCATTTTACCATAAGTAAAAAAAAAAAAAATATATATTTTTAACTTTTTACTTTCACCATTTCCTAAGAATAAGGTAACCAAATTTTTACCACTTTTTATGACACACTCTCACACACTTGCACTTAAATAAAACCTTATTCACTCTCTTGCATTCTCATTTGCTTGTATCTCTTGCATACTCTCTTGTTTTAATCTTCATGCCTTTTCATATATTCATATCATAACATCAAAATACAACCAAATAGAATCATCTATCTAGATGTCCTACGGATGGGCTTGCTTCAATTTGTCCTGTGATCTGCACCGTAAGAGCGCCTCAAATCATCTTGTGATTCCAAGTTAAGCGATCGGAAAAAAAGAGCCATAAATTAAGTTAGAAACATGGATGATGAACAAACACAACAACTCATTACAAATTAATTCACTCAATCAATCAATCAAACTAATACAAAGAGTTTTGTAATAGCTAAAGCATTACTACACGCTCGTAAAAGTAACGACACGCTCACTAAGATCGTAATAAATGGTAGAACCACCACCATAATCATCACTATGCATGATATCCTTGAATCCATCTTCACATGTCTCAAAGATCGCATATAGCAAATTGAAACCAAAACATCAACTCTATCATAATCTCCATTACCAAGTGCTTCGATGAGTCCTTCAAATTCTCTATAGCTTCGAATATTCCTCTTTACAATCACTTAAACAACAAGACTTGTAACCCTTACTTGTCTCATTAACAAAGATAAGAAAGGAACCTAGGCTTACTCTCAACTTTAATCTTTTTATTTATTTATTATTGTGCCAATTGAATTTTATTCAAAAACCAGAGATGGTCAAGAGAGCACACCATTTTCTTACATAACTTTTCAGTGGATTGAGCCGAAAGACAATAAATAGTTTTCTAGTGAAGCAAAAATCATTTATTCTTCTAAACCAAGATTCAACTTGCGCATACAAAGACGCGCTTACAGATAGATAATAAAGAGATACTTACACTAATTAACATCATGGCTCATGCCACTTCCACAACTAAATTTAATGCTTAACGCTCAATAAGTTATTCGTAATCATATGTGCATCAAAAACCAGACTAGCATTTTAATCAAGCAAGAATCGCCATAAATAATCATGATAGTAATCGCCATAAATAATCAAGCAAAGAATCGCCATAAATTAGCAACTTTTCCATCGATCAATAAGCATGATTTAATGCATTAAGACAAATATTGTCTCACCGGATTTTGCTTAAGAAGTTGCATAACAAAAGCAAGTTGTTCCTTCAAAAGAGGTAATTCAAAGAACTTGTTCCTTTAGAGCATCAACTTCAGCAGCCTTTTGCCTTTAAACTTTCAACCTCAACAACTTGTGCTTGTAAAGAATCAATTTGACTCAGATTCTGACATCTTTTCATTAGCTTGAAAATCATATGAATCTGTCAGAGAACGAGAATCGCTTTCTGCAGAGCCGAAGTTGGTGTTACACCGAGTCCCATGCCTCGACTATACCTGTGATGTTCTTTCCCTAAAACTTCAATAAAGGCTTCATGCTCGTAAGAACCTCAAGAATCGCTTGTTGTAATTTTTCCTACATGTATTGAAGAAAGACATAAAGATTTACGATGTGCCCAATAATATGATATGTTGCAATCAAACATAGCTATACATATATGATATTGACTTACATGGTTTTGTCTTGCTTCATCATTAACAAAATCACCAGCTTGATTTTTTATGAGCAATTTCATACATATCCGCTTCTAGTATAAGTCCGCCCATCTCGCTTTCTTCCTAAATCAGATCACCATATAAATATAGTTAAGCCATTTTCTATGATTTTCAAACAATAGAAAAATGAGATACGATACCATCTCATGTTGCTTTCTCGCAATTGTCTTAGCCCCTAATGTATGAGGAACCCGTTGTTTCGAAGCTGTTTTCAAAGATTTTTATCCGCCATTGCCTATAAACAAAGTCATTAACAAAGTAATTTATATTAATTCCTCAAGGATATGATAGGAAAAAATTATTAATGTTTCATTCCTCAAGGATATAATAGGAAAAATTTCGCATCCACAATATCAATAACAAAGAAATGAAACCAATTAAGTCGATACTAATCAAATTAAATAAAGAACCAATTTAAGAAAAGTTATGTTATTACCATAGTTTCTGTGTTTCACTTATACTCCAAAAACTTCCTCCAATGATCTGGGGAATGTCCTCCTGTGGGTTCCGAGTATTTTCTTCACGAGTAAGCTCCCAGCTATAATTTTCTTTTAAAAGCTTGCAACGATCGCCCTTCCATTTCTTTCCCAAGCTTGATAAAATCCATTTCTTGTGAGCTCCATCATTTACCACAAATTTTGTCTTTAATACAATTACAATAAAAGATGTTAGTAACAAAACATAAATAACAATAAAATGTATTAAGTAATTTTGCTCTATACCTTTATGTCTTTCTCATAACAATTATTTTTGTAATCCATAGGACTTCACGCCAATCCGTACAAAAATAGGAATTTGTGAAAATGATTTCCAAGAAAACCCAAAACCTCCTAATAAACCACAGACAAATACCCAACCGGTTGATTTTTTGCATTCCATCGGGTCATAACTTTGAATCCTAGGCGGTTTGGAATCAAATCTCGTGACTTTTAGGCTTCTTTGGTCGCGACATCTCTCCTCATCTAACACAAAATAAGTCAAAATATTAGTACACCTAAATATAAATAATGGAAAATACACCACCTAATTAGAGTTTATTTACCAATAACATCCACTATCCATTTGGGATTAGTCTTGGGTATTTTTGAAGATGAAACTTCCGAGATACCAATTTTCATTTGGAAAGGGCACATCATCGAACTCAGAATGTCATCTTCCAAAGATGAAGATGGGTTAGGCATAGACACCCTTTGGGGTAGCAGACGCTATGGGTGCTTCTCACGTAAGAATCATGTCCTTGAACGGATGTGGGTTGACCATTACGAGGCCATCATATCTTCTTTTTAGGAGGCATACCTACCAATACATGTTAGGCAATAAATCAAAATCGTAAGAAATCGATGCATATATTCTATGAAAATCATGCATAACTAAGCAAATGCAATGGATGAAATCGCACCATCAATCCATCATGCGGCTTATATTGTGTATAGAGCTAGTTTGGATAAACTATTCGTAAAGCACTTATAGGAAAAGAAAATTCATATAATCTTGAAATGACTATAATTCTTCTACTTAATAGCTTGCATAAGTTGAAATTAGCTTATGCTCCTCAACTTTGTTAGAGGCTCTCTCATCTATTTGTTTGTTAAGCACTTATAGTTATAAACTTACAAGGATTTTTTGTAAGTGAAGAACCAAATAGTTAACAATGGGACTATATTCTAGGATTCTAATTCTTGTTACCAAAGCTATAATAACTTCATATCATTTCCAACAATTTAAACATAAAATCATGAATGACTTTGTAATGCAATGGTTGCAACTTCAGCTCATCATGCATCTCAGATTCGATATAGGTGAATGCAAAAAGCCTTTTATCGTTTCCCCTCATACCAAGTCTAACGATGTTCATATAATATTTAATTTTTGTTGAGTTTCTAATTATAAAATTTATTTCATCCGCGATGTGTTCTCGACACCGTGAGATCCATACATGCCTTTGCCAAACGAAGAAATTATTGCAAGGGTAGTAAAACAGTAGGTTAAAATATGTGCCGCTTTCATAAACTATGTCATAGTTAAACTAAAAGAGTTAGCAACAATATTACATAGAATGAACTACCAATCACATTCATAAAACCATATCTTGATCATCGCCATCAACATTTTCATTAAACAAATTAACTTTCGTGTTCATTATCTAAAACTACTTTGCTAAAGGAATATGTGTATTATCATCCAAGAAAAATTGTTCCAGATTTTGTGATGGGTATGTCTCGTTGGATGCCACAATTTCATTTTCATCTTCACCCATATCATACAAGTCTCTTGGTTTCAAATGAACCGTATACTCCAACCTTGTTCATTCTCATCCTCTACATAATAGACCATTTGAGCTTCTAAGCTCTAATGTATGGTTCATCATCTTCATGTTCTCCACTATGTATATTTCAGGCAAACTTGATAGAGGTAAAGCCCAACTTATCCATCTTCAAACCTCTGGATTAGTGGTATTAGCCCATTCACATTTAAACATGACTACCGTGGAAACCACTATAGCTCAACTCAATGATGTCTACTAATCGCCCATAGTAAGGCACCCTCCAAACCTCATTTGAGTATCACTACCGCTTGAATAACTTCTCGCTCCAAACATGCCAAAACTCCACTATTTTGAGTTTTTAGAAACTTGTCTCGCTCTAAAGTCCAAACTTGTATCCATTAACATTAAACGCGTGAACCTTCTAGCTTGATTAAAAGGACCTTGTGCAAGACTAACAAGAACATCTTTATCTTGTATGCTAAGAGTGTCAAGATTATTCCCAATCAATGTCATAGTGTAGATTATTAATCACATTGCGTAAATATTAATGAAATAGAAATATTAATGAAATAGAAATAGCATAAACACTTACACGATCATAACCAACGAACTAATTCTCTATGAACTCGCTTTGTCTATCTCTCAAGCATTTTTTCCCTAAGTTTCCTTCGCACAATAGTTCTAAATTGCCTATGTAATTTTATAGTATTAGATGTACCTACTAAAAAGAAAACGAACGGTCAATCTAAGTGAAGAAATACTTATCAAGATAATAATCAACAACTTGACAATTTGTTAGCACGTGTCGATGAGCTCAGAACTTTTCTCTTGGTGTAAGAGTAAAATACTTTAAGAACCACCAACCGATTTTCCAATTATAGGAAATAGTTCGCTTATCCGCGGATCGAGCCTCCATGGTGTCGGGTTCATCGCCTACACGAGGAGGTCTATTCATTCTTGTTTCAATATTGTCTAAATACCTTGAACAAAAGGTAAGGATTTCTTCCATTAGGTAACCTTCGCTATAGACTCTTCTGGACGTGCTTTATTACTTAACGAGGATTTTAAATGTCCAAGATACCTATATATGCAAATGTCGCTTAGAATAACCATTACATTATCAAATTGAAAACATATAAAAAGAAGCTAAAACATATATTTTACCTCTCTATTGGATACATCCAAATGATAATGGACAGACCTCCAAGCTTAGCTTCTTCCACAAGGTGAACAACCAAGTGAACCATAACAGTTGAAAATGAAGGAGGAAATAACATTTCCATGTGGCATAAAGTGACGACAATTTGATTATTCAATTTGTCCAAATCTTCAATTTTCAATACTTCGTGATATTTGTCTAAAGAATGAGCATAACTCAATCAACACAAATTAAACCTCATTGGGCAATGATGTTCGTGATGGCTAATCTGTGAGTAATCGCTTCCATCAATATATGACAATCATGACTTTTTAACATTCCATTCAACTTAAGATTATCTAAGTCAATACACCTTGAAATGTTGCTCAATAACCATCCCAAGACGGCCATGTTCTTTAAAGTTGCCAAAAAGCTCTCTTGCCCATTTTAGTCATTGTAAAGACAAATTTAAAGGATATTTTCCATTTTCATCCGCCAAAGGTCCGGTCTTATGCCCATATCTTTAAGATCTTTTCGAGCATTGATGTGATCTTTTGACTTTGCACTATCATTTAGCAGAGTGTGTAAGATATTATCACATACATTCTTTTCAATGTGCATCACATCAAGGTTGTGGCGCAAATAGCTTATCTTTCCAATATGGAAGCTCAAAGAATATACTTTTTTTTTTCCATTGTTGAGTAGTGTTACCTCGTGGAAGTCGCGCAGACCTCTTGTTCTTTTTCTTGTCCCCTCATTCTCTAGTCTTAGTCCAAATTTATTTTCAATGTTAAAAACTCGCCAAGAATATCGTAACTGCATAATATTTTTGGCGACTACGCAAATCTTGCTCACCGCTGAAGCTTAATCCGCTCAATCTAAATCGTGCCTCCCGTCAAGAAAACGACGATGACCCATGAAACACCACTTTCTACTATGAGGAAGACGACAAGGAATAGAGTCAAAGTTACATGATGGGCAAGCAAGTCCTGTATGTGTTCCACCTGTAAAGTGTTCCCAACCCGAAAATCACTTATTGTCCACACTAACGCCGCATGTAATTTAAACATCTCACGCTTGAAAGAATCATAAGCATCCACACCGTTGTCCACAATTCATTTAATTTCTAATAAGAGGTTGCAAGTAGACATCTATATTATTGCCCTCGCATTTTTTTCCTGTGAATTATCATCGAAATTATAAAAGATGTTCTGCTTCATGCACACCCATGGAGGAGTGTTGTAAGGAAAGAGAATAATCGCCAAATACTATAATTTGAACTCATAACACCAAAGGGATTAAAACCGCAAGAGCTAACCTAAGATTTAACATTTCGTGCATCGATGCAAACAAAGAGTGTGTTGAGTCAAATCGCTTCCAAGCTTCGTAATCTCTAGGATGTCTCATCATTCCATCATTATTGTTATTAGTAGCATGCCATATCATGTCCTCTACTGTCTTTGAAGATAAAAATAGTCTCTCAGAATCGGGTTTTAACTAAAGTAGCTAAGAACTTTTGCAGAACTTTCTTCATACTATTGTCATCGTTGTTAACTCAGCAGCACTTCTGCTTTTTCCTTGATTTCCATCTAGAAGTGTGACAAACTTTACAATTTTCCCTTGCTTCATCTTCCGTATTTCCTCAATAGAGCATACAATGATTCTGACATGCATGTATCTTTTCATAGTTCAAACCAAGTTTGGTGATTGTTTTCTTTGCCTCATAAAATGAACTTGGAATCTTTGCATTTTGAATGCATCTTGCAAAAGTTCTAAAATCATTGTCATGGCCTTGTCACTCATTCCACACAAGCATTTGATATGATATAACTTCACCAAAAAGATAACCTTGAATAGTTTGTACAACCTTCATACAAGGGTTGTTCTCCATCTCTTGCTAATTCATAAAATTCATTGGCTTCATTCCTTTCTAGATTGGTGTTTTGAATCACATCCTCATCTCTCTCAAAACTCTACATTGATGCAATCGGTACTTCATTTGCACAAAGGCCATCGATACCAAAAGCATCATTAATCATATTTTGATGGGATCTTCAACAGCTTGTGCTTTGAGTTGCATGTCGAGTGTTACCGCTCGAGGCGTTATGGTTTTCTATCTCCCCATGATAGACCAACAAGTATATCCCATCGAAATGGCGTACATCTTAAGTGGTCATATACCACATCCCAAGTCCTCCTTTTTGAAGCCACATTCTCGACAAGGACATAATATTTTCCCGCTAACCGCACTCATGTTTAAAGGCTAAGTTAATGAATCCCTTTACCCTTCCTTATATTCATCCGTGTTTCGCTTCAGAATCCAAGACTTATCCATTTCTAAAAGATCATATTTCAAGCAGAGCTGTGAGAATCATTAACTAGACAACAAAATTATTAACAATACAAAATTAGGAAACAAAAATATCACCCAACACTGCTCAAAACTATGAGACAATGCAGCCCCCTATTTTCAAAAGCAAAGAGAAATAAACCAAAACATTTCACAATCATGATACATAAGCATAATTCAAGCTAATCAGAATCAAACTCAGGGACAAATGCGCACATTTTTACATGGTCAAACTCTAGTTCTTAAGCATTCGTTATTTTTCAATACTACTAACTACCAAAAAGACAGATGCAATTATGATTCATAACAAAGGCATAACATATAACATGAAATTGGTGTGTGACATCATGCACGATTTCCTATAGCACCACTAATAGCAAGCAGAATACTAAACTTCATACTTAAGGAATTTTGACAAAAACACTCTAATTAATAGCTTGAATAATTGTAAACAACATATATTAAAGATAAATATGAAGTAAGTAGGATAAACATCAAGAAGACAAAATATATTGAGATCTCGAATGATACAAAGAGGAGGAAGAGAATCAGACTGAAAGTTTGGAAAGTCAAGCAAAGACAAGTGATCAAGATGGTGTTTTGGCCAACAAAAAGATCCGTATAGTGTAGGCTAAAAAAAGTCAAAAATATTATGAATTGATAAACTTGAATCATAAATCCCTAAAAACAAATTCCTTAGCGTAATAATTTTCTCTCTGCATGAGAAACAACTTCTAAAACAAATAAATAGTAAAGATTGTCATGATTAGGTATAATAATAAGCATACTTAGGTGTTTTATATATATTATGTGTAGAAGTTGGAACACAACAATTACTTGTTGCTTATATACAATGTAATACATTGATCGTGGTCATCATTCTCCCACATTGCTGAAGCATCCTTCAGTTGGGAGCATTTTGGACACATAATGGTTGGAACTCAACTTTGGAGAGTGTATCCAAGGTGTTCCAATGATTTGTATGCCATCTTTGGTGACCAAAAGGTCAATGCCAAATATGTAATCGATGTGTGGAAGGTCAGTGATGTTACGTAATCAAACTAGAGAGAGGAGAAATAGAGAAGGCTATTAGAAAACTAATGGTTGGTGATGAAGGGAATGTGATTAGAGAGAATGTCTTGAATTTGAAGGAAAAGGCTAATGCTTGCTTGAAAGAAAGTGGTCTGCCTCCATCAAGCTTCCTTGATAGCTTGGTTAGTGATATTTTGTCACTTAAATCTTCTACATCTAGACCTCACCGATTCGACATGTATTATGTAAAATTAACTCAAAATATATGAAATAGCAAAATGTAATGCAGAAATATAGTAGTAGACATCGATTTTAATTTGGATAAAATGTCGATATAGGTATAGCTATAGCATATGAATATCAAAGAACCATTTGATTATAGTTTGCTTATCTATGAGTGTTTCTTCCTTAACTAAGCTCACATTATGTGCACTTTTTCACTTTAGTTTCTAATGTGATAGTCAATTTCACTAAACAAATTTCAAAGGTCCTTGGGGCTCTTCCTCGCCTATGGACCCCTAGTCGACGATCCGACACCTCCTGCATAATAGGCTAGACGACCATTGTCTGTTCTTGACAAGTTATCTAAAAAGTTGAACATTGAATTAATCACAAATTTTCACAATCATAGTAAGACATACAAGAAAGTAATTCTCCAAAAGACACAACACTTATTATTTTCTACCATAAAAAAAGAAACCGATACCAAGTCAACCATGTGGGATCTATATTTGTATATGTTAAATAATTGACATAGTTACTAAATCTTTTCTTTTCTTCACAAATACTATGCTTAATTTGTTTCCATTATGATGTTGGACAAAGTCGGGTCCAGAATGTTGTAGTGGTCAAAATGAGATTACCATATTGATGAAAAGTAGGGGTCCTATGGTATAGCTATAGCATATGAATATCAAAGAACCATTTGATTATAGTTTGCTTATCTATGAGTGTTTTTTCCTTAACTAAGCTCACATTATGTGCACTTTTTCACTTTAGTTTCTAATGCATAGTCAATTTAACTAAGTTTAGCCACTAAACAGTAAAAATATTATGTATCGATTTTAATATGTAATGAAAATACAATCGTAAAAAAAATTTCAAAGGTTCACTATATGTAATGAAAAGATTATGCATCGTAAAAAATTTCAAAGAATATGTATCAGTGTAATGTGTAATGATAATGTAACGACACTTACTTCTATAGCTATATCACTTGGTATTTTGCTTTCAACTCAACCACAACTTCAATTTTGGCTTCTTCAAATTCCTCCTTCTTATTTAGGAAGCAAAGCTACAGGAGAAGTGAATTATAATAAAAGTTATCGCATCAAAGCAAATAATAATAGTTACCAAATTACGTGCATAAATGCCAATTTAGTTATATTATCTCTTGAATTGCACTTATTTGAATTAACTACAAGAAAACAGACTCACTAAATTAAACTCAACACTTGAATGGCAAAGATAGTTTTCTGGAGAAATAGGCTTGTTGTTTAATTTGATTAGTATCGTGCTATACTCCAAGTGTATTCTTTCTATTTATCATCCCATTTGGGCATATAACTTGACTAAAAATTCTGCATCCTCTCATTGAATTTGATTTTGTATTCTTTCTATTTATCATCCCATTATCATATTCTACTTGTTTTTCATCAGAATGCATTAAAAGACCATCTAGTTTCCTTTCATCTTCATCCTTTGAAATTGAATCTTTACCATCTCCATGCAACTTTGCATTCTCTCAGAAGAATAAAATGTTTTCATTAGGTGGTGATTTGAGAGGTCTCTCTCCGCTAACCGATTTTGCTATAATTGGCTTATTCTTTTCAACAACTTGTTCATGATTTGTATCCCTTTCTCGATACAGCCAGCTTGTTGTAATTTTCTTCAAATTGTCTTCACCTAGTTTGGATTTTTCTTTAACATAAGGAGATGGAAATGCTTATCGTAAAATGGTCTCTTAACTTCATCATTCTCATTTTCAAATGAACTTGTAGAAGTTTCTTTGAGCCATCATGGGATGAATTATCGGTTGTTTCACCCACTAATTTGAAGTTCAATGAAAGTTTTGCAAAAGACTCGACATGACAAATCATAGTATAATTTTGACATTATAAAAGATTATGCTTCTCTAGAAGCTCCAATTGATTCTATCTTAGTTAGTAATCCTCAAATACGCATGTGGGGAATGGTTATGTAGCAAATCATCATTAGGGAGATCGCATGTAATTTCTAGAGATGGTGAGTGCACATGACTCAAATTCACAGATCTCGCCATCAGGTAAATGCACAAAGATCTGGTGAGTGCACATGATTCAAATTCTTTTTTTTCCTTGTTTGAAAGTATCTCCCTAATAGTACTACCGCATGTGATTAATTAAGTTTGCAAATATTCTTGCTATATTCTTTCATTTACTTTTCTCGATATTTCTTTTTGTTTTTTTTACCACGCTTTTCGATATTTCTTTTGTGGCTAAACTTATTATGTTTAAGATCATTCAAGATGTTAAGTAAAGTAAAGTAACCATCAAATTTTGCAAATGATGAATTTGAAAGATTAATGCAGAGGAGAAAAGTGAAAGATGAAATAGCTAATAAAAGCTTGATATAGTAATTGCATTTGACCTTTGTGATGACATTGGTTAATTTAGCAACCCGAATCGCCCACATACAATTGATAGCATTCCAACTACTGCACTCAAACAATCAATTATCACTCAAAGAGGAAAAAGATCTAATCTTATGTAAATTATTATTGTGAATAAAGATACTCAATTAAAAGAAAAGCATATATAGAATAGTGCAATCGTGATGATTTTCTAGTTGGATGTCAGGTAGTTTTGTCGATCGAGGTAAGGTCATGAATGGAAACAAGCCTCTTCCACGAATTTAATTTTTTATCAATGATATTGTTTTGCTTTCTCGATATTGCAAATTTAGCTTGAATATATACTTGATCTAGATCAAGAGAAAATTGGAAAACAAAATCAAAGTAGCGTATCACTAATCACAAAAAGCTGGGTAAACTAGTGGCATATACTTTTATGTTCCATGTGTGACAACCCCGTAAATTACATTTGAACACAAACCAAATAGATTTAACAAGAAGTTCTAGCTAACCTTGTGTCAAAAAAAAGTCTAGTTAACCTTATTTTACAAATATGAAACAGCTTTTACTGTGTAATGAAAACAAAGTAAAAACAACAGATAATAATAAAGATTTATAGTGGTACACACGTAAACACAACATTAAAAGATGATGAAGATACAAGAACAATGCTTCTTGCAAAGGGAAAAGAAAACAAGAATAAACCCTA
Source organism: Oxytropis ochrocephala (assembly GCA_020916435.1). Taxonomy (NCBI): domain Eukaryota; kingdom Viridiplantae; phylum Streptophyta; class Magnoliopsida; order Fabales; family Fabaceae; genus Oxytropis; species Oxytropis ochrocephala. Next base: position 68,642,510 of record CM037088.1, read on the forward strand.
ACTCGTTGTTGAGTTGTCGAGATGATGAAGATACAAAACCCCAACTCGTTGTATCAAGACAAATCAAAATGAGGAAGATAAATCTAAAAATCGAACATGAGAAAGATGAGGAAGAGAATAAGAAAGATGATGAGGAAGAGAGGAATAGCAATGAAGAACCCTAACCTGTTGTGAGCAAGATGATGTCCATGAGGAAGAGAGGAAGAGAGGAATAACGATGCAACCTTCAATGGAGAAAGATGATTTATGAACCCTAGCTAAGAGAGGAAGAGGAACAGAGCGGTTCCTCCGTGATGTTTAGAAGTTCGCAGGAATGAAATTAGTCTTCGCGCTTGTTTCGGGAGCAAATTGCAACCGCCACGAGACTATTGGAACCGCCACGGTGTTCCTCGTTGAGGCGGTTATAAGCAACCGCCATGGGGAAGTTGCTGGCGGCGGTTGGGCTTAATCGCCGCGAATCAAGTGCCGCTAATGCTCCGCTTTCTTTGTAGTGAGTTTTGGACCTAAAAAATTATAAGTCTTTATGAATCTCTAAGTCATGATGAAGAACATGCAACACAAAACACAAGAAATTTACATGAAAAGTAGAAGCAAAAACAAATATGGATGACAATAGAGAAGGACGTGGAAACGATCGATCGCCACACCTTCTCTGGAAGGTGTCGAGATTGACAACGCCTAGGGCTCTCCTAGACCCATGGATGTAAGAGAAGGTCCTCTTCTTCAAGAACCATTGGAGAAACTTCATGATGAACTTCACCTCTCATATGCATGTACTTGCCACTCTCACCTCACTAGGTATCTCTCTAGGCTTTCAACTTTGTAAAATTGAGGAAATGGTGTCATTCATCCAAGAAGTTCTACAATTACACTTGACTTAGAGTATTTATAGTATGGACTTAATGGATTCCAAGCCCACAAACTAAAGTCCAATTTACAATGTAAACAAGGCCCATGGCCATTATTAACCTCCTAAAGTTCAGAATCTACTATTAAAGCCAACATGGCTTTAAATTTACAAGTCTTTACAATTATTTAGTGGAAAGACAAAGCATAGGAGACACTAGTGTTTGGGTATCCTATAAATCCTCTAATATGTACATGGTCACCTTTAATGCGCTTTTAACCTTAATGAATACATTAAGCACATTAAAGTATTTTCCTCGACTTGATTTTCTTTAGTCTTTTGAGATTGTTTCATTGTGAGATGACTCCTTCCATACTTTGTTCCTTGAGAGATGATTCCTTCCATGTAATTGGTCCTATATGGCTGACATCATCCCCTTCCTAGGCCTCTTGAATCTCGCTTGTCCCCAAGTGAATTCATGCATGAGTACCCTACATTGAAACAAAGCCAACATCACTTGTTTGCCAACAAAATAACAACAATTAGACTCATGCCAGAGTTGCTTAAGCTCCATTGAGATCAAAAGGAAAGTTAGCGATTTTAAATAATAGCCTAATTATAAAAAAATTCAAGCACAAGTGTTAGCAAAATCCAAATCATGATCGTTCGACTGGGCCAAGAAGCCCCATCGAGCACCGGGCCCGCCCAATTGCTCCTCGTAAGCACGCCCATGAACGCTTGATGTCAAGTACTCCACGCTTTGCTTGGCCAACAAAGAACCGACGCCAGATCGATCGGCGACACGATCCGACGGTAAAAACACGCCCCGCATCTATAAATAGAGGTGCCAAATTTCCAAACCTAAGTACGCTCTCATTCTTGCACATTCCGCCTATTCTCTACCGACTTAGCATCGTAGTTTTTGCAAAATTTCAATGCAATCCGCCAACGCTCAAACAACCTTCAAGTCCCGAGAAGCTTAATCCTCTAGTTCTCTGATAAGGTAACTTCCCGAGTTCCGTGACCCAACATTGGCGACCACAAAGTGGGAGAACTACACCAATTTTCACACTGACCGCTTCTACTTAACACTATCGACTATGGAGCTAGCTCTGAGGATATTCCATCTCGCCCAACATGTCAGGCGCTGGCCGTGACGCGCAAGTGGCGTGAGATTGTGCATGTAGCCGCCGCCTCTACCCGCGGGCGCTTCTACCAAGAAGCCGCCTCTTTTTCCGACGAAGATTATCTCCTGGGAACCTAACGAGTACATCCTCTAATCATCTCGCCACTAGTTCCGTGTCTAAATAGAACGGGTTCTCGCCGACTGGCGGAGCCCGACCGACATAATGTTTCAAGATCTCTCCCCGCTTTGCCTTTCACCCGAGGACCCGATCCCTTATTTGGGCCCAACCTCACCGCTCGGGAAATTATTGCCGCATCCCTAGGCTACTTTAAAACTTTCGCCACCCACGGAAAAGAGGCTCACCCGACGATCAAAACCACGCTTTTTTAGTCGCACTCCATGATTTCCCCTTATCACTACATCGCTGGGAGGCCAACACCGCAAAGCTCGTGGTCGTGGCCTCGACAATTCATCTCGTTGAAATTCCATACCTCGACGGGGAGTGGTGACCATACCACCACCTAGGGGCCGCGAACACCGCCTCTTGCTCACATTCCGGGAGCCCTGGCCTCACTCAAGAAATGCTAGACTTCCGCAAATGGTTTCTCAAGTAAACCTCCCCGAGGTAGATGCTCGTTACGATCCTGACTTCCCGTAAGGAGAGTCCGACGACGAGTTAACCAAAGAGCTCAAGAAGAAAAACAAACGTCCCGAACTGTAGGGCGCCTTCCTCGAAATCCCTCTGGGCAACGACCCGAAGAAGACCGTCAAGATAGGTGCCGAGGTGAGAGAGGCTCGCCGCTGCTCGCAGCCGCAATGTCGACCTCTTTGCGTGGTCCGCTCGGAAATGCTCTGCATTCCCTCGGTTGCATGTCTCCACTTGGTCAGAACCCCTAATGCTAAATACATAGCGCAATGCCTACAGATTCAAAGTGAGGAAAAGGCTGAAGCAGCTTCCAAAGCAGTCGATGATTTGATTTCGGTAGGTTTCGACAAAGAAGTTAAATATACCACCTGGCTCTCTAAAGTCGTCCTAGTGAAAAAGGCCAACAGAAAATGGAGGATGTGTGTCGACTACACACGCATCTTAATAAAGCTTGCCCGAAAGATGCCTTCCCCAGATCGAGTATCGATAGTGGTGGACAATGCCTCCGATTCGACATTTCTCCTTCCTGGACGCCTACTCTGACTACAACCAGATAGCGATGACTTTGCACCCAAGAAAAGACAAATTTTCATGATCGATCGAGGTAACTCATCGCTCTCCAGGTGATGCCTTTCGGACTCAAGAACGCCGAGGCCACATACCAGCGCATGATGAACAAAGTATTTTGAGAGCAAATCGGGCGTATGGTCGAAGTCTACCTCGACGACATGATCGTCAAAAGCAAAGCCGACAAAGGCCACATCGCTGACCTCAAGGAAATCTTCACTGAGGCAAGGATGAATAACCTCCGATTCAACCCTGAAAAATGCACCTTCGGAGTCAGAGCAGGGAAGTTCCTTACTTTTTGCCTAACCGAGAAAGGAATCGAAGCCAATCCGGACAAGTGTCGGGCAGTGACCAATATGCGTCCGCCAACGACCAAAAAAGAAGTGCAGAAGCTGACAGGGATGATTGTGGGTCTATCTAGATTCGTCTCGAAGGCATCGAACTGGTCCCTCCCTTTCTTCAAGATCCTTAAAAAAGGAGTTGAGTTTCAATGGAACCTGATCGCGAGAACACACTTTCCAAGCTCAAGCGTAACCTCTCTCAACCTCCCATACCGCTAAAACCCACTGTAAGGGGGAGATCCTATACTTATACCTCATCAGGCCGAGGGACACCCATGCAGCTCCGATAGTGGAAACCGAGGAGGCAAAGACCCGTGGTATTTCGTGGAGCAAAATGTTGCAAGGTGCCGAGTCACGCCATCGTAAGATAGAAAAGGTAGCTCTCGCTCGGGTCATCGCCGTCAGAGAATGAGGCCCTATTTCGTCGCGACGCCAAATCGTGGTCCGCATCACCAACCCATCACCAACTACTACATTACTTTTGACTCTTTACGCCGATGCATCTTCAATTCAAAGCCGGGAGTGGAGCCGAAATGATTTTAGATAACTCAAAGGACCTTATGATAGAAGTCTCCCGAGCTTCGTGATTCACCACTTCCAATAACCAAATCGAGTACGAGGCTTGCATCGTCACCAAATCGCCTCGATTTCGCGCTTAAAATCATCGAAAGTTAAACACCGACTTTTGCCGGTCATTTCTCGTGAAGGAGGAATTCACCGCAAAAAGATACAAAGCATACAACGCTACTTGGGCCAAAGTTAGAGAATTACTCCTGCGCTTGAGAAGGTAGAGTCAAGCATGTCCCCGAGGTCTGAAACACGCGAGCGCATGTCTTAGCCATGTTGGCAAGTACCAAACCCTGCAACCTCCAAGTATTATCCGTAAAAGCTTAACAAAACTGAGTGTGGATTTTTCCTCTCCATGATCGACGCCAACGCTATCGCTGAGCTGACAATTGATACAGCCAATAAAGAGTTACATAGAGTCCGGAGCGTAACCGCCCGACTTTTTAAAAGCAAAATGCAATTCGAAAAAGCCACTTCATTTACAATAATCGATACCAACTCTTCCACCGGGCCTCTCGCCTCCACCGTTAAAGTGCGTGGAAAGTTAAGAAGCCGAGTATGTGCTCAAGGAGATACATTAAGGAATCTGTGGGCAACACTCTGGGCCTGTGCTCACAAAGAAAGCTCGCTACTGGTTATTTCTCGCCACCATGGTCCAAGACTCTGCAGACTTGGTTAGAGGTGCGACACTTGCCAAAGATATGCCTGGCACACAACGCTCCGCCACCGAGCTAGCTTCCTTATCAAGACCTTTGACTTTCTCTCAATCGGATCGATTTACTTTCGCCCCTTTCCCCTGGCAAGAGGCAGAGTAAAATTTCTCATCGCCGTAGTCGACTATTTCACCAAATGGATTGAGGCCGAGCCCTTGTCCCAAATAATCGCCAAAAATTGTATCAAATTTGTGAAAAGAACATCCCGAAAAAGAACATCATAACGACAACAAGATTTCGGGGTCACGACAGAGGATTTCGACAATGCTTAGCCAACTCGAATATCTAGCAACACTTCACCCTGGCCGAGCACCTTCAAACCTAACGGTCAAGTTGAAGCAAAGAACCGAGTTCCCTATGTCCTTTGGGCATATCGAATCACACCGCACTCGACAACCAAGTAAACTCCTTTCCAACTCACCTACGTGACCGAGGCCGCTATTTAGAATAAGTAGATTTGTAAAAGGCATATGGTTTACAATTAAGAACTCAAGAACTAATATGGGTGAGTGTTTTAAATAAAGGAAACTTTGTTAAAACCATGCTAAGTCCTAGACATAGGATAGTATAATTCATGTGGTGACACTGTGGGTACTTCAAAGACAAGAGTGAGCTTATTTAGCATCTAGACATAAGAGCTTGTAATGAAACTCAAGACAAGTGATTGAAAGACACATTACAAATGTAATAAAGATTCGCTGCACCTCGCATCACATATCAGACCGAACACACTTGAAAGTGATTTACTTGGGGAAGACATTCCAACTATCATTTCTCTATTGCATCACCACTACTTGCATCATACTTTATTTATAAAGTTGTGAGATACACCACCTCCCAATATTATTGTTACTTGGCTACCTCACACTAATTAGTTTGTATTGAAAGTTTAAAGAGTTAATGCAATCCCCGTGGGTTCGATCTTTTATACTACTTGTATGTTTTTTAGATAAGCAATAATTGAATCGATGGGAGCACTAGGAGTGCGCCAACCCATTTACGTAGAAGTGGAAGGTGGAGGACTCATTAAAACCTCCCGAGCCAAAACCCATTGGGAAAAAGACTCGTAAGGGAAAAAGAGTACCTCAAAACAGATTTGTATTGCTTACATTGTGAAAATCAACCCATAGTTTCTCCCCTTGAAAGCATGAAAGAGGTGTGAGAACTCCATAAAGAAGTAGACATGGATGAGTTGCTCTTTCAATTTATAAATACACCAATTCCAAGAAAGACTTTAACCCTGTTAACAATCGAGTCCACGCTGGCTTCCTCCTCTTTGAAGACGACGCTTCTTGCAAGCCAAATACTCCAACACGTGGTGAGCCAAAAGACATGTTTTACTCTGCTTGGACTTCTTCGCATGGCACCAACGAGCACAACTTCAAAAATCCACCATACTCAGAGACAAATCAACATTCACGCCTAGCCACGCTCCAATAAAAGTCCAAACCGATTGAGCAAATGGACAAGTCATGAACAAATGTTGCAAGTCTTCGCAATGAGATGGCACACGGACAAACAGCCTCCTCATCGCCAAGATAATGTTCCTCGACATCTTTTCACACACCAACGCCCAAGGTTGATTCGAACCCATGACATTCGTTAATAAGAAAATAAAAATAATAATGAACAGTTGATTTTTTTTTTTTTGACAATATAATAATGAACGGTTGATTTTTTTATGAATTAATTTTTACAAAGGTCAAGTAATTGATTGATTGAGTTAAAGAGGCAAACATGACACATTAATACACTCAAGAGACATTTACTAAGTATAATGATTTAGGTTGGTCAAAAAAAGTATAATTAGGAAAGTATTTAATTTAAGAACAAATAGAGTTCATTTCATCCATAAGAAGGAAAATATGGCTAAAATATTCATGTTTGTTATTACGATGATCATCTTTTTCTTTCTGTTTCTTGTTGTAAGCGGTGATTGTAAGCCTTTTCCTTATCAACCTTCTGAAATTTAATTTTTATTCTAGACTTGATCGTTTATATATCTTCGTTTACTAACATTTCTTTTTTTACATCACAGTCCCTTTATACTGTGAGAGTGACATTGATTGTCCAAGATATCTCTGTCCATCTCCCAAGTTCGAAGGTGTAATGTGTCTGAAGGTTATTGTTATTGTGGTGATAAATAGTGCCAGTTAAGTTAAAAGTTGTTCGTTAATTACATTTAGGCTAAATTACTGTTTTGGTCCTTTATCTTGGTCTTTATTTCATTTTGGTCCTTTATCTTTTTTTTTTCTCGCTTTGGTCCTCATGTTTCATTTTTTGTGTCAATTTGGTCCTTTTTGTAATTTTTGTGTCAAAGAAGATGGATGGAAAATTACAAAAAGGACCAAATTGACACAAATTGACACAAAATGAAACATGAGGGACCAAAACGAGAAAAAAAAGATAAAGGACCAAAATGAAATTAAGACTAAAGATAAAGGACCAAAACAACAATTTAGCCTTACATTTATATGCATGTCATATTGTTGCGAGTGGCGGATGAACGTTGAGAGGTGTGGGGTTAATTATATTGAGATGTGTAAGGGCAATTGCCCCCAGACGTATAAATATTTTACTACTTAATAAAAATATTTTTTGTCCCCATAAAAAAATTGAGTTTTCCCTTATAAGCTACTAATTTTATAAAATGTTTGCACAAAAGTATAAGAAATATATAAATGAGAATAATTAGAATTAATTTTATTGCTCTCTAAAAAATATAAAGTATTAGCTTAATTATTAAAAAATTAAATATCAATAAAACTACTCTCTAAAGAGAACTAAATAAATGTCCTTAAAATTATTTTAAAATGAATAATTTGACCGATATTTGATGACCAAATTGATACTTTTAATTTTTTAAAGACTAAATAGGTGTTAATTTTTATATCTATTTGTATATCTACACTATTTAATCCCGAGAATATATATTTTTTTAAATATTTACAATATTTTTCGTTTAAGAAAATATATCAGATGATTTGTTGGTACTCATATTCCATACTTCAATTTATATTTCTCTTACATTTTAATTTCTTTGACAAGCTTAGAAGATTCTTATATTATGCAAGTGTTATTACTTCTATTATCTTTGGAATACATAGAGATCAATAAAACCAGATTACACATAGGTGTTGTGTTTCTGAACTCACATATTTATATAATATATTATTTTGCTGTTTCAAAACACTCTCACTACATAATTATAATTAATCATTTTAAAAATATACAAAATGAATATTACATAAAGTAAACATTTATTCTACTTTTATATTTAGAATAAAATGATATGAAATGTAAAATTAATAAATATTACTAAAAAAATTATACTAACATTGGGTTTAATTATGCAGACAGTTTGTAAAATTGAATCTCAAGTTGTGTAGCAAGCAGATCAGTATGCCATGAGAAGTATCTGTAACAAAAAAGGGAGGAATAAAGCTGGTGTTGGGGAAAGGAGAACTCCATTTAAATACAAGAACTCTCAATTAGAGAGAGGTTTCCATTGAAATTAAAGTGAAAAGTTAGGATTCGTTTACTTTTAATTGTTTTCTTTTTCTATTTTTATAAAAAAAAAAAAAGGCAAACTGATGATCATGTTACACGAAGAAAAGTAGTTCACTTCCTTATCCATAAGAAAAGTATTAAAAATATAAAGAAAATTACTAAAAAGTTCTGTAGAACCATCACAATCACAAAAGAGATCATAACTAGGCTGACACCTCTTCTAACAATAATAAGGGTTTTTTTTTTTACCCCCACTCTCCCCTTAAACCCCCACCCACGCTAAATTCCCAAAATGCCTTCAAAAATCTTTTTTCACTAAATTACACTAATCGATATATCTTTTTGTGGCTTATATACGATAGGTAAAAATTGACATCGATATATGTTCATTGTGCGATATACGATTGATGCTGTTAAGTCAATCGATATAGGCAAAATGAACTTATATACGATGGTTAAAATTTGACATCGTATATATGTCCCAAAAGAGATATATACGATGAGCTTTGTTTTTGTTAAAGCTATGATTTTATTATTACCATTATAATTTGAAGTCTCGCGATTTGATTAACATCAACGTGACGTAGTGCTATTGATAAAGTAAACGCGTATAATTAGAAAAACGCGATATAGTATATATACACTTGTAATACAAAATATGTGTGAATCCATCTACAAGCCACAATAGAATCATCGGCTAAATCTATACATCTAGACGCATCATCGTGGAGTGGGAGGCCGACGGAGGACACATAGATCGCCATAGGTAAAACGTCCAAGATACGGATGCAACCATGAAGGCACTGCAGACGCCCATATACCCCATCTCAGTGCAAATCAAACCACTTTGACTCCTACCGACGCCCGTGATGACTCGATAGTTAAAGCTTTGTGGGTTTCTAACAATGCTTCTTCCCAAACATGTCGTAATACAAGGTTTCGCCCCTTGTTTCGAATCAAAGCTTGCCTAATCGTGAGGCCGTGAGTCCTCCCCATGTCAAGTCCAACCCGATCGCTTAAAATCGCAGCTATCTGGCCACCTTCAACATCAACAATTTTTTTCAACATAGTTGCGCACGGTGGTGGAAGAAACGGTAGTGGATTTTAGTCTCACTGCCCGTGATAATACTCTAGAAGCACCCCGAGACAATTTGTTGATCGCCACTACGCCTGTAATGGCTAAAAAGAGCGCTGACATACCCGCTGCTTTTTAATAAACGCCACAGATGTAGAGAGGAAGAGATTAGACATAACCAGCCGCTTTTTAATAAACGTCGATGATAGAGAGGACGAGATAGGAAAATACCCAAATGCTTTTTCAAAGAAACGCCACAGATAGAGATTTGAGAAAGCCAAATAATCTGCTGAGGAAACGTCACAGATAGAGAGGAGGAGAAAGCCAAATAATCTGCTTTTGAGAAAACGCCACAGATAGAGAGGACGAGAAAGCTAAATAATCAGCCGCTTTTTAGAAAACGCTAAGATATTAGAACGAAAACACATATTCGGCGCTTTTTTAGAAACGCTGAGTATTTGTTTTAATTTTTTTCGCCCGCTCGCTTCTCTCTCACAACGCATCTCTCTCTCTCTCTCTCACTCACACACACTTTGTCGAAGCTTACCCTAAATCGGATCTCTCCGCTCTCTCTCCACAGCCAGTCAGCTTGCCAATGGTGATATTTACCGAAAGTTGATTATGAGGGACTTTATTGTGTCAATTAAGTAGGAATATAAGGTTAGAGTTTTAATCAAGCTTCGACTAGCTATTTATCCCGCTTGATTTGTAGATGTTGCTTATCTTCTCATTGCTGTAAGAGTCAATAGCACCGCCATATAGCGGGCGAGCAGCGGTAATAATGAGCGATTAGGCTATGTCGCGATGCTAATTCCTATTGCAGAGCATTTCATGGTAGTTGTTAGCGTGGTCGGGCTTAGAACGCATACCACACAAAATACAGAGGGTATTTCGTGGTCGCATGACTTGTCTTGGCGCTACACTTCGCAAGGGTGTGTTTTGCCGAGGTGCCTTAACATTGTTGTCTATGTTGGCTTCCATTTTGTACTATTGGGCACACACTAAGGCCGAGCATCGGCTTTTGGGAGAAGCATCGTAATCACCATGAAGGTATTGGAATTTTATGGATTTTAATTCTTTTTTCGTGTTTGGTTTTATGATTGGTGATGAAGGAGATTGATGGGAATTCCTTTTCTTTTGGTGCCTTTGTTGTCGCTGCTTCTTTCTCTTACGATGACTTTGCTTCTAAGTAAAGAAATTCAATGGCTGGTTTCGCTTTAACTGTATCATCTTCTCGTGGTTATTGTAAGTACTATGAATCTATCATATGTTTTATCAATTTATCATTGAATTCTATGTTGCGTATGTTTCTTAAGGATTGGGAAACTAGTCCAAATTAGGTCTGGGAACAAAATTAGGAAGATAAGGGATTTGATATAAAGTGAGTGATAAATCGATTATTAAGAAGTGAAAATATAATATATGAAGGAATTTCCCTTAAGAAAAATAATAATATAATAGGTGAAGGAATTAGTATTTGATGATTATGAAATTCATTCTGCATCGTAGTAATTATCGCTAGTCTTTTGACATTGATTCTATTCCGTGCTTTGAATGTGATTTGGAGAGTAGGTATTCCTTCATTATGATGTTATCTATAATATAACCCTCAGATCATGTGTTTTATAACAAAAAGGGAAAAAAAGGATAAATCTATTATATGAGAGCTTTGTATATCGTGGCATTTTGTAATGAAATTATCTGTAAAGGTTTTGTATGGGATGGATGGATGTAGTTTTGTGATATCCATGTATAGAAATTTCAATGATGCTTACTTCTGTAGTCTTGTTTAGAAGAAATATTGTTTGAAGTGCTCGCTAGCTTCTTCATAAAAATGACAATGACTCTTTTTACCAATTTAACTTCATTGATTATAATTACCAATGTTACATCAAGCAAAGGTCCGTGTCTTCATCTAGTGATATGTTGACATCAATCAAGCTTCTAGTCATCTGGAGTAATGACGTGTCGACTCGCATCTAAATTCAAACTATGGCCTAAAAGTACCAAGTGGTAGAAGCTTTTCCAAATACGTAACAACAAACACAAGTGGAAGCAACTAGACTACCAGAAAAGCACTGTACAATAATGAAACATATACAGAGGAAGAATTTGCAAATCCACTTTGTTTGGTGTGCAAGAACAGCAGACGATCAAAATTTGATCAAGAGAGACTTCGCCACATAGATCTCTATATCGCTACACAGTGATTTTCTCTCGTAAGGTGGGTTTGATCCGCTTCACAAAGCGGCAAGTTGATGGAATGACAATTGCCATAAGCAACACAAAAGAGCAAGCTTCCAAGGAGATAAGGAATTTAAATCAAGTCAATGTACTTGGCAAAGCAAGACATGAGAATGTGGTCATGCTACTAGGTTCATGTTCGTAAGGAAATAATAGACTTTGTTTATGAATATGTCCGCAATGGCTCACTTGACCAACATCTATCGTAAGCATACAATTACAAGCTTTGATTGACTCGATTTATTTCTATTTGTATTTTAATCGATGAAGCATATAAGAGATTTAATTTCGTTGAATTGTCGCAGAACACACTTTGATCGCTTCTTAGTTGGAAAGATAGGATCAAGGTAGCAGCCCACATGATTCCAAACAAAGAAGAGGTGATATGGAGATAGCAGCTCCACATGATTTGAGAGCACAAACTCCTCGATGCACTTGGCATGCTCCACATAGCCGACGCCATTATCAATCAAAGAGCAGAGATGTGAGTTTCTTTCTTGTTTCATATCTCTTCCTCCCCTATGCTTTCTTTTCCTTTTTCACTAAATAAAAAGACTTTCATAAGTAAACAATAGATATTTGAATGTCAAAAGTAGCATGGGTGCACGAGTGGGATAAACATCCAAAATGGAAAGAGATAGTGGAGAACGCAACGATGGAGCCGCTTGAAAACTCATTGGAAGCAAGGTAGTGGAGCAATCGCTCAAAGAATGCAAAATATCGATTTCAAGAGCCACTTAATTCCCATTGCAAATCTTAATACTCGCCAAGTGGGAATTTCTATGTTATTTGTCCCTTTGGATGTATGATTTAATTTTTGGATGTATGATTTAATTTTGATGTATGATTTATTTTTGGATGTATTTTGATGTGTGATTTAATTTTTTTATGATGTATGATTTAATTCGTGTTTAAATACAACAAATTCATAGATATCACTATTAAAAATATTTTGGATGTATGATTTAATTTTTTTGTTGCAAATATAAAAAGGAAAATACACAAAATCAAAAAAAATTTAAAAAAATTAAAGAATGGGCAACATTAAGGAAGTGTCGCCTTTATAGGGGACAAGTTTCAAGCAATGAGCAAGCCGCTTTTTAGGAAGCGCACTTATCCGAGGACGTGAGCCAGCAATGGGCAGCGCTTTTTAGGAAGCGCTTATTTGAGGACGTGTTAGCAAATGGCAGCGCTTTAGGAAGCGCCGCCTATCCGAGGACGTGAGCCAGCAATGGGCAGCGCTTTTTAGGAAGCGCCGCCTATTTGAGGACGTGTTTGGGCAATGGGTGGCGTTTTTTAGGAAGCTACGCCCATTGTTGGAGTGGAATACCCAATACACGCTCAAAGAATACCAAAAGCGCCGCCCATGAATAAAAAAGCGCCGCTTATATACTAATTCTCATGTAGTGGTCAGGTAGGAATTTTGAAGCCCTGATTCTTCAATTGCTTTTACCTTCTCATCCACGTGCTCCCACCTGTATGATCACGCTTAAGATCAAAAATTTCCTTTTTCTTCTTTTCGTGCACCTTTCTGCTCAGATTTTTGATTTAGTGCAACCATAGAAGAAGTAGAAGTGGAAAGCTATATCATTCACCGCTTTCTTTATAAGAAACTTCTCCTCGCACTCACTTTATTAAATCTTGCCAATATAGCATCAAACCGTAAGAAATATCGCATCCGCATGATTTATCCCGAGTGGATTTATCATCTATTGTATCCAAACTCAATCGCTTTCCAAAGGATCATCAACAACAAGAAGTTGGAATAGAATTGCTTAAGCATGAAAAATACCTATCTCACAAGCACAAGGAAGTAGATGTGTCTTCCTTTGAATGCACCGCAAGACCGCTTTTGTCGATCCAACCCCTGCATTTCGACCTTTCAAACTCCTTAACCATGTGTCTCAAAGCAGTATAAAGAAACAAGTCCTGAAGATTTTTAAACAAAGGAATATTGACTTGACTTCAACTCGCTGATGCTTCGCTGAAAAGACCCGATAATTTGATCAAAATGTATTGCCAAGATGTCATCAATAGATATCAAACATTTTGATAGATCACCCTTCAAGTCTTAAACCGCTTTTTCAAAGACCAATGCAAGGATTCCGCTCAAATATGTCCACGTGTCAAAAAAATCGAGTAACGGATAGAAATAATAAACAAGTGTCAAAGAATTTTAATCGATTTAAAAAAATATGTCCACGTGTCAAAAAATCGAGTAACGGATAGAAATAATAAACAAGTGTCAAAGAATTTTAATTGACGATTTAAAAAATATGTCCACGCGGTCAAAAAAATCGAGTAACGGATAGAAATAATAAACAAGTGTCAAAGAATTTTAATCGATTTAAAAAAATATGTCCACGGTCAAAAAAAATCGAGTAACGGATAGAAATAATAAACAAGTGTCAAAGAATTTTAATCGATTTAAAAAAATATGTCCACGTGTCAAAAAATCGAGTAACGGATAGAAATAATAAACAAGTGTGAAAGAATTTTAATCGATTTAAAAAAATATGTCCACGTGTCAAAAAAATCGATTAACTGATAGAAATACCGTTGGTTGTGGAATTCCCAAGTGTGGATCCGTTAGTCCATGCCGAGATAAATCGCCTCCTTGGCGTGGTCAACCATGTGTCGTGTACATATTTAATGAGAGCAGTTTATCGTGAGCAAGCAAATTTCAAAAACTTCGATTAGATAGATACTCGACTCATCAACAGACCAACAATACATAGCCGAGAGATTCAACCTCCTCCCGCTCTATCCTTGTGAACCAACTCCTTAATCTTGGCTTTGACATTTTTGTAACATGCCAATGACACAATAAATTTGTAGTATCAATATCAACAGCGCTAATCGAGAGCTCAGATTCTCGGTCAGAAAGGGGTCAATATCTGCTTTCAACAAACAGATAGTAACTCAAGAAAAACGAAAATAGCCCGCCAGATATACCTCCTCAACCATGTATATACGATGGGTATTTTTTTTTTCACATCGTATATACATGGCCCGTATGTATATACGATTAGATCTTCATAGCCCACTCGTGATATAACCTATATACGATGGGTAGTCAACGCAAGATTTTATCGCAATCGATATATGCCTTGAAGGACATATATACGATGAGTAGTCAACTAAGATTTAATATCGTAATCGATATATGTCTTCAAGGACATATATACGATTTAGTATTTTTTTTCGCGCCGCTCATTAATTCATCGTAATCGTGATATACCTTCCATCGAGATATACGATTTATGCGTTATCTTGTGGGTCCCAACAGAGAGAATTAATGAAAGTCAAAAGTGAATTAATGCCAGTGGGTAAAATGGGTATATCATAAATGGGTGGGGGTGGAGGGGATGGGGTGGGGTGGGGGTATAAAAAACAAAGCCCAATAATAATCTACAAATAAGACGAGGGACATGAACCAAAGCCATTTCAACATAAGCACACTTCATTTTGATAGTTTGGACCTAGCAGGCTGAGCTCGGGTCCAATTGTTTTGTTTGCTAGCACCTAAATTTTATTGTTGCTTCATTTTCTTTCTTTAAGATTTGAGATGGCGATCCAAATCACTACCCTTTGCACTAACTGTGGAAGAGCCATTCTAATGGCAATCCTAATCATTTTGAGCACTCACAATTCTAGGCAAGATTTGCAAATTCTTTTGAATAGATCCAAGATTTGCAAATCCTTTTGAATAAATCCTTTTGTTTGCTAACAATAATGTTGTTTTTGCTTGAATTCAAAATACACCGATGTGGCGAATGCAACACAACCTTATTATGGAACACTCAAAGCAGTTGAAACACAATTGTTCCGGACTATGTCGTTTTTCGGTCGGTCCGGATCGCAGCTTCTCAGAGCGCCCGCCGTGCCTGGATCTCTCCAGGTGTTGAACGGAGGGGTACCGCAAAGATTCTTTGACGCCAAGTAAGCAGAATCGTGGAGGTTGCAAGGTCAAGGAAAACGCATTCGTGCAAAGCATGAGAACCACTATTTATAGATTTCAGTAATGGCTCGAGCCACAAATCATTCGATCATCTAAGCCGCCGAGGCTTATCGACTTGGGCTTTTGAATGTGGATCAAAGCGGAGACGGGCCGACACTCAGCCCAAGCGGCACATACCTTAGTCCTGTTAGGTATGGACCTCATGGTCCATCATGGAGTTGTTGGGTCGTGGACTCGGCCCATGGTAACCGGGTCGACCGGGTCCAAGCGGGCTGTTGGGCTCTCATGGTTCAGGCCTGTATCGCTTGCCCTCAAGCCGGGGCTATTCCGAGGCGCCTCGCTTGAAATTGTTGTCGATCGCCTCATGGACCGCGCTTTCACCATTTCTTTGGGTATTGTAAGTTGGTCATGAGGTCATCCTCGCTGGCTTCATAGCCTAGCCGCTCTTTCTCTGTGGGGTGTTTGATAATAATTTGTATCATGTTTGTTTTTAATATCTCGCGTATTGCTTTCGACAAAAAGGTGAAAAATCCGCGTATTGTTGCTTGGGTCATCCTCGCCGCCGACTTGTTACCGCTGATCGCTGGATATTCAAAGTCACTTGCCAGTGATCATCAGGGCCGCCTCTTCGCCATTGCCGCTGGATTCTTTCCGAGTGCTTGTGAGGTCGCCCTCGCTAGTCGGCTCGCGGCCGCTTCCATAGGACATTTCGAGTGTTTACTAGGTCGCCCTTGCCCGCTGGCTCGTGCCGCGCTGTCATTGGAAATTTTCGAGTGTTTACCAAGTCGCCCTTGGCCGGCCGGCTCGTGTCGCTACCGCTGGGCATCCGAAAGTGCTTACTAGGTCGCCCTGCCTGCTAGATTGCGCCATTGGACATTTTCGAGTCTTTTTCCAAGCCACTTCGCCAAGTTGTCTTCACCGCCCGCTGCATCTGCCGCTGGACATTCCAAGCAGTTCGGCCTCATCCCTACCCCCGCACGTGCTTAATAATTTTCTCAGAGTGTATTGTCTCTTTTACCTCGTATTCTGCCGGTCTTCCGCTGAACGGGCGGACAAAGAGGCATCTCGAGTGGTTGTCACCAAAGATATTTCGATCACCGCTTATACTGCGGCTTTCTTTTTGTTTACCTTGACTAGATTTCATGGTTCTTTTTCTCTGCGTATAAGATGGTTGTGGTTCGCATCGCTTCGAGGACTTACTTAGGTCAAGCAGAGGTATCGTATCCCCGCTCGTGAAGCCACTTCCCTCAAGTCGCGCCGCTTCCTAGCGCCAATCGTGTTGTAAGCGGCACCTCAAGGGTGAGTTTTTAGAGAAGCGGATCGCTCTCGACTTGTGTGTCCGCTGATCGGATAGGAAATCCCTTTACATTGTGCTTAATCATGGATGTGAGATGTTCGAGAAGCTTAATCATGATGCAGTGTTCCTTTGGATCCAATAATTTGTATTTATGGGGAGAATTCAAATTACATCCCGATGACTTGATTTTTACATAGCATGCAGGAGAAATGTGATCGCCTCCGCAGGGAGAATGTTGTTCTTTAGAAAGAGCTTGAGCGCCTGCAAGAAGTGCATGTGGTGAAGCTATCGCCGCCTGAGAGCCACAAAGATGGGGCTCTGAATGCCGAGGAGCAAGGTTGAAAATATCTGGGCGCGCTTAACTCTTCTTTCCATAAAGGTGGGAGGATCGCCATGTTTCATGTCAATAAGGCCGACTTCAATGTCGCTGTTCTTTATCACCTTGATTGCCCCTGCTTTTTGAATTTATTTCATTACGCATTGTCTTTGCACTTTGTTTGAATTTGTAATGACCTCGCTTGGTCTTTATTATTTTTCTTCAACTGCAATGACCTTAATTGATCTATGTTTACGCATTTTGGGAGCCCGGCCTCCCTATGGTGGCCCCGCCTAATATCCTCGCTTATTGAAATTGTTAGTGCCATTTGAATTCTTGATGTTGTTTTCATGTTGGTTTTTGTCGATTTCCACACGTGAAGTCAGT
This sequence comes from Oxytropis ochrocephala, assembly GCA_020916435.1. NCBI lineage: Eukaryota > Viridiplantae > Streptophyta > Magnoliopsida > Fabales > Fabaceae > Oxytropis > Oxytropis ochrocephala. The sequence continues at coordinate 68,660,107 of CM037088.1, forward strand.
GTTATGCCAAAATGAGGTATGATGCTCTCCACACATAGAATCAGCGCAGATATCCCCATATCACAAGGAAGGGCGAGATCTTACTTTCCAACAATCTCTCTCATAATTAATAGGAAGGTCGATCTCACACCTTGTGGGTGAGATTCCCTTCATAAATGACTCGCATGGGAGAGATATGACAACTTTGTACCCCAAGGACGCCGAAACCATCGGGCCTCAATAGAACAACCTGAGCGCAAGTTATGACTTCACGATTGGAAACCCAAGTTTCAAAGAGAGAAAACAAGATTCTCTATCAATGAGTGTTAAAGTGAGATCTTTCTCTTCATGAATGAAATCTCCTTCAAGGATGAAAGGAAGGTGGGATCTTGCTCCTCAAGCGGATACAGGCGTAGATCTCCTTCATAAATGAGAGTGGAGTACGAGTCTCGCTCTCGTGGGCCGAGATCTTCCCCTAAAATATTTTGGATGAAGTTTTATCATAGTTTTGGACCTTCTAGACATCATAATTCGATTTTGAGTTCAACATGAAAGTTGTAAGTATGCTCTCTTGATTTCTAACGCATATTCATTTGCTCGTCTGATAACCATGGCAAATGTCCGGGCCGTGGAGAGAGAGAAGGTGAGATGTATCTCCCGACGGTAAGGACGGTGAACTTGTTCCTCAACGGGCAAGGAGGGAGACTTTTCCCCAACGGCAAGGAGGAGACTTCAGATTTCAACAAGAAGGAGGGTGACCTTTGTACCTCCAACAGTAGAAAGCGAGATGCATCGATTTTAGACATTCAAGAATCCAGACTGGGCTTCGAGCTTAACGTGAAGAACTGTAGGTCCGCTTTTATCTATCTAACAGCTTATCACAGCACCTCAATTGATAAGGAGGGCGACTCTCAGACTCAACAGTGTGAGGAGCGATTCTCCGCATCTCCGCCAGCAAGAGTGAGAGATGCATCGCAGCTTTAGACCTTCAAGAATTTAGAATTGGGCTTCATGCTCAACATAAGAATTGTAAGTCATCTTATTAGGTATCTAACTGGTTCTCTCATGCCTCAATTGGATAAGGAGGGCGAATTCTCAGACTTCAACAAAGTGTATGGGTGATAACTTATTTTATATAGATTTATTCATGCATTTAAACATTAGAAATTGCTCTCTTCAAGCAAATATGAGGAAAATGATAGTATTATATGAGAAATAGAAATACTTGTGTGTTTATGCATGGTTGCTTTATGATTAAGCCATTTTGGATATATTGTGGTATTTTGATGAGTTTGTCCACAAGCTTTTACAAGATGCACCTACATTGATTGACAAAGTGCACTCGCGACCGTAATGCACCGCACTGCATCACAACAATGCACCCAGATCAAACTCCACATGCATATGATTGTGTGGACTATCAACTTGTACCACCACTTGCTTGATGACCTCGTGCTTTATACAAAATTACAAGTCAGAATAATGCACTCGCACTAAAACTCCACATGCATGTGGATAGTCCATGTGGTGACACTGTGGGTACTTAAAATACAAGAGTGAACTTATTTAGCATCTTAGACATAAGAGCTTGTAATGAAACTCTAGAGACGGTGACTCAAAGACACATTACAATTGTAAAACAACATTCAAAGGCACCTCCATTACATATTGCACTTAACACTTGAAAGTTGAATTGTTGTGTGAAGACATTCCAACTATCATTTCTCCATTTCATCACTACCACTTGCTTTATACTTTATTTACAAGTTGTTACACACACCTCACCTCAATATTGTTATTACTTGGTTCCTTTAAACTAATTACATTGTATTAGAGCTTCAAGAGTCAATCCAATCCCTCGCTGGTCCGATCTTATTATACTACTTTGTGTGTGACTGTATACTTGTACACCTTTTTCAAAGACATCAATTTTTTTGGCGTCATGTCTGAATTGCCATTAATTTTTGAAGTTTAGATATATTGTAATTTAGTGTTTTATTACTCTAGTATTTTTGTTTCTATTATGCAGTGGAGCACATGGTGCTTTAACATATGCACAGACCAACAATGTAATCCAGACCAGCTTTAGATCCTAAGATAGTAGAGAATATATAGGAGATTGCTAATAATTCTAAACAAAGAAATCAAGGTCGATAAACACAATGTCTCATCCTAGTGATGGACAAGGCTCAAGACCACACTTAGTAAGAGGAAATCCTGCTCACATCAAGATTCTAAAGAAGATCACAGAGATCAATTCATCAACATGGATCCAATAAGTATGATTAATGATGAGATAGGCCTATGAGGACTATGTCTCAGCTTGATCATCAAAATATGCAAACTAGCATAGCAAGACTCTCATATAGATGTTGTGCATTTTGAATTTAAGCCTATGATGCATGTTTCAAATGCTACAAAAATTGGTCAATTTGTGGATTTCTCATAAGGATCTCCAATTGTATTTAAAACAGCTTTTTAAAAGTAAGTAGCAACTTTATCATTTTGGTGTTAGTGAAGATGCATTTAGATTAAGGTTGTTTCTTTATTCATTGAAATATAGAGCTAAGGCTTGGTTGAATGCATTATAGCCTAACTCTATCCATTCGTGGGAATGAAATGCATGAAAACTTTTTTAGGAAAATACTTTCCACCTATTAAAAATGCCGATTGAGAACCGATATTACATCTTTTAGACATAAAGAATTTGAATCATTGTTTCAAGTACGGGAAAGATGGAAGGAACTTTTAAGAAAATGTCTTCATCATGGTTTACCTATCATTATTCAAATGGAAACATTTTACAATGGTTTAGAACCTCAAGCCGTAATAATGCTTTATGCATCTTTTGGGGGAGTGTTATTAAATCTATCATATAATGAAGCATGTGAATTTATTGAGAGGATAAGATCAAATGTACCAAGTCAAGCCTAATGAGTAGGTGAGTGCTCCAAAAGAAAACATCAGAGTACATGAAATTAGTGAAGTATCATCCCTATCCGCTCAAGTAGCCTCTTTAGCCAACATGATAAAAACTTCACTTCATCTAGTGCACCCAAGATCTAGTGCAACCGCATTGGATGTAATCGCACCACAACAGCCTATATATCGTGCACCTCCAAGAACAATTAGTTGTGGTTTATTGTGGGGGAGATCATGTGTATGAGGAATGTCCTAGCAACCCTAATTCACCAACTATAACAACAATAATCCTTATTCCAACACCTATAATCCTCGGTTGGAGGAACCATCCAAATTTTAGACGAGCAACAACAAAGGCACTCAGCACCTAACGTCGCACAAGCTTTATACCACTAGTGGTTCCAATCTCGTAACTATCGAAACTACATCAACCTCGCCAATGATAACTCCTTAGAAAACATACTCAAATACGTGGTTACCACTTCACAAAGGCAGTGGTAGAACATATGAAAGCCATTTCCTGAGAAGTTGGGAAAGGTCTTTCAGAACAACATGAGATGGGATGGTGAAGGTGAGGAAGAAAAGGGAAAAAATGAGAAAACGTGGTAAAAGAAAAGAAAATCACAAAATGCGTAAGATCTAATGCTCCTCAGATCTCTAAAAGTTCATGTGCCACAACCAAGTTTAGTACTCCGAATACCCTCCTCCTCCTTATCCACAAGGATTGAAAAAACTAACGAGGAGAAGTAATTTAGTAAATTCCTCGAGGTAATGAAACAATCGTGATATCAATGTTCCCTTAGTAGAATCACTTCAACAAATGCCAAATTATGCTAAATTTATGAAAGATGTTCTCACCAAAAGAAAGAGATTAGGGAATTTGAAACAAATATATGTCAAAAGAATGTAGTTAACTTATGAAAACAAAATTCCTAGGAAGTCAAGGATCCGTGAAGTTTCGTAATTCCATTTTCAATTGGAAAATTTTACACCGGTGGTGCTCTATGTGATTTAGGTGCAAGCATCAACTCGATGCCTAAATCCATATTCAACCAAACTTGGAATCGGGAATGCTAGGCCAACAAATCGTGACACTTCAATTAATTGATGATCAATAGCCTCCGTAAGGAATTATTGAAGATATCTTGGTTAAGGCTGACAAGTTTGTATTCCCGCAGATTTTGTTATTCTTGACTTTGATGTCGATAAAGAAGTTCCCATTATCTTAGGTAGACCATTCTTAAGAACCGCAAAACATTGATAGATGTACAAAAAAGAGAACTAACAATGCGAGTAATGATCAAAAGGTGAAATTTAATGTGATGAATTCTTTAAAGTATCCCGCAGAGGATGTCAAGAATGTTCATCAATAATTTCCAAGAACAGAGCATGATCTCAAAGAGTACTAAGGAGAAAGCATAAGAAAGCAATAGGATGGAAAATGGTAGACATCAAAGGAATTAGTCCTTCAATATGTACGCACGTAATCATTTTAGAAGAAAACTCTAAGAACAACATGTAGAGTAAAAGAATATCAACTGATCGCACTTCACCAATAAGTGTGAAGTTCCGTGATCTAGCCCTGGCCGTTGGATGGTTGTTAAGGATCTGGTGGTCTCGAAAGTTAGCCTCGACGCTGAGGACCGTGGTCTCGAAGTTAGCCCAATGGTTTGCCGGGAAGGATCGGTCTCTGGCCCGACGCGTGGTACCGCAATAACACTTCGACGCTGCAAGTCGTGAGTACGCGATCGCGGTGGTCAGCGCGTGTAGAAAATGTACCGACAGCGGGTTCTCGCACTTATTTATGCCGGCCGTGTGAGGCGCTCGCCGCTAAGGCGTCAGCTATGTCGGGCCTGGCCGTTGTTGGGTCATGGGCCCACTTTAGATACATCGCTTCGCTGGGCCGCTTGGCCCACCTGCAATGGGGCCCAAGCCTAGGTCGTTGCCCGAGGTGGGCTAAGGCTTGATTCGCCGCCCAAATGAGGTTTTGCCGTGGTCGCCCGAAGCGAGCGCACCACAAACCGGGCCGAGGATGTGGTGGTTCGCCACTCATGTTGGAACGTGGTCGCCGCCACTCATGTCGAACGCGGTCGCCATTTCTGACTTGCATGTACATGTATAGGAGAGGCCTTTCCACTCACTTATCAAGTAGTTATTTTATTGCAAAATTCCTCGCAGGTCTCTTTCCCGCACGCAGCGACCTAAGTCTCTGGAGGACCCACTGTTCACAGTCGACGAGCCCCACCATGCGGGCGAGCCGTTGTTTCTTCGAGTGCGCTGCTCTTCACGCGTGGTGGGCGCCCCACCGAGACCTCATTAAACTCCTGGAGCATGTTATGCACACGCATGGCCTCGGGCGCCCGTGTTGGTCGCCCGCCTCTATTTTTTTCGCTTGTCTTGAAATTTCCTCACGGCCAGACTTCTTTGGCCATAATTGGGCACCCTCTCGCTCGAGGTGTGGTTGCCCGCCGGAGTGGTACCGCATATTGGCCACAATGGCAACGGCCTCATGGTCGATCGTTGTTCCTTCCAATGCCGGGGGTGGTTTGATCGTATTCTCGCTGCCGCTGAGCAAAAGCGTCGATCGCGCCTCGCCTCCCACTTTGGTCGCCAATCGATCGCAGACCACCAATAAGTGCGTGAAGTTCCGTGATCTAGCCCACTAAGCATGGTCGCTGAGGACCTGGCCCTGAAAGTTAGCCCGGTGGATCGAGACTAAGGTATGGAATTAGCCCTATTGCCGTTATGACCGTGTCCTCGAAAGTTAGCCCGGATCGCTGAGGAAGGACCAAACCCTAAAATCATGTGAACCTTCAAAGCTCAAAGTGCCGGGTTCGGACATCTCTTCTTCTTCAAAGTGCCGGGTTCGATTATCTTCTCTTCTTCTTCTTCTTCTTCAAAGTTGTGCAATTATCTTTCTTCTTCAAAGCTCAAAGATCCTTCAAAATTGTGTGATCATCTTCTTCAAAGCTATTTTCAGCTTGCTCATTCTAAGTTGTGCGATCTTGGCTTCATCATCTTCTTTGAAGGTAAACCTAATTGAAACCCTAACTTTGAATTTCTTTGTTGATTCTGATGCTTTTGAATTTTTCATTTTGCTGATTTTATGCTTCAATTTCTTATTATCCTGATTTTCTTAGTTGTAATCATAAATATACCAGGTAATTAATGTTAGTGGTAGAAGCAGAATTTGTGTTGTTAGCTCTTATTTCACCAAATCCACTTAATGTCATCAATAATAAAATGTGATAATGTCTTCTGCAACATCTGCTTCATTTAAACACAATGGAACTCAAGAAAACCAGTTGAAATGCAGTTATAATTTGCTCTCTGAGCTGTTGTTATCAGTGTAGTTCATTATCATGCCATTTTTCATTTATTCCACATTATTACATATAACAAATATAACTGCTTTATAAAATACATAGCTTTGAGCTTCCCTATTGACTTTCTTTATGTAGATTTAATCTTTGTTATTTCATTAGTCTCTGGGTATACATATGCTTTTTCAGCTTGATATGGAAACTGTGCTTGTGTATGTTGTTTATTTGATATCACCACATCAGCTCATGAACTAATATTTTATCTCAGAATAGAAAGATGTGTAATTTGCGTGATCTGTAGAAATATTAAGTGATCTCCAGAAATATTAAGTCACTACATGTCTATAATTCCTTGCTAAGTACATATATGTGAACTCTCTATCTATCAGATTCTGAATTAACATTTTTTACACTGAATGTCTTTTTGCACTTTATGTTCTTTTTAAGGAGGAGGATGGTGAAACAATTTCTAACTACTTACCTTGCTTGTAGGGACACCTATTTAGTGATCATCTAAGAAAATGGATAAGTCACTTTCGTTTTCTGACTTTAGTAATGGCCAAAAGTTCAATCCAGGTACTGTCTAGTACTAGTCAATATATACTGTTTATGATATCATGAACTCCTTTTTAACAAAGTTTCTAATTCGCAAATTCCAGATTTCTACAATTGGAACAGAATTAAGGTTAGGCACTGTGACGGATCATCATTCACTGGGTGATGTTGGTTTATTGATAAAGTAAGTTTAAAACTTCGAAGGGAAGTCTAATATTTACAAATTTCATAGCTAGTTTTCTGTCTGCTTAGATTTTATGATTTGATTTGTGAATTAGGCAAACCAATTTGCACTTGAGAGGAGCAAGGATTTTTATTGCTGTTTATTGAGGATTTACTGCAAATGGAATGAAAATGCTAAAAATGTGAGAAACATTAATGATTTCCACTTATTTCATCCTTCTGAATGAGATTTACATTCACTTGCTAAAAACTTGTTACTACAGGTAAATTTTTTTCTGGATGTTCAGCTGGAGGATTGACTTGATTATACTTTGCGATTGCTTCTAAAACTCTACTACCTGCATCGACTAAAGTGTGAAATGCCTTTCAGATGGCATTTGAATAACACGTGTATGTC